>CAUYUJ010005324.1:107809-185309 GCA_963575745.1 Prorocentrum cordatum
AGGAGGAGGAGGAGGAGGGGGAGGAGGGGGAGGAGGATTAGGAGGATTAGGAGAAGGAGGAAGAGGAGGAGGAGGAGGTGCTTCCGCTGCCATTGTTGCGCGCGGTCTGGCGGCACTGGCCCACGGCGCGCGGCTGGCGAGGCATTGGTGCCGGGGCCGCCCACGACCCGATGCGATGCGATTCGATTCGCTGGCCGGGGCCGAGATTTCGGTTCGACTCGATTCGGCTCGGTTCGCTGGCATCGGCCATGGCCCACTGGGAGCCAGGCGCGGCGATCAATTCGGATCGGTTCGCTTGCCGCCCGCCCGCCGCCGTTCTGGCCGAGGGGATTGCGCCGCCCCCCCCCGCTCCCCGCGCCCCGTCTCGGGTGCAACATCAGAGGGGGATCTCAGAGAAGGGCGAGTTGAGACAACGGTGGAGCAGCAGGAGATTGCGTGCGCACATGTGCCAGCCCGCGCCGGCCCCGAGCGGTGAAGTCCAGCCCGCGCTGGCCCCAGGCAGCAAGCTCCTCCAGTGCAGACCTGTCACAATTGTGGTGCAGACTATGTGGTGTAGTAAGCGTGGTGCGCGCACGAGGCGGCAACGGGGCGGCAACGGGCGGCGACGTGGCGGAGCCTCGCCGGGCCGGCCCGGCGCACGAGGCGGCATCGGGGTGGCAACGGGCGGCAGCGTGGTGGAGACGGGCTGGACCGACCCAGCGCGCGAGGCGGCAGCGAGGCGGCAACGGGCGGCGGTCTGGCGAGACCTCGCCGGACCCACCCAGCGCAATCGGTGGCAACAAGCGGCAACGTGGCGAAACCCCTGGCATCGCTCGGACGTGTGCATTTTTTCTCGACGAGGGCCATCGAGGAACATCCTGGACCATCGAGCAACGAAACATCACGCACGAAGCCGAAAAATGCATAGGGAATGGACGTCCGAGCGATGGCAAGAACCTCGCTGGACTCAGTTCACCCCGTGGGGAGACAAGCAAGAGCCCTCACCCGCAAGCACTGTGAGGGGAAAGTCTTTGGAGGCCCGCTTGGATTCTGGATCTGCGTTGGGTCTCTGTGGCCGCGCGCAGGGGAGGTGGGTCCAGGGCAGATCCAGGAGTCCGCGTGGAGGTTTTGCTAAATTTTGCTTATGCCGTTTCCTCACGTCTCTAACCAGTTGAGGGCGATTTGGGACAATAGGTGGGCCTTCGGGGGGGGGGCCCTCGTCGCCACGGCTGAGCGCAGCTGAGAAAAAGCTAATGCGTTTGGACCTCTCGAGGGGTCCAGAGATGGATTCGTAAGTCGTACTGCTCCAATGATCTGCTCAGGTGGTGCGGCGTCGACCCACAATCGCCGATTTGTCGCCGATGGGGCCCAGGTTCTGTGGCTCCTTGTAAGTCGGCCCAGATTTCCTCGCGCTGGCGCCACTGTGATAGCAGATATTCTTACGAAGTGTAGAATTGTCGTCACCAACATGTCAAGATTTTCTCAGAACGCTGTAGTGTCAGCATTCTTTGCGCCCACTCTGCGGGTCCGTTGTGTCAGATGCTCGTTGTGGTCGAGGGACAGCCGACAGAGACTTGTGTTTTAGATGCTTAAGATGATTGGGCCTATTTCGTTGGAGACGCCCTTTCAGATCTCGGCTCGGAGATGCCTTGACCTGAGGTGGTCCGGCCAGTTTATCCTGAGACATGAGACCTGTGGCAGATCGTAGTACAGTGCAGAACGGTTTCCTCGACAAATCTTGATTTTGTTCTCGCCTCAGCGACGGCCGCATTCCTTTTTGGGAGCGGTGCTTTCGTTTCAGCTCCCGCCACGTCCGAAGTGAGAACGGTGATCCAGCCTCAGCGCTCCGCGCGTCCCCGGTTGAGAACGGTGCTGTCGTCTCCGCGCGGACCACAGCCAGTATCAGAGAATGGTGTTGCCGTTTCGGCGCATCACGTGCTATCAGCAAGCGAGCGAGTGAGCGATCGGAAGCCCCAATCCGTGCCATTGTTAGCATACTCTGGAGATATCGAATTTCTGGAATTTCTCCGTCGTGCGCAGGCTCACGGAAAATCGCCAGGGGAAGCCGGGACGGTTTACCAGGACCCGAGTCATTGTTGCAAGGGGGTGGCACGTGGGAGGGTTGGGACGATTTAGCGGGGGTCTCCGTCGCCCTTCCCCTCCAGGAGCGTGCGGACTCGCCATCGAGAGCGGACTCGCCATCGAGAGCCCATGTCGATGTTTCCCGCCCCCTGTGCGGGCCATTGCATTTTGGAGTTTCGGGATCCCTTCCACACGCCCGAAGCGCAGTGCATGTGGGTAAATGTCTTGCCGCCAGAGGCCAGACGTTTTCTGTTTGTTTTTTTGTTTGTTTTTTTTGTTTTGCCATATCCACTGCGCACACCGGCCTTCTCTCGCGCCCTATTCTCAGACAGTCCTAAGCGGGATCCATCGTGAGATCGATAGTGCGATCGATAAGGGGAGCGATAGGGAGATCGATGATGACATGGATGGTGAGATCTATCCAGCGCGACGTGAATCATCCCCAACCCCGAACCTCCTTCTCACCCGAAGGTTGGTCGTATGGGCGTGGATGCAGATCTGGCCCGCCCCCCGAGACGGTCCCCCTCCCGGCCGTGGCCCCTCAGGGTGCCGAGGGGGGGGGGGCGGGCGGCTTTGGGATGGCAACGGTCACCGAGCTCGGGTCGCGCCCCTGGGGGGACGTCGGCCACGCGCAGAGGGACGGCCAGCGCCGCCGACGCAGGAGGAGGAGGACGACGACGACGACCACGACCACGACCACCACGAGGCAAGAAAACGCACGACCACCACGACCACGACGAGGCACGACGACGACGACGACCACAACGACGACCACGACGAGGCACGACGACGACGACGACCACAACGACGACCACGACGAGGCACGACGACGCACGACGAGAACGACAGCGACGAACGGATGGCCCTGCCACAGAGGCTCGGGGCACGGGGCCGGGGCGTCAGAGGGAGGCGTTGACTGGCGTACTTCGGTTGGGGCTGGGCTGCCCTCGCGTTGAGGAGCCTCTCACACACGCCGACTGGGCCGGCGGATTCACATTGGTCTGATCTTGTCTCGATGTTGGTCGGCCACGCGCAGAGGGGGGTGGGGGGAGGGCGGAAGGCGTCTTAGAAGGAGACTGGTCCTTAGAACGCGCGGGCTTCACCCATAGATGTGAGGCCGGCACTTCCGAACATGCAGCCCCTTCCTAAGAAGCCTGCCGGGTCCCCCATCTACCCCTGTGCGCGCGGCCACGAAGGTGTCGGGTCGGACGAAGTCCCGACATGAATTGATTGCTTGAAGGGGGGGCGTCAACAGCAGCCGCTCAGGATGTAAAGCTGGTGCCGGTCAAGAGGTCCAGTCCGCTGAGGAGCCGCGTTGCGACAGAATCACGGCGTCCGAGGTCTGTGAAAGGGCGCGGAGGGGGAAGGGGGGAGAGGCGGAGGAGCAGGAGGAGGAGGGCGAGGAGGAGGAGCGAGAAGGAGGAGGAGGAGGAGGAGGAGGAGGAGCGAGGAGGCGGAGGAGGAGGAGGGTGTGAGGTGAGAGGTTTGCTGCATGCAGCTGGCGTGTGTGTGTGTGTGTGTGCGCGTGTGTGTGCGTGTGGGTGCGGGGCGCACACCTGCAGGGTGCTGCGCGGGCACAAATCGCAGGTCGGCCGACGGGCCCCGCGGTGCCGCGGCGCGTGCGACGCGCGACGCATGCAGCCCGGCCGCAGGGCGCGCCGCCCGCGCTCGGTGGTTGGTGCTTCTTTGTTGTCATGCGCGGGCCTGCCGCGGGCGCTCGCGCAGGCGCGCCGTGGGGATCGCGCCGGGGCGGGTCGCGGCGCGCCCTGTCGCCGTCTGCTTCGCAGGTTGCGTATTATTGCTTCGCGCCGCGCTCGCGGGGCGCTCGCCCGCGGCGCGGGCCCGTCGGCCGTTCTGCCCCACCCGCCCGCTCCTGGGTGCGGAGCTGCCTCGGTCGGTGGCGAGTTTTTTTTGTCTGTCTCACCCGCCCGCTCCTGGGTGCGGAGCTGCTTCGGTCGGTGGCGAGTTTTTTTTTCTGTCTCACCCGCCCGCCCTGAGTGTTCAACGCGCAGGCTGGCCTGGTCGGGGACAGCGCGCGTCACCGCCTGCGCCCCCCAAGCGGGGTGTTAGCGGGACGGCAACCCTGGCTCTGTCGCCGCACCCATCGTTGGGGCGTTGCGCCCGAGGTCGGTCCGCCGAAATTTGTGTTTGTGTGTGTGTGCGTGTGTGTGTGCGTTTGTGTGTGCGTGTGCGTGTGCGTGTGCGTGTGTGTGTGTGTGTGTGTGTGTGTGTGTGTGCGTGCGTGCGTGCGTGCGTGCGTGCGTGCGTGCGTGTGCGTGCGTGCGTGCGTGCGTGCGTGCGTGCGCGTGTGTGGTGTGTGCGTGGGTGGGGGTGCGTGTGTGTGTGTGGTGTGTGTGCGTGTGCGTGTGCGTGTGCGTGCGTGCGCGTGTGCGTGTGCGTGTGCGTGTGCGTGTGCGTGTGCGTGTGCGTGTGCGCGTGTGTGTGTGTGTGTGTGTGTATGTGTGTATGGGTGTGCGCGTGTGCGTGTCCGTGTGTATGTGTGTGTGTGTATGTGTATGGGTGTGCGCGTGTGCGTGTCCGTGTGTATGTGTGTGTGTGCGTGTGTGTTTTCCGCCTTCTCTTTGCCCGCTCCTGCGTGGTGGCTTCATTCACGTTTCCTGCACACCAGCGCCCTATCGCCAGCGCAGTGACTCTGCTTAGCCGCTGACGCAAAGAGTGTGTGTGCGTGTGTGCGTGCTTTTGTCCGGGGCCAGGGGGCGCGGGAAAAACTGGCGTTGCGAGCTGATGCACGGCCCGCCCCCGACGAGAAGCGAAAACCCGAGACTTCATTTTAACGCTGGCGACGGACGCCGCCGTTCAGAGCCCCGAATCATCAGGGCGGGGTTTGGTCAGGGACAGCTAATTACAGATTCGCGCCTCGGGGGCCCAGGCCAGATTTACCCTGGACCGCAGTTCTATCCCGGACGACTCGGGCGTCCGACCCTCCCGAAACATCCGGGCTGGGGCGGCCAGGGGTAACTGCAGATTCGCGCCTCGGGGGCCCAGGCCGGAGTTACCTTGGACAGCGCTTATCATGTATACGTCGGGCGTCCAAGTCGGCGGACGTCGGCCGTGCGCCGGCAGGTGCTAGACGACGAGGGCTTTGGTTGACGAGGTCGGGCAACGGACGACGGCGGACAGCGGACGCTGTCGGACGACGGACGACAAATCCGGGCAATTCACGAGCGAGAACATAAACTCAAGACGCTGAAATTTTCAAGCACGACTTTGGGCTCAGGAGGGGCTCGGGTCCACGGGCCAATCCTTAGACTCTGCCGTCGCCTATTTCGGCCCGCCGTGGCCGTGGCCAGAAAAAACCCTTTGGTTCCCTATCTATCATGCGTTCCTCATGGCTGGGCTCGATGACTGCACCAGTATCCTCGCCCTCGCAGCCTGGCTTCCGCGGCGCCATCCCGCGGAGACGCGGTCGCACGGATCCGTATCTGCGGGGGGAACCCGCCCAGGGGTTCGGCCCGCGAGGCCGCGGATGCGAGCAGGTTTCTCGTCTTCGGATGGCGCCGGAGCAACCAGCTGCGCGGGCTGAGTCACAACCGGTCCCCTTTGCCATCCCCCCAGTCCGTTCGCCCCGAACGGGGGCCGTAGTCGTCGGCTTCGTCGTCGTCGAATTCGAGGGTCGAGATTCGAGGCACGAGGTTGGCCCCCGCCTGGCAGGCTTCTGCTTTTAGATGATATTCAGAAGGCCGCACGGCAGCCAAGATTGAAAGGCCCGCACGGCAGCCCGCCACCCCGCGACCGCCAGGCCCAGATAGGTCCCAAGTTGGTCTCTGAGTGTCCATCCTCGCCAGTCCTGCGTTCCGCGGTGGCCAGGTCCACGTGTTCCCCAGTGGTATCTTGCTAGCTCCGGCCTTGGGCAGGGTCGGGCTGAGCTCAACCAGGCTTGCTGTTGGGCTTGCCCGCGATCGCGCGGTACCTCTCATGCTTGGCCGCAAAAGCGTGACGCGCGCGGGGAACGGGTCCGGCCCCTCTCGTCGGCCGAAGTGTCCTGCCTCGCCGAGCCCCACCAGGCAGACATCATGCCGTTTCAGGCGTCAGCGGCGTCACGCCGTCCACAGACATCAAGAACATCCACAGTATACGCCAAGGACACGTGTCAACACGCGGTAACACTTAGAACAGGCCTTGAACATACAAGAGCAAACGCCAACAACATGCACCACCAGGAAATAACAATTGCACTCAGCCGAGGTATACACCATACATTCGCAACCATGACACAACCATGGGTGGCATCAAGAAGTGTGCCATGATCTGCCATCCAACTCACAGTTTTTATTCACCAGGCACTTGGCGTACTTTCAGAGCAGCAGTAACATCAGCGCCGGATTCTTATCAGTCAAGGCCAGTCATCACGAGCGGTCACCGATATATTTCCATCACAATTCAAGGCCACGCTTTCTTTTTTGTCACCAAGAACACCAGTGCACATCATGCAACATCCATGCATGTTGCCACGTACGTGCACATATATATATATATATGTATTTACATATATATATATATATGTACATATATATGTATATATATAGATATATAGATTGCCACCCTTACCACTACCACAACTACAACTAACCTGCCAGTTGGCTAGTACGGTCAATGTTACTACCATCGCCACCCACCACTACGAGTACTACTACCATTGCCACTGCCTTATTATTTTTTGGTGTGATTACTACCACCACCATTACCACCACTGCTGCTATTCCCACTACCCTGTTGTTCCCCCGCGATCTCTACGACAACAACAACAACTACTACTACTACGATGACTACCACTACTATTACTACTACTACTACTACTACTACTACTACTACTACTACTACTACGAGTACTACGGTTACTACTACTACTACTACTACTACTACTACTTTTACGACACATATTTCGAATACGATTGTTACTACTACTTCTACTACTAGTGCTGCTGCTGCGATATTGATTCTTGCCACGACGATGACGACTACTATTATTACTATTACTATTACTATTACTATTACTACTACTACTACTACTACTACTACTACTACTACTACGACTACTACTACTACTACGTCTATTGCTACTACTACTGCTACTACTATTGCTGCTGCTACTCCTACTCTTACGACGTTTATTCCTATCACTACGACTACAACTGCTATTACTACTACGACTATTGTTGCTACTATTACTTTTACGACTATTGCTACTGCTTCTATTGCTATTACTACTACTATTGCTACTACGAAGACGACGCCTACTACTACTACTACTACTTCTACTACTTCTTCTTTTATTACTACTTATTCTTCTACTACTACTACTACTTCTACTACGACGACGACTACGACTACTACTACTACTACTACTGCTGCTACTACTACTACTACTACTACTACTACTACTACTACTTCGACGACCACAACTGTTTTCCGACCGCTACTATCACTATTCCTACTGCTACTGCTTCTACTACCACTACTACTACTACTACTACTAGCACTACTACTACTACGGCTACTACGGCTACTACTACTACTTCTTCTACTACTACTCCTACTACTGCTTCCACTACTACTACTACTACAACTACATCTACTACTACTACTACTACTACGACTACTACTACTACTACTACCACTACTACTACTACTACTACTACTACTACTACTACTACTACTACTACTACTACTACTACGTCTACTACTACTACTACTACTACTACTACTACTACTACTACTACTACTACTACTACTACTACTACTACTACTACTACTACTACTACTACTACTACTAGGCCCAAGTAAATTGTAGGACGGCCCCCAAAAGATCTCAAGAGCGCCCCAATAACACCCTCCGTAACGGGTTCGGTTCAAGGCTTGGTTGCCGAGTTGTCCTGCTTGCACCGCGCTAAACCTTTTCAGGAACTTTTTGGGAACGGTGCGCTTCGGCCACATGTGGGCGCTTCTTTCTTCCAGAGAGGACTACCCGACTAATCAGCCCGACGTCCCGCAGTTGCCAACTTCGCTGGTGAGTCCCGTCAAAGCGGCCCGCGACTCCGACGACGCTTCCTCGGAAAACCCCAAGCGTTTGTCGGAGGCGACGCGCTTGGCTCAGTGTCCGTCCACCTGCGCGCCCGGGGCCCCAAGTGCGTCGCAGACAGTCTGGACGACTCCACCCAGTACGCCGCGTGTGCGCTCTGGGGTGCCTGCAGCGCCGCCGTCTCTGCAATTCGGAGAGCACCGTGCAGAGCCCTTGCTTTTGGCCCTCGAGCGAAACTGCACGAAGCAAGTGCGCCTCGCCATCGAGGCAGACCCCGAAGCAGCCTAGCAGCCGTTCTGGGACAGCCGCTTCGAATGGCCGCTCTGTGCCGCGATCCGGCTCAGGTGCAGCGTGGAGGTGGTCCGGTTGCTGATCGAGAACGGCGCGGAGGTCGGCGTGGCGAGCGTCGGTTGGCAGTCCCCTCTCCAGCTGCTCAGCACAGGGGCGGAGGATCACTTCATTGGCTTGAGGGGAATGCCGAACACTCCGCTGGGCGCCGCCGAGTGTATCGAGAGCATGCGCCAGTCCACCGCGCAGTTAGAGCTTGGCGTGGCCACAGCACTGCTGAATGCGGGCGCAGATCCAGCGGCGCACCACGGCGACCCTCGGATGGGAAATTGCTCGAGTCTGGAGCTTGCACGGCGCTCCGGGAAATATCATTTAACAGATCTGTGCGAAGCCCATTCCCGTTGCTGACTGTCTTACCCAAGCCAGGCCATCGCGGGAGCGTGGCGCCCTCGAGCTTGCCTCAATGGGGCCCTGGAGGTGATGTGCGGTATCGATTGCCCAGGCCCAGGCCTTCGGACCCGACATGGAACCGCTTGCCTACAGTTGGTGCAGCTTGTGCCAGTCTGGGTTGCTGGGCCATGCATGTCTTCCGCACCCGGCTGCATGTTTTTTTTTTTTTTTTTTTTGCATATCGCCTCTTGCTCGGGTGCCGAGTCGATCGACGGAGGCGTCCCCTCCTCTCGCATCAATCACTTCTGCGCCGCGCATGTCTTTAGCCCCTTTGCGCTCGAGTAGCGTTGCAGGAACTGTTCTTCAAAGGGGCGCGCGCTCCTGCGAGCCAACTTTGCGAGGCGACAAGATTCCCGCCGTCGTCCCAGAGCTAGCATGGCCCCGATTGCCTCTCGCTCTGCACGCTGGAACGATGGCTGGCCATGGCAAGATCCCGATCGCACGGTCTACCAGCACCGTGGAAACACTCCTTCGACGTGGAAGTGCTCTCAGTGCGGATGCAAGAAGAACAAGCAGCAGTGGCAGCAGTGTAAGCACTGCTGGGCCTGGCGCAGCTCGCCGTCCTTCGACATGCATCCCTCGCCGCAAGGGGCCTGGCAAGGACAGCCGCAGCAGGCAGGGCCCCAAGGTGCTCAGCCTCCTCCTGGTTCTTGGTCTGGTACGCTTCCTGTGCAGCCAGGCCCGTTGTTCCAGCAGTCAGGAGGGTCTCTTCCGCGTCCTGGAGGAGCCGTTGCGGAGTCGGCCAAGCTCTGTGAGGTCATCGCCTACATGCGCTCAGTGGGCGACTCCGACGGCGTTGCCAAGTACCAGAAGATCCTGGACTCCAAGCACGTGGTGCAGAAGGTCGAACCCCCCCTCCAGCAGCAGGTGGGCAAGGCTTTCCACGACATGCGCGCCCTGGAGGGCAAGCTCAACAAAGCGGTCACTTACTTCGAGAGGCTCCAGAAAGACTTGGACGCCCAGCGCATTGTGGTGCAGTCTTTCACGGAGGAACTTTCCAAGGCTGAGCAACGTCACAAAGGACTCGTTCAGCAGCTGGCCGAGCACGTGGGTGGAGATGCTGCTGGAGAACAGCAGGCGACTACACCTTCGATCCCGATCGAGGACATTCTCCAGGGCAAAGAGCTGCCTATTAACTTGGACTCGCTGCTGGCACCTGAGGCTGAGTACGACCTCTCACCTGAGGACAAGAGAGAGGCAGAGACGCGGCTCAAGACGTTGCAGCAGTCGGTCTCTCAGCAAGTGCAGCAGCTATTTGGAGCAGCTGCTGAGCAGACAGCTAAGTTCCGTGAGGAGCAGAAAAGCAGTTGGAGCGCCTGGCAGGCAAGCGTCGGCGCGTCGCTGAAGGAGGAGAAGGAGCTGCAGCGGCAGAAGATGCATCAGCAGCTGACGGTGACGGCAAAAGTGCAGCAGAGCCAGAGATGGCGCCTGGTGTCCCCGCGGGTGGCGGTGAGCCTGCTGGGCAGCCAGCTGCTGCTCCTGGAGCCGCGACCGCGGACCATGCTGATGCCGAGGATGTCCGCGCCCGGGCCCGCCGCGCGCTTCAACGAGCCCCCCCCCCCCCCCCCCCCCTTCAGGCGCATCGGCGTGAAGGGGGGGTTCGATTTCAGCAACCACATGCTCCTCAGCTTCGTTCTGGACATGCTGACCTGACCGCCTCGCCAGGCCTAGCAGCCAGCATTCTTTTTCAGTCGGACCAGGGCCTTGCTGGCCCTACCTGCTTTTGGAATCCTCCTTGTGAGCCTCATCACTCGGAGGGCCCAGCGGCGGAGCCCCCCGCCCCTCGCCCCCGCGTTGCGCCCGAAGCGGTGTTGAAAAACGGCCTTGAGAAGAGCAGGGCCGCCGCGAACCCTACTCATTTTTGCGCAGACAAGTCTAACTCTTATTATGTGGCCTATCGGCCGTTCTCCCGTCGCCCCCTCCTGACATGAACGGCGTGTCGCGGCCTATAAGTCGGTTCCGTGGCTTGTTAGCGGCTGTGCGTCGCGCGCTCTGGAGGGCTGCGCGAATTTTGAATGGAGGACGGACGACCCACACTTCCCTGCCAGCTGACTCTTTTTGTAAGCTGGCCAGTTTTGGACACAGATCCCCGTTTTACCCCGTCCTGGGCTTTCCAGGCGCGGGCAGCCCTGTGGAGATGGCGCCTGGCCCCAGGATCTCTCCCCCTCCTCGTCCGTGCCTCACTCCTCCTTTTCCTGGCCAGGTCCAGGGGTCTGACGGGCTGAGCTCGGTGCAACTGTTGATTCGAAGTATGAATGTGAACTCGTGGGGCAGGCCCAAGAAGCTTTTGCGTGACACGCCTGCCGACGTCGCGTTGGTGCAGGAGCATCGTCTGCTCCACGCTGAGAAGCTTTACGCGGCATCTCAGCGGTGTGCTCGAAATGGTTGGAAGTCTCCCTGGTGCCCCGCCTGCGAGACCGACTCCGACACCTCAGGAGGTGTCGCCGTGCTTGTTCGTGATTGGTTCGGCCACATTGCTCCTGCGGAAGGGTTTGTTGTTTTCAAAGGCCACGCGATGGTGGCCGATGTTCAGGTCCCAGGGGGCTTCACTTTCAGGATTGGGAGCGTCTATTTGCACAACAGTGAGGGCCTGTCGGAGCGAAGCTTGGAAGCGTTGGCCTCCTTAGGGGCGAGATGCTCGGGGTTCCCTGCGTTGGGAGGGGAGTTCAACCTTCCCCCCTCGAACCTTGCCGCTTCCAAGTTTGTCTCTGCATTGCAGGGCCAGCTGATAGATCCAGACGGCTGCGCCTCCTTTGGGGATGGAGCCCCATCCAAGATTGACTTTTTTGTGTGCAGTGGCGGCCTTGGAAAGGCGGCTGCTTCTGATGAAGTTGTTATGAGCACGGAACTGAGCCCGCACCGTCCTGTCGATCTCAAGTTCCACCCTGCGCCTGCTTCGTTGAAAGCCTTAAGTTTCCGAAAGTCCCCCCCGCCCCCCCCGGATCCTGTGCTGGGCCCCAAGCCCCAGCGGCAGGATTGGAATCAGGTTCTGGACATGGCCCAGGAGGGCCTTCGAGAGGTTGAACGCGGGAATGGTACTCGGGCGGCGAGTCTCCTCACCCTAGGCTATGGTGCCTGGGCTGACGTTGCGGAAGCGGAGCTGATTCCCCTCTTAGGCGCCGACTTGATCAGGAAGGGGACGAGGAGTGCGGGGCCTGAGCTCATGTGGAGATCGGTGGTGGGACGGGACAGCAAGCCAATGTATCCTGCCCACAGGGCCATCAGATGGCTGGGGGCCCAGTTTCGTAGTCTGGTCTCACTGCGCAGGGACAACCGAGGTCTGTCTGCGCAGGCGCAGGCCATCCACGCTTCCTTTCTTTGCTGGCCTGCCTCTGTCTCATGCCACACGAATGAGTACCAGAGCTCGTTCGATTGTATCAGGCGCTTCGTTCAACAGCATTCCTCATCCCAATGGGCGGCGGAGGTGATAGCTCTTGGTGGGGCGCAGCTTGAGGGTCTCAAGACGACCCCGGCCGAGGCGGACTCGCGGTATAGAGCCAGGTCCAATGCGGACTGGCGTTCTTGGTTGACCGCTGGCCTGGACAAGGGAGCCAAAAGGGTCCACATCATCACCGAAGACCCTTCGCCCTGGAGGCCGACGACGACGTTGGCGGCGGACGGCTCGGTGGTGGCTGACCCGTTGTCCTTGCTCGCTAAAGAAGGAGACAAGTTCAGCAGTTTCTGGGGCCAGGCCTCTGGAGAGGCCACGAGTGTGACGCTTGTTCAAGCGTTTCCTCGGGCTACTCCTGACCAGGTTCGAGCAGTGTCCAAGCGATGCAAGGCGGGCTCGGCTGTCACTTATGACGGATTTGACTGCAGGCACTTCCACTTGCTTTGCGACGACGGTCTCGCTGCTGTGGCCATGCTTTTTGAGTTGATGGAGTCGGTTGGAGTGCTGCCTCGACAGGTTTCTGCTGTCTTGATCGCCCCCCTCAGCAAGCCGACAGGCGGCTTCAGGCCGATAGGGGTGTTTTGCTCCTGGCACAGGGTGCGGGGTCGCCTCAGGCGGCCCCACGCCTTGGACTGGGAGCGACAACACCCCCGTCGGTACTGGGCCGCAGGGGCTTTCAGAGGAGCGTCTGATGTGGTGTGGCGCCAGTCAGTCCGAGCTGAGTCAGGCACGGCTCGGAATCTGTGCAGCGCCATCGTTTTTTTATGACATGTTCAAATATTATGAAACGATCAACTTGGATATGCTGGAAGATCGATGTCGTCGTCATAACTTACCTGAAGTCATCACTCGGTTGTCGATCCATGCTTACAGGTGCGGCCGTTTCATCTCTGTTGCAGGCGTGCTGGACGGTCCCTTTTTCGTGATCAATGGTGTTGTTGCTGGATGCAGCTTTGCGACATCGCACATCCGTGTTTTCGCGATGGATGCGTTTGACCAGCTCCCTCGGCACAAACAGTTTGAGTTCGATGCTTACATCGATGACACGGGTGTTTCGAGCACTGGCAGTCACAAGCAAGTTGTCCAACATATTGTTTCGACTTCCATCATGTTACATCACGTCATCACCAATGACATGGGTTGCCAGCTGTCTCTTGATAAAGTTTGCACGGTTGCCTCCAGCAAGAAGCTGGCTAGTGACTTAGCCATCTCTCTTGGTCAGTTAGGAGGTGAAGTGCGCGATTCCACTGTCAACCTGGGCGTTGATTTTTGCGCGGGCCGATCGGCCCGATTTTCGGGCAGGAACTCTAAGATGAAAGCTAGAGCTGCTCTCATGCGTCGCAAAGCTAGGCGGCTCAAGAAGCAGTCGGAGCATGTTGGTCGAGCGGCCCTCAGGATCTTCGCGGCTGGCCCCCTCGCCGGAAGGGGCCTATGGCGCGGAGATCCTGGGGGTCAGCGACCAACAGCTTCTCTTGATGAGACGCCAAGCTTTTTCGACCGTGCGCCCTTTCGCCAAGAGCCGCTCTCTCACTGCTGTCAGCATTCTCTCGGAGGATCCCTGTTGGAGAGCGGCCAGTGCCCCGATACTTCGATGGAGTAAAGAGATATGGATCACTCACACGAGGATATTTGATGGCTCCCTCTCCTTCGAAGACCTTCGGTCTGCGTGGAATGCCGTGTTCTCGCTGGATAGGGTCACATGGCCCACGGTCAAGGGACCGCTCTCTGCTCTCAGGCTTTCTTTGCTCCGTCTTGAGTGGAGGATGACCAACTTCATGACTGTGGTGGGCGATAGGGGTTATCAGATTTCCCTGGGCCTTACCTCCCCCAAGTTGCTCGAAACGCTTTGCAAGGACGCCTTTTTGAGAAGTCTGGAGCGGGACTTGGGAGGAAAGTGGGATGTTGGGAAGCGTTTGTGTTTGGATATCCCCCGAATCTGCCTGCTCTTCTAAGAAGTTTACCCCTGCCCAGCAAGCTTGGATTCGTGCGTGCACCAGCTGCGCCATATGGGCAGCTGATCGTGCTCGCAGTGCAGGATGCGACGTGGACCCGCTTTGCCCCGGGTGCCGGGCCGCCCCCGACTCCATCGCCCACAGGCTGTGGAGCTGCCTTGACGAGGAGGTCTCTTAGTTGAGAGCTCAGTTGGTCCCCGCCTCTGTTGCTGCTGACGCCCTAGCGGCCCTGTCAACTGAGGCCAGCAGTGCGGATATATGCCTATACACTCGAGGGGCTTTCGCCCACCCCGCCGACTGGCTCCCAAGGCCAGCTCAAGAGGGAACGAACTCCCTTCAGTACATTTGGCACTGCAAGGAGCTCATCAGCCCTGAGGGCCCGAGGGTCCCCGCCAATGGAGAAATGTGGGGTCATCTCTTCATTGACGGGTCCTGCCAGCGCCACCCCATTGGAGAGCTCTCGAGGGCCTCTTGGGCTGTCTCAATGAATTCGGACGATGGGGAGTGCCTTGGAGAGGTTCGAGGCCCTGTCTGGGCCCACTACCCTCAGACCCCACAGGCCGCTGAATTCTCAGCTAGGTGTGTGGTTGTCCAATTTATGATTTTTCCTTCGGGCGTCTACTCCGATTGTGCCAATGTTGCGCATTAGAGTGGGCTCCCCGAGACGGAAATATACTCGGGGAAGCGCACCTATTCGGGCATGATCCTGCAGGCCAACTCCTATGAAGGCCAGCTTGTAGAAGACATTGTGAAGGCCAAGGCTCACCTCAGTCTGGAAGAGGAGGGCCTTTCTGCTCGTGAGAGGTTTCTCCGCAAGGGGAACTCAGATGCTGACATTGGGGCCAAGCACGGCCTTTTGCTCCACCCGTCTGCCCCTGTGGAGATGGAAGAAGTGACTCGTCTGGTGGATGCGGCCCGTGCGTATTGCATTCTAGCTGCCAACCTTCTGCCGCTCTGGCCGAAGTTGCCCCTCGATGTGCCGCGCACCCCACCTGAGCTCGCTCCCTCTTCGAGCCCCCCCCCCCCCCGTGCCTCACAAGTGGGAGCGATGGAGCGGCATTTGGAGGTGTGCTGTCTGTCTACTGGGTCGCCGCGCGGCAGGGAGTTGCCCGCCTCCAGGGCGATGTGTGGCCTTTTCCAAGTTGCACGCTGCCAAGCAGCAAGCGTTGGACCACCGCGCGGCGGGTTTCAATTGCTCCGACGGCTCGGTCCTGTTCATCTGCCTACGCTGCAAGTGCTACTCTTCAGGGGCCTCAGTCAGAGGCCTTGGCGGCAAATGTGCTCCCCCGCCGTCGCGTGCTTCTAGATATGGTTGGCGGTATCTGCTTCGCGGTGACCACCCTCACTACTCCAAGCGTAAAGAACGAGCCACAGTCGACCTTGACAACTGTATGGCCTGTTTCGACTCGTATGTCTTTGAGGGCGTCGATAGACCGTCTGGAGTGGGTGGGGACTCGGTGGGTGAGCCTGACGGGGGGGGGAGAGGAGTGCGTGCACCGTCCTTGTGTTAGCAAGGACGATCTGTCTGCCGCAGCAAGTTCCTCCCTTCGAGAGGGGCCCATGTGCGCGCGGAGTCGGCTAGAGGCCGAAGAGGACGCAGCCCCGCGGCCTCCCTCTCAGGGACCACATCTAACGCCTTTCGTCCTGGCGAGACGCCGCCAGGACGAGTCGGACAGCTCGGATTGATCTCTCTGTGGCGCAGGGCCGCCATTCCGTCTTCGTTTAGTTTGCGCGGCCCGATGCGACTGACCCTTTTGGCAGGCATCCGTGCTTAACCCCACATCTGGGGCGACACTGGTTGTCGTCCTGGCGCGGCTGCACCAGGGACCACCGGCCTCGTCGTCCTTGTGTGGGTGGTCGAGTTTTCCCTGTGGCGAGGGTACGCCATCTCTTTTCTCTCTTCTGCACGGCCCGATGCGACTGACCCTTTTGGCAGGCATCCGTGCGTTACCCCACATCTGGGGCGAGTCCGTCGGTCGTCCTGGCGCTGGCTGCGCCAGGGACTGCGGGCTCGTCGTCCTTTGGTGGGTGGTCGAATCTTTTCCTTGGCTGGTTGTTCGCTCTCTCGTTGCGCGTGCGTCGTCGTGCACGCGTGTCAGGCACCCCATCTCTGGGGGAAGGCACGCGCACATTTTGGGTGCACCTCTTCTTGTTCCGAGCACGGGGATGACTCCATCCTGACCGTGGTTCGGCTGGTGTTGCTGTGGCCTTGAGCGTGGGTTCAGGGCCCCAACATCCCCTTTTTTGGCGTTGGGCGTGCTTCTCGTGCGTGTGTGCGTTGCGCGTCCACAGTCTCTGCCCTCCGCGACTTGGTGCCATCGCGGCCCTCGTGGCAGGGCGCTGTCTCGTCCGTTGTCCCTCTTGCACAGCCGAAGGCAGTCGGCACGATATAGCGTTCCAGTTGCAGTTTCCCTGCAGCTGGATGTTTTTTGCGCTTGCAGCTCGGGGTCTCCGTGGTCACGTGTGCCTGCCCCCTCTCTTAGAGATGTTGTGGCAGGTGCACATCGTGCTTGGGCACCGTCGAGTGGCCCTTGGCCTCGAGCTGACTCTTTGGCGCTGGTTTGGAAGAGGTCTCAGGCGACTGTGTCTAACTCTGGCACTGTTGTCTTCCTCTTTCCTCACAGCTTGCAGGTCCCGCCCTGCCAGCTGGTTGCACTATGCGGTGGTTCTGTAGAGGTCCAAAAAAAGCCGTGCATGTCTTCTACACCATGCTCGGCCTCGATGCTCTTCTGCGCCATGCATGTCTTCGCACCAGCTGTATGTCTTTGTAATTCGCCTCTTGGTCGGGTGTCGAGTCGAGCGGCGGACTCGCCCCCTCCTCGGGCAATTACTTCTGCGCCGTGCATGTCTTCTACACCATGCTCGGCCTCGATGCCCTTCTGCGCCATGCATGTCTTCGCACCAGCTGCATGTCTTTGTGTTTCGCTTCTTGGCCGGATGTGAGTCGAGCGGCGGACTCGTCACCTCCTCGGGCAATATTTTCTGCGACATGCATGTCCTCTACATTTACCTTGGCGACCGCCGTGCGGAGCGTACACCGCTCCAGGCGGCTCGTAGGTCTGTGGATTTTCCCAGAGTCAGGATGATCGCGGCTTGTAGTTTGTAGGGTGAGGAGACAGTTGGCTGATACGTTGATCATGTTCTGCCAGATACGCGGTCCCATATTTACCCGTCTTCGCTCGAGATATTGATCTGTATATCTCTTCGCTCGAGGTATTGCTCTGTGCATTAGTAGTTTGGCCAGTGCACGCGTGTGCGTACACGGCGCGTGTTGCTCTGGGTGCTTGCACAATTTGCATGTCGTAATTGCTGGACTTCTTTCATGTGCGAGTCGAAGTCGTCTCCAGAGTTGCTCGCTCTTTCTCCCTTCCCGAATCCACTGCAGAGTAAGTGCCTCTGCTGATGTCTTCTTCCGTTGCCCGCTCTCTCATCATTCTCTGTTGTAGTCCGTTCTCTCAGGAGTCCCAATGTTTGTTTCGCTTGAAGCATCTGCTGCGTGCAGTGGTTTTGGTGTCGGCACCTTGCGGGAGGATTGCAGGCAGGTGCGCCGGCCCCACAGTGGCTTCCGCGAGTGAGTTGCGACCACGGATGTCCGCTGCTTGGCCAGAGGGTAGTTAGACTGCGGTTCGCGATGCGGACCCTGGTTGCTTCATGCTTTGGAGCTCGCCCCAGACTGCAGAACTTCGATTATGAAGACGATTAGGGGAACACGGCATTCCCTCATAATTTAACGCAGTGGCATGGACCTTCACTTCGCAGCTTGATGCCTTTCTCTCATCATGCTCTCGCATCTTCCCTTATTTACACTTTTTAATAACTACTCGCTCGGTGCCGTCCTGCGGTAAGTGTATTCTCGCATTTTACGTCGCATGGGCGAGCAGAGTTTTCGGGTTGTTGGTTGAGGCCTCCAGACTAAGAGGAAGAATAGGTGGGGGGGAGGGCACGCTGATTGCCGCAGCAGCGATCGCACCATTGATTTCGCGCCTCGCGCAACGTTTGAGATCCGATGTTGGTCCCTAGATAGCGAAGCTTACGAGCCAGGGCCGCGATCTCTCCGTCTCCCGCTCTACCCGCCCTGATCCCGACTGACTGGGATGGCCTCCTTTTGCGCTCCTCGAATCGCTCGGGCGCTGAGCCATCCAGCATTATCCTTGACGCCCGCCTCGGGCTCATCTCCCCCCCCCATCCCCCTCCGTTCCCATCTCCTCGCAGCCCTCGTCCAACTGTCCCACGAGCTCGGCCAGCAAGCAATAGACCAAGCCTCGTCGCATGAGCGGAGGCATCCCGAGGTCGGCTCGGCAGAGGGGCACGGCCAGCTCGCACGGCCTTGCACGCACTCCCGAGCCATCATATTTTTCGCATGGGGTTCGCGGAGCGGCTGAGGCGAGCGACCCGAGCATATTGCAAAGGTCTGGAAATGAAAAACCGCCCTGCTGGCACCCCAAGAGGGCTCCAAGGGGCGCCTTTAAGCAAGCTCCGAGATGGCGCCCAGAGGGCATCCAGGGCCCCCGAGAGCGCAGCAAGATGGCCCCAAGAGGTCCCCAAGAGGCCCCCAAGTGGCCCCCAAGTGTGCCCCCTCCCCCCCCCCCCCCCCACCCCCCGCGGTCGCTAAGAGGCCCCGCGGTCTTGTGCCCCCCCCCCCCCCCCCCCCCCGGGTTGTGGATCCCCGCTGGGCTTGTGGAAGCCCCCCCCGGGGTTTGTGCCGCCCGCCCCCCCCCCCCCCCCCCCCCCGAGGTTGCGGAACTCCCACCCGGGCATGTGGACTCCCCCGCGGGTTCCTGGAATTCCCCCCCAGGCTTGTGGAGTCTCCACGCGGGTTAGTGGAACCGCCCACGGGGTTTGCGCCCCTCCCCCCTTGGGGGTTGTGGAACCTCCTCGTCCTCTGCGCCAGTGGATCCTCCGCGGATCTGTGGAACTCTCCTGGGGGTTGCCGTCTTGGGGCATGTTAGGGCTGTCTTAGGGCCCTCTTGGGCAGCGTCGAGACTCTCCGGGGGGGGGGGGGGCTTGCTGGAGCGTCTTGGGACGATTTTCGCGGCCTCGTGAACCGTCTTGCGCCGTCTGAAGCCTGGAACAAACCACTTTCTTAAATCATCTTCGGCGCCCAGGGCCTCTTAGGCTGTCTTGGGCCCTCTTGGGGGCCTCTTGATCAGGTGCCCGACGCCCTTGCCACGCCAGCACTGCAATCTGGCCTGCAAGCCGGCCAGCCCAAGGTCGCCCCAAGAGGCCCCCAAGAGGCGCCCAAGCGGCACCCGCGACCGCCAAGAGGGCCCCAGGTGCCCGAAGCGGCCTCCAAGAAGCTCAGCGAAGAAACCCGCAAGAGACATCCCGAGAGACTCCGAGAGGCATCCGAGAGGCTCACCTTGCACACCTCCTCCTCCTCCTCCTCTTCCTCCTCCTCCTCCCTATAGCCTCGGGCCCGGGGGATCCCCCCTTTCAGGCCGCAGCAACTCTTCTCCGATGTGAACAGGTACCCTTCGGCCGCGCGGCCGATTCGCTATGGAACGCCGCTGATGTCACTGCTGCGCGTCCTGGGATGGCATCCACAGTATGCAACAGGAGGTCGCTTGCAGGACATCTCGTTGAGCATCATGAATGTGGATTTTGTCTTACGCGCAGGAACGCAGACTGCACGCAGAGAGCCGGCAGAGGTATTGCAGAAAAAAGTGTCAGGAAGAGTCGTTTTGGAAGCGGCAGTGCATCGAGGTCCTTGCACACATCGGAGCGCAGTTGTATCCATCATGATGGGGAAAAGGGTTCAGCGAGAAGCATGTCAGACAAATGTTCGCCAGCCCTCCCGAGTTCTGGGGTCGTTCTGTTGCTGCGCATGTACGGCGTGTGCTCTTGGACATTTGCGTCGGAGTTCTGTGCTTCCCACCGCAGCCGCACAGTAAGAGAATGGTCTGGGGCTGTTCTGGGGTGGTCTGGGGCTGTGCTGGGCGCCTCTTCGGCAGTCTTGGAGCCCTCGTGGCCTGTCTTGGGGCCGTCCTGAGGGTCTCTTGGGAGGTCTTGGGCCTCTTGGGAGGCTCTTCGGCGCTCTTGGACCATTGGAAGCTCGAAAACGCGAGAAGGCAAACAACATTGAAAACACAATTGAACATATACGACTTTGGCCTCTTCGGGCCGTGCCGTGATGCCTATCAGACTGTTTGGGGTCTCTTGGAGGCCACCTGGGAGCCTCGAGATCTTTTTCAGCGCGTTCCGGGAGCATCTTCCCGGAACCCGGAACGCGCTCGCGGCAGGGCGCCCACGTCCGAGGACGCTGGCGCGGGGAACCGCAGCGCGTGATCATTCCAGGCGTTCTGGCGGACTCCAGGAAGACTGCGTGTCTTATGAGCATGGCTTCCGCCTCTTGCCCCGAGCATCCCAAACTCCCTGAACGGTTCCCACTCGCCTTCCCCGAACCCAGCGCTTGCCCAAGCGCGTTCCGGACGAAAGACCGCTCCAGGACGCCCAAGATAGGCCCAGGACGGCCCGAGAGGCCCCCCAAGGTACTCGGCGACGCTTCAAGACGCTTCTCCAGAGCGCTTCAAGAGTCCGATATCGTCAATTTTACAAAATCGTTTTCGAACGGTTTTGGCCTTCCAGCCTTTTCGGCTGTCCGACGTTCCAACGCGGCTCAATAGGCCCCCAAGAGTGCCCCAAGACGGCCCAAGAGGGCTCCAAGAGGGCCCCAGAGTCGCCCGAGACCGCCCAACAAAGCCCCCAAACGGCCCCAAGATGCGCCCAAGAGGGGGACGACGACTCCAAAATTCGCCCCTCCGGCTTGAAGAGCGCCCCAGGAGGCCCCAAGGAGCCCCCAAGAGGCCCCAGGAGGCCCCCAAGAGGCACCCAGGAGACCCAAACGACGCCTAAAGAGGCCACAGAACAGCCCCGAGGAGGCCCCACAACGGTCCCAAAACGGCGACCGAGAAGCTGCGAAATTGCATTCACGACGTCCCCGACAGGCCAACCACGAGATCCAAACCAACACCCATAAGGCCTCTGACCCACCACCCAGGTCACGGTGACGGGAGCAGTGACAGCACTTGTGCACAGCATGTTCCGGCGGGAGCCATCCGGAACACGCTGCAGGAGGAGGAGGAAGATCAGGAGGAGAGAGAGCTGGAGTGGGAGGAGGAGGAGGAAAGGAGGAGGAGGAGGAGGAGGTGGGGAGGGAGAGGGGAGGAGGAGGAGGAGGAGGAGGAGTAGGAGGAGGAGGAGGAGGACTGGAGCGGGAGGAGGAGGAGGAGGAGGAGGGGAGGGGGACGAGGAGGAGGAATAGGTCTCCAATACAACTCCAAGATAGCCGAAGAGGCTTCCAAGAGGGCCCTGGGCGGCCCACGAGGGCCCCAAGGCGGTGCCTGAGGCGCCCAAGACGGCCCGAGAGGGCCCCAAAACGCCCCCAAGAGAGGCCCAAGAAGGGAAGCACGAACTGATAATCCGAGCTTTCTACCCCGAGAGGTTCTCGGGAAGTCGCAAGAGGCCCCCAATCGGATCCAAAAGGCCCCCAAGAGGCTCCCAAGAGGGCCGACGAGGTTCCAAGAGATCTCCCAAGGTGGGCCCGAGGGGCACAATTCATTGCTTTACGATTGGGCTTTGACGGGCTCTAATTTTTTCGGCTTTTTGGCATCCCGATGCTCCAAGACGGCCCAAGAGGCTTCCAATCCCGCTTCCATATAATGGAAGAGGCTTCCAAGAGGACCCCAAGACGGCCCGCGAGGGCCCCAAGACGGTGCTTGAGGCGCCCAAGACGGCCCGAGAGGGCCCCAAGAGCCCCAAGAGAGGCCCAAGAAGGGGAACGCGAGCCAACAGCAGAGCGTTCCCCCCAAAAGACCCACAGGAGGCCGCAAGAGGCCCTCAAGTGGTCCGACGAGGACGCCAAAAGGTTCCCGAGGACCCAAAAGGCCCATAGGAGACGTCCAAGAGGCTTTAAAATAGCCCAAATTGCCCTCGATGCGTCCAAACTGCTTCCAGGAGGCCCCCGGGAGGCTTCCGGATTGCGTCAATCTGGCCGCAGGTGGTTTCAAGTCGGGCCTCCACGCAGCCAAGACGGCCAATGACGGCTTCAGATTGCAGAACCGATGCCCCCAAGGGACCCTTAGACGCCCCCCCAAGAAGCACCCAAGAGGTGCCTCCAACAGCCAGTTGACGAGGCGTGCGGAACACCACAGAAGCTCCGCTGATGCCGTCGCGCGCCTGTGCTTGATAGCGACGTCCAAGATCGTCCAGCGCCCCTCCGGCCTGGGCTGGAACCTGAGCGCGCGCGAAGCGTGTGCGATGGTTCTAGTAGACATATGTGTATACACATATATATCTATATATAATATATATATATAATATATATATATATATATATATATATATCTATATATATATATAATATATATACCCGCGCACGACGCCCGGGCGCCCGCGGCGGCTGCCCCGAAGGGCCATGGGGGTGCCGGGGGCTCATTTCTTTTGTGCTTTTACCAGGTTTCCGCGCCCTGGGCCTCTGAGGCCGCCGCCTCCGACCCCCCGTGGGAGGACGGGGCGGCCAGGGAGGTCCAAAATAGTCCAGGACGGCCTCCAGAGGCTCCCAAGACGGCCCAAGTCGCCCCCGATGTCTGGCGCCTCCTGGGACATCAGCCGCGCGAGCTAGTTCGTGAAGCCCTCCCTTTGCCCTCCCCCCTCTCTCGTCCGACCCGAGAGGGGCGTGCGGAGAGCCGCCCCCCCCCGCTTCCCCCGCGGGGCGCGCGCCGGGGCGCTCTGCAGCGGAGGGAGTGCAGGTCCCCGGACTTGGACATGGATCTGGACGGCTGAGGCTCGCGCCAGGTGCGGGGGCGGTTGTGGGCTACACCGCGTCCTCCGCCTCCACTCGGGGGTGGACAGAACCCCCAACAGTGACACGTCGATTAGTGAATTGTCCGTTTTCATTTCTCGAGAGGGCGCCGTGGCCGTCATTTTCCAGGCTTGCGCCCGCCAGGTTTGGGCCTCAGGTCGTTTTCAGTAAAGCACGCTTTACTAAAAGGGGGTCTGTCCATCCCCGATCCACTCCGCTCCCGATTCTCCCGACGTCCTCTCTTCGGGCCAGAAGCATGTCCACTATGCGATGTCGTATTGCCCACCGTTTCGGGACAGGTCACGGCCCAAACAGAGTATCATATATTTGTTCGATCACATGTCCCCTGGGGAAGCGGACCGATCAATCTATATATGTATGTATGTATGTATATATATATACATAGATATACACACAAATACGTTGCCCCGTGGCGTGTCTGCGAAGCCCCATGGGAAAGGGCCCAGATACGTTATTGTATATACGTGAAGTTCCCTCGGGGTGGTCGCCAGCCTAGTTCTACCGACCACTCTTTGGAGCGGCTCCGGGGAACCCTGGGGGGTGAAACGAACGCTCTGGACCATGACACGGGGGGTAAAACGAACGCCTTGGATCATGACACGGGGGCGTGAAACGAACGCCCTGGACCATGACACGGGGGTTCAGGACCATGAGAAAAACCACATTGGGAATTTAGTTCCCCTCCTTCGCTCCCTTCGGTCGCCCTCGATCCTGCACCTCCTCCTCCTCATCCTCCTCCCCTGGGTCAGTGTCGAATGGCACTATGCGGGATGATTGCGTTACGCCTCTCGACCTTAACGTTATTCAGGGTGTCCCCATGACTGGATAACTAGTCGTGGCGGGGGTACCGAATTTTGAAACATGTTCGAGGGTTTTCCACTCTTGATGCGCACAACGGTCGACGTGCAAGCTACAGTGCAGATGCAGCAGAGACCACAGTCTGATAGCCAGCCAGCCTCCTCCTCCTCCTGTTCCTCCTCCTGTTCCTCCTCCTCCTCCTCCTCCTCCCCTCCTCCTCCTCCTCCTCCTCCTCCTCATCCCCCTCTCCGGGCATCCCAGACGGGGTCGGAGGATCGCGCCGCATTGCCGATGCACTGGCGATATGGCTCGATGCGGATCTTGATGTTCTCCACGCCGACGGCGCCGTTGCGCCGCTGACGCCGCCGACGCACCGTCGATGCATCGACGAGGCGGCGCGAGCACCCCAGCCGGGGCGACCTCTGCTCCCGCGCCCCGCCCGAGCGATCGCCCGCGCGGAGCGCTCCGGGCTGTGCCCTCCTCCCCCATCTCGCCTTTTCTCCCCGCCCTCGCCCCCCCCGCAGGGCCCCCATGCCGATCCCGTCGTTGGGATCCGATTCGAGGTCGATTCCGGCCACCCGGATCCTCCTCCTCCTCCCTCTCCTCCTCCTCCTCCTCTCCTCCTCCTCCTCCTCTCCTCCTCCTCCTCCTCCTCCTCCCCCTCCTCCTCCTCCTCCTCTCCTCCTCCTCCTCCTCCTCCTCCTTCTCCTCCTCCTCCTCCTCCTCCTCCCTCCTCCTCCTCTTTCTCTTCCTCCTCCTCCTCCTCCTCCTCCTCCTCGATTCCGAGCTACGATTCCGTGAGCTGTTCCGTCGATGCGGTGCGGCCAGCGCGCAGCGCTGTGGTGCATCTCGGCACAGCGGGTCCGAGCCGACCTCCCGACTCCGTGCCGACGCTGCCCCAGCCAGCGGGAATCTTGACTCGAGCTCGAGGTCCCGATTCGATGCCGATTGATCTTGCCCCCTCGCTGCCGTTCGGGTCGACCCAAAAGAGGGTCCAGGGACAGGGGGTGGTGCAACAGATTTTTGGTGCAGTAGTTTTACGGGGCTGCGATACACCTGGGGCGTGCAATATACGCTCCGGGGCGCACGTCTGTTGCCGCATCTTCGCGTGCACTGCCTCACCTGCAACTGCCATGCCACACCATTCTCCGGCGCGGTGCACTCGCGACACACTCGCACCGCATTTCTTGCTGCGCCACTCCTCCTCTCTCGGCTGGAGCCCCCCCCACCGGTCGCCCCGAGCCGTGCCGGGGCCCTGCGCGGGGGGCGCGGCGAGGCGCCGAGCTGCTCCGCGAGAGCCGCCCCGCCGAGTGCGGCGCCGAGGCGCCCCTCGCCGCGCGGGCGCGGGCCGCGCGCCTCGGCGGCCTCGGCGGCGGCGGCCTCGGGCGCCCTCGGCGGCGCCGCGCCTCGGCGGCGCGCCTCGCGCGGCGGCCTCGGCGGCGCCCTCGGCGGCGCCTCGCGCCGAGGCGCTCCTCGCCGCGCGGGCGCGGGCCGCGCGCGCCTCGCGCGGGGCGCCGCCGAGGCCCGCCCGCGGCCTCGGCCGGCGGCGGCGGCCCTCGGGCGGCCCTCGGGCGGCCCTCGGGCGGCCTCGGCGGCGGGCCGGCGGCGCCGGGCAGAGGGCGGGGCCCTCTGCTCTGGACGCCCGAAATGGATACCGAAAGAATGGGTACTATGCCCAACAGCGGATCTTGTTCATTTTGAACAAGATCCGCTGTCCACGCCGCCGCGGCTTGTGTCCATTCGAGACAGGAGGCCGCCCGCCCAACAGCGGCCGCTGTTGGCTTGGGACAACATTTGTTGTTGGGCATTGTACCCATTCTTTCGGTACCCATTTCGGGCGTCCAAATCTGCAGGAGGAGGGCCGCAAATCAGGAGGGAAAAATCACACAGACGCAATCCATCGTCGACTCCCCAGACGATGTGGGAGAATATGGGAAGTGGGGGGGGGGGAGACGAAAGCCCCCAAACTATGGGAAGAGATTTGGGACATTTTCGTTTGCGTGTATTTATTTGTGTGTCCTGGGGCACCTTCACAAAAACTGTTTATGAAGAATGTCTGGGGTCATGTTTTGATGATTTTGTTGGGGTAGTGGTTTGCGTGCCTTTTTTTATGTTTCCTCCAGAATCCGCCCGCAGGGTGCAGGGCGGGTCCCTCCACGGGAGGACTGCCCAACACTTGTTTTCAGGGACGATGTTTTCGATTTCTGTTTGGGGTAGCTGTTTGCCCATGTTTGTTTTTCCTCCCAAATCCGCCTGTATGGGGGCAGGGCAGGGCCCCCTGCAGGAGGAGTGTCCAGCAATTCAGAGGAGGAAACATTACCCATAGCTCTTGCCCCACGACCGTTCGCCCCTTCTTGGGCCTCCTGGGCGGCCCTCGCCGCCACTGCCGGATTCGCCTCGAAATCCAAGTCGGAACGCACCCCGGGAAAGGTCCCGGGAGTAGCGGTATCGGTACCTTTTGGTTTCCCCCAAAATAGTATGGACATAACCTGGGGACGACGTTTTGTATATTTTTGGGGTATTTGGTTCGCTATCCTCCAAAATTCGCCTGTAGGGGGGCATGCCCGACCTAACGCCAGGCAGAGGGGGGCGATTCGGTAGCAGGTCATGTGAGCCTCGTGTCTTGGCCTCCTGGGTGGGGTCGGAGCAGATGGGGTCGGAGGATTGCGCCGCATCGTGGAGACTTCGGCGATGCGGCTCGATGCGGAGCCCGATTTGCTGCACGTCGACGTCGCCGTTGCATCGCCGACGTCGACGATGCATCGCCGTTGCATTGCCGATGCATCGCCGACGTATCGGCGATGCGGCGCGATCCTTCGACCCCATCTACTCGGACCCCATCTTGGAGTCCTCTATGTATCTTGGCGTCGCTCGGACGTGCGCATTGTTGTCTCAGCGACCATTCTTGTGGGCTCGACCCGCAGAGGAGGCGTCGAGCTGGCAGGCGCACCCCCGGGGCCCCCTTGTCGTCGGG
The DNA here is from genome assembly GCA_963575745.1 of Prorocentrum cordatum. Classification (NCBI taxonomy): domain Eukaryota; class Dinophyceae; order Prorocentrales; family Prorocentraceae; genus Prorocentrum; species Prorocentrum cordatum. Next base: position 134,585 of record CAUYUJ010005324.1, read on the forward strand.
CAAACGCCAACTACAGCCACCACCTGGGCGTCCTGGGGCCCCGTCAAGGGATCCTTACGTTGGGATGCAACTCTTGGAAGGTCAAAGACTGCCTTTGCCCTGGTCCGAGATCCAAAATCTGGCTTAATCAAGCTTTATCGGGCCGAATCACGCTGAATCCGCGGCCTAATCTGGCGTACAGTCGGCCCAGATTAGTGGGTCGACTCTGCCAAATCAAGGGTACCTTTTGTGTCCTGTGTCTCACGACCCGTACCTCCTGCATTCCTATGGCAATATCGCCCCTGGAACGGTCTTTTGTCCCCTCGCGTGTCCTGTCCAATGAATCTGACTTTAGCAGCTGGGAGCCCCAGAAGATTTCGCAATTTCCGGTTTAGATTCCTGAAATATTCCTCAGGACTGAGGGCTGGGGCTCCAGGGATTAGACAAAGGACCTGAGGACACGCCCACTCCGTGCCCAGAGGCACGGTGGCGGATATCCATATCAACCGCCTGCTGGCGTCCCACGCCGTCGGTCCCCCAGCGCCGTGGATATGGCTCCCCCCCGCAAGATCGACGAGATCGCCTCCAGCGCCGCCGATGCCTCCCAGCGCGAGAAGGCGGTCGCCACCGCGGGCGCTGATTGCAGGCGCCAGCCGCGGCGCGTCTCGCGCGCGCGTGCGCGCGCGCGCACCCTGGAGCCGTGCTCTCGGCGGAGGCTCGCCGTCAGCGGCTCGAGGCTCTCGGGGTCGTCACGCGGGCCTGCGGCCGGCGGTGTCCAGAGGCTTCCTTCCCCGCCCCCTCGGGGGTTTGCTACAAGGTGCCCCCAGCTTTTCGCTCCATGTCCTAGCCCCCCGGGGGGCCTCTGGGCCTTGTGATGGGGTGCTCTGGATGCCGCTTGGGAACCTCGGGGCAGCATGGGCCAGGGGCACTTCTGGCAACACCGGAGCCCCGTGTCGGAAGCCGTGCGCGGCTTCGGAATGGGTTCAGAGAGAAGTTTTCCCGGGGGACTGGAGGGCTTCTCTGGGAGGCCCCGCCGACGTTGAGAAGGCTGGGCCCCCTGGCATGCATATCTGACAATGGCAGAGGAGGCGGGAGAGTGCGCGTGCGCCTCACGCGCGCGCGAGCCTTGCTGCATGCTGGCGGCGATTGCGACGACCCCCCACAGAAGGTTCGAGGGTAAGGGTAGAGGGAGGAAGGAAGAGGGAGCACAGAGAAAGGAATCTTTACGGAAAGAGGTGGGAGGAGATGGACAGAGGGGGGGGGGTGGAGTGGAGGGGAAAGGGGTGCGGCAGGTTCGAGGAGTATCCGGAAGAGCGGATTAGGAGGGCGAGGCGAGGTACGGTCGGTGTGGCTAGCAGGCCGACCATACCAAGTCAGGGACACTCCCGGGTCCTGCCTGTCGCGGCCCGTATCCTGTCATGTCTGGGGCATGGGGTTGCCCTCGGAGGAGGCCCGTGCCTAATTTGTCCCGACCGTTGGAAGGAGCTCGCAGGAACGACGAGAAGGCAGGGCAGAGTGAAGGGGGAGGGGGAGCAGGGAGTCGAGGGGAAACGCTGGGGGGAGAGTTACAGGGGGTGATGCACCGACCCCAGCCCTCTCATTCATCGCCGACAGGGGCCCGCTAGCCCACCCATCATAGGAACGTGCGGGTGGTCGAGTTACAGGGGGCCTATCGCCGATCTCTCGCGATGTATCACCGACTGCAGATCGATTTTTCCCCTCCTGAGCCTGCGCACCTCCATCGTTCTCCCTCAGGAGGGGAGGAGACACTGAGCGCGCGGCACCGCAAGCCTTTTGGCTCCTGTTCTACTCTGATGCCCCTCCATTTACCTTACATCTGTTAACGCAGGCGCCACCGCCTCCACTCCTTTTGCCCACAGGGTGGAACGAGTCTCTTTCGTCTGCAGGTGTAGCATCCCGAGGCATGGCGGAGTTTGGCCGTCAGCTATTGTCTCGCCGACGGCCCCAGGACTCTTCCTCGGCCCAGCCGTCCCCGTCCGCCTCGCCTGCCTTCTTCCCCTCCCCCCCCTTCCCCTTCTCCCCTCCGCCCCCTTTCATATCTCGTCTCACCCTCATCGCACCTACCACCCCGCACTCCTGCCCATCCATGTTCCTTCATACCATCCCTTCGCACGAGGAAAAGGTAGCGATACCGATATTTCGTCCTGGAGAGCCCAGCTGGATTCTCCGCGAAATTTTGGCGAGGGTGCACCCAAGGAACGGCCCGAGAGGTAGTGCTGTCGATACCTCGTCGTTCTCCAATTCCCTTTGCCCGCCCTCCCTCCTGTCTGGCACTTTCCAGACGCGAGTCCGTCTGATGCGTGGTTGCTGAACCGCAGGTAGGGCAGGGCGCGGGCGGATGGCGGGTGAAGTGCGAGAAAGAGAGAGAGAGAGAGAGAAAAACAGAGAGAACGAGCATGGAGCAAAATCGAGGAGCGAGACGAGGGGGACTGAGATGAGGACGATGAGGACGAGAACGACGGGGAAGAAGAGGAAGAAAAACACGACGGGAAGGACGAGAGGGTGGAGGGCTTGAAGGGCAGTGGGCGAGGTACTTGGCGAGGAGGAGCAGGATGACGAGCACGATGGCGAGGAGCACCCCTGGCACTCTTGGCAGGCACGTCGTCCCGCCGAGGGAAATGGCAGGCCTGTGTTGCACAAGGAGGAGGAGGAGGAGGAGGCTACTGAGGCTACTGATGACGCCGCCCTGTCAAAGGGTGCTGGCACGCAGGCCACGCGACTCGGGCCTACGCCGAACCGCACTAGCCGAGCCCAATGGCCCAGCGAGAAGTTACTGGCAGGCTGCCCGCTACGACTCCTGCCGACAGGCAGGAGCATGGCAGGTAGCCCGCGCCACCGCACGAGCCGCGGCCCGGCGGGAGACCAAGATTTTCGAGCAGCGCCCAGCGGCGGCGACCCGCCACGAGCGGAAAACCGACCCGGAGGCCAAAACGAGGCGAACCCAGCAAGGGCGACGAGAGGCCAACGCCACCATCCCCACGGGACAACGCCCCAAGAAAAACACACAGCCTCGATCGCAGGCCAGCCTCACTCGGGAAAGAGGTTCTCGTCGACCCAGGCCTGACCGAACCGCTTCACGGCGAGCTGGCGCAGCTCGCGGTTGGAGAGGCTGTCAGGCCAAAAGCCCGCCGTCGTCGTAACGCCGGGTTCCTTGAGCGCCGTCTCCTCATCCTCCAGCTCCTCATGCTGCATCGCATCCATCTCCGACGATAGCTCAGACATACCGTTGCCCATGCTGTCGCCTACCACGCTGGACTCCGTCCCGCCATAGCCGACGTCCTCGTTGCTGGGGTTCAGCTCCTCAAACCTATTGCTGACCTTCACCGCATACGTGACCTTCAGATCCTCATCGACGCTACCGCCCTCGTGCACGCTAGGCTCCGAGCCGCCGATGCCTCCACCGCCACTGCCTCCGCCAGTGATGCTTCCGCCTCCAGAGCTCACAGCCGCCGATGCCTCCGTCGCCGATGCAACCGCCACCGCCGCCGAAGCCTCTACTGATGCAGCCTTCTCCACCTCCTGCACACAGCCGCCGATGCCGCCGCCGCCGATGCATCCATCGCCGATGCCTTCAGCGCCTGGGCTCTCAGCCGCAGATGCCTCCGCCGCCGATGCGACCGACACCGCCGTCGGAGCCTCTCCTGCTGCCGTCACCTCATCCTCGTCGGCCTGATCCATGCCGAGGTTGAGCTCGATGCCATCCGTCAGGGACAGCTGGTGACCCATGAAGTCGAACAACTTGACCACCTCCCTGCCCCTGCGCACACCGATGAAGTAGCTCCCATTCGGAACCCCCAGCGTGCTCATGCTGTCGCTGGGCTGGACGTCGCCGTCGCTCTCGTCGCCAATGTCGTGCCACGACGTGACCTTGCAGCCCATGTACTTGGTGGGGCCTAGTTCACCTCCCAAGGACCAGCTCCTTGCCAGTCGGGGGGCGGCCTCTGGTCCCTGTCCTTCTTGTCCTTCTTGTGCTTCTTGTGCTTCCGATCCTTCTTCTCCTTCTTGGCCTGGCGCGACCGGCTCCTTGACCGGGTCCTTGAGGAAAGCCGGGCAGCCAAGCCAAGTAGGGCTGGACGATTTCCTCCTCATCGACCTCGATGGCGGCCCTGCCACCTCCCAGCTTCCAGGGGGCGGTTCCAGGTCCGCCAGGGCCAGCAGCACCGGTGGCGGCGCCGACGGCGCCGAGGACGGCCTTGCCGTCGGGCGCGGCCGCGCCTTGGGTGCCGCCGCGGTCAAACCGAGGGCCTTGGCCGTCGCAGTGACCGCTGCCTCCACAGCCGCGCTGATGACCGCCGCCTCCCGCGACGCGCCCAAACGCGACTGGCGCCAGGGGGCCGATGCGGCCTCCTCGCTGTCCGCCCATGCCATGCAGGCCCGCCGCGGCTGCGCCGCTTCGAATCGCGCCGCGGTCCCGCCCCCCTGCCCAGGGGCCGAAACGGCTAGGAGGAGGAGGAGGAGGAAGAGGAGGAGGAGGAGGAGGAGGCCGCGTCGCCGGCGTCGCCGCGGCGCGGCGTCGCCGCGGCGACGCCCCCTGTCTTCGCACCTTCCCCCAGGAGGGAAGGGTTGGTCGGGACGCAGCTCCTGCAGTGTGAAAGCGAGCACTGGCGCTGGTAACTACATCCGTGGTCAAAAGCAGCCTCATCTGGCCTAGCCCCGCTTGATGTTGATCGATGCCGCCTCATCCGGCTGAGACCCGGGCTTGTCCCTGGGCTCGTCCGGCTGAATGGCCCATCGCTTGGGCTCAGCAGCCCGATATCCCAGAGGTTGGTTCCTACGTCCCACTGGTCAGGTGTTCGGTCTTGGGACCGTCTTGGGGCCCGCCTCCCACCCCCTCCAGCCCCGCCTGGGGAAATGTGCGGTCTTGCCAGCGGGGGCCGCTGATTTGTCGGCAGCGTATCGCCGATCTCGGGTTCGTCTATCTTTCTGAGCCCGTCTCCTTGTCGTCCCCAACCCCCGTCACAGCACGGAGTCGCGCGGCAGCTCAACGCGCCAGGAGGGGCGTGGGTCTTGAGGGAAGCTTCCCCCGTTCCTCTGGGTCCCGTCTCCTTCCTCCGAACCAGTCCCCTGCTTCGGCCTGCCTCAAGAAGAGTGCTTAGGATGGAACTCCTGGGAGGTTAAATTCAGCATCGGCGCTGGTGTATCCGTGGTCGCAAACCCGACCTGTCTGGTACACCCATGCATTTCCGTAATCCAGCCTTGTTGAATTCGGTTTCACCGTGGGCTTATTTCGGTCGGATAATTTCCCGCGGTGATCTCCAAGAAGTTGCTTCCCAGGAGTGGGGCACCTCTACAGGTCCTCGTTCTAACCTCCTTCGGATTTCCGGACGGAGGCCCAGCCCAGCTTCCCGACCTGGTGGTGTGTCCACTCAGCATGCTGTAGAGTCTCCCACCACAGTTTGCACACCTAGTGTGTCGCACAACGTTGTCCACAGCGTCGTCGCCCAGGCAGGTGTGTAGATGAGGCAAGATGTCGGTGCGAAGCACGGTCTTACACCCCAAACAACAAAACTAAAAGGGCAGACGAGCTCAATGGAACTCCGCCCTGTCCGATTCTACTGGCACAGGTGGCCGGAGGCTGAGCGTGCAAGTGCGAGCGACTGGAAAGTCGCCGAAATTTCTTTGAGCAACGCCAACTGCATGCAGAACGCGACGAGGATCGCGGAGACGAGGGCGTAATGTAGAACACCACGCCACGAAGTCCTGTCTTGTTCGACCGGCGCCGAACGGCCACTGTCCGAGAGAAACGCCGACTGCACGCAGACGGCGTCGAGGAGCGAGGAGAAGAGGACGTAGAAGTGGAAGAACACGCCTCCCCGGAAGCCATGCCCCGTTCAGCCGTTCAGACGACGCCGTTCAGCGTCGTCGCCCAGAGGAACAACAAGTCATTATTAGTGTGACACGTTCTCAGGTTTCCAGCATGTCCCAGGTCTCCTGGATGCCATCGAGTCCCGCACGGGCTCCAGAGACGAGGGCTGTCAGATACTCCTGAAGCTCCTGGAAGAGTACCCTGAGCCAGTCTTCCCCCCACACTGCGAGCGTCCCAGTCGTGGCCGCCGGGGCGCCTCTGCAGGGCCCGTGTCGATCCGATCGATTCGAGCCGATGCCGATTCTGGCCGGGCCGATCGGGTCCGGTGAGGCCCGATGTGTCTGTGTGCGGCGGCGTTGTGCTTCCTGGCGCGGCCGATCGGGCCTCGATGCCGTCTCCGCTCCGCGTCCCAGCCCGATCTGATGGCACAGCCCAGTGCGATCCGCTCGCCCGCGTCGACGCTGATCCTCCTCCGCCCCCTCTTCCTGCTTCTCCTCCTCCTTCTCCTCCTCTGCCTCCTTCTCCTCCTGCTCCTCCTCCTCCTCCTCCTCTTCCTGCTCCTCCCCCTCCTCCTCCTCCTCTTCCTCCTCCTCTTCCTGCTCCTCCTCCCCCTCCTCCTGCTCCTCCTCCTCCTGCTTCTCCTCCTCCTCCTCCTCCTTCTCTTCCTGCTCCTCCTCCCCCTCCTCCTCCTCCTGCTTCTCCTCCTCCTTCTCCTCCTCCTCCTCCTCCTCCTCCTCCTCCTCCTCCTCCTCCTCCTCCCCCTCCTCCTTCTGCTCCCCCCCCCCTCCTCCTCCTCCTCCTCCTCCTCCCCCCCCTCCTCCTCCTCCTCCTCCTCCTCCTCCTCCTCCCTCCTCCTCCTCCTCCCTCCTCCTCCTCCTCCCCTCCTCCTCCTCCTCCTCCTCCTCCTTCTCGTCGTCGTCCTCCTCCTCCTCCTCCTCTCCTCCTCCTCCTCCTCGTCCTCCTCCTCCTCCTCCTCCTCCTCCTCCTCCTCCTCCTCCTCCCTTGCAGGTCCTCGTTCCATGCCCCACCATGGCTTGGAGATGCGCTTCCCCGCGCGCGTGACCCTCGCGCTCGGGCTCCTGGCTGGGGCCGCGGCCGCCGCGCCGCCGGCGCGCGGCCGGCGGGCGACCTGCGCGGTACCGGCAGGCCCGCCCGCGCTCGACAGGGAGGGGGCCTCCCCGCCGCCCTGCGCACGGCATGCGTGCGGCAGGTTCTCTTCGCGGTTCCCAGAGGTGTAGTTCTTTGGAAGCCGATCAATGGAGAGGAGTGAGGGGCAACGATAGGGGGGGACAGGCCTATGGGGGATGCATCGACCCCCAATCGCCCATTGATCGCCGATAGGGGTTTGATAGCCCCAACCCGCCCAGGAAGGTCCGGATTCACTATCGCAGGCCTATCGCCGATATATCGGCGATGTATCGCCGATTCCAGGTCGATGTATCCCCCCAATGCCAGTCCCCCCCTATGCTTCCCCCCCAAAGGAAGCATGCGCCAAATCATTTACAGATGTCGGCAAAATGTTTCAAACATGTCCTGAGCACGTAAACAAGATGTGTGCATCATTTTGAGAACATGGTCTCAAGCATTGAATACAATTTTTCACTCATGGCATCCATAAATGTATTGGACAACGTCAGGGCGGAGGCCTTTTTGCTGTTGTCGGCCTCTAGAGGCCCCCAGTCAGTCTTGAGACCGCCAAAAATTGCTCAGGATGTTGGATCAGGAGACTACTCCTTCATCGTCTGCTAACAGGCGTGTCCTGGAGGAGGGAGGAAGGGAGGGATTTGGTGACGTCACGACTCGCGCTGGCAATGTCTGGAAACTTGCAGTCATGGGTTGTTGAAGAGAGGGGCTCGAGGAGGGTCGGAGGTTGACATGACCCCCACGCCTTGCTGAGTCGATGAGCAGGGGGTTCGATCCCCGGTCGTTCTCATCAAAGGGTTCGTAAGCAACGACTGGGGGTCTCTCGGCGGCCTCCTGAAGGTCTCTCTGGACGTCTCTGGGGCCTCCTTGTGGCTCTGAGGGGCCTCGGGGGTCCTCTTGGGGGCCTCGTGGGCGCCTCTCTTGGGGCCTTCTAGGGGCCTGTTGAGTCCTCCTGGGGCCTCTTTGGTCATCTTTGGGCCTCTTGAGGCCTCTAGAGGCCTCTTGGGTGCCTCTCTGGGCGCCCTCGTGGGGCTCCCTTGGAAGCTTTTCGCGCCGTCTTCGGGCCATCCTGGTGGAGGCGATCGATCAGAGAGGAGTGGGGCGCTGAGTGGCACGGCCCTCGCTGGGATGCAGGAGGAGGCGGAGGAGGAGGAGGTGGACCAATGTAAACCCAAGAGTTATCAAAGATGTTGGAATGAACCCTCCCTCCAAGCTCCCTCTTCACATGCTCCCACAACGGTTCCACTGATGGATCTGCCTCGGCTGACGACAACCGTTTGAAGATTCTGAAACATGCCAAAAGATTGTTCTTGGGATTCCAACGCCACGGATCAACCTGACTGTTGCGTGTTGACGAGTTTGAATTGTGCCAGAGCGCTTATCTTGGGACTTGAGCACCGCGGACCAACGTAACTGTTGCACCCGCATAATCCGGAATCGTTCCAAAAGACCCTTTCTGGTACGGTGACCATGGGAACCCGTGAAACTCGTGTATCTAAAAAAACGGTTGTGCGCGGCGCTAAAGCGAGAGCCAACTTTTGAAAAGGAACCGCCCTCAAGTCAATCCGTGAAGTTCTCGCAACTTTGTAACACGAATGTACGCAGCGATAACTCGAGAGCCACATGTTGGACACCAGTCGCCCTGTATCCGCCGAGCTCGCGCACGTGTTTAAAACGAATGTGCGCGGCGCGAAGGCGAGAGACACGGTTTGAAAACCAGTAGCCCTCAACATGTGAAACCGTTGCAGATGTTTTAAAGGATGGTGCGCGGCGCTTTGGCGAGAGCCGCATTTTGAAGACCACCCGCCCTCCCCCTGTGAAATTGTGTCCATGTTTAGGCTTCAGGGTCGTAGATGGTGAGGACGTCTCAGGCGAAACGCCCCGACCGCCCTAAAAATTGGCTCGGGGTGCGACAGGGAACAGTTATGTATAAGGAGGAGAAATGGAGGAGGAGGGGAGAAGGAGGAGGAGGAGGAGGAGGAGGAGGAAGAGGAGGAGGGGGAGGGGGAGGGGGAGGGGGAGGGGGAGGAGGAGGATCAAGGAAGAGAGGAATGCAGGGGGATCAAGGAAGAGAGGAAGCATGATCCAGTTGTTTACATGGACGAGGAATGGAGGAGGAGTGGAGAAGTCAAGCTACCCCCCCCGAAGCGCGGCCGTCTCGCTCCCTGCCTGCTGCCCTCCCGCCAGCCGAGTTCCCAGCAGGGGCAGGGGGCCGCCCTCGACGGTCTTCGGGAGCCAACCGTCAGCGCAGGCAGCCAGGCAGGAGAGCGCCGCCCGCGGGGCCTGCTCCGCGCCTGCCAGGGCAGACCCACGAGCCCCCGCCAAGTCCAAGGATGAGGAGGAGGAGCTCCTCCTCCTCCTCTTCCTCCTCCTTCTCGTACTTCTTCCTCTTCTTCAACGCATCCTAATCTTCTCGTCCTCCTCCTCCTCCTCCTCCTCCTAGTCGCAATTTGGGCTGGCAGGAGCATGACCGACATACGAATGTCTTGCTTGCTACCCGAAAGCGATTTTGACCTCCCATAGTTCGGCCAGGCGGGGGGGGAGCACACGCACTTCTTACCACAATGGGAATCGTCCAATACAATCCACTTTATGCGGGGTCGGTAGAAAGGCTAAACGACATTAGCCAAGAGCTCTCCCAATGGGATGTGATTCTCCTCAACGGTACGCAGGAGTGGTGTGGGGAAGAGCCAGCAAAAAAGACAATCCTTCCGAACCACTGGTGCCTAAGATTTGGAGCAAAAAAAAGGACGAATGGTGACAAAAACATGCGGAGTCTCTATCCTGGTTCACAAGAAGATCCCACCCACTGCGCTAAGGAGTATTTACTACCCTCCAAGTGGGTTACAGGGTAGAGCAGCAGGCATTAAGCTACATGTGGGGGACCAGGACTACGCACTCTTCTCCATGTACTTTGCGCCAGTGCACGTACGTTGCCACAGTGAAATAGGGAGGAGACTTTGCGAATGGCTAGAACACACTACCGACCGTCTCGGTGCTAGGGCTATGATCGTGATCGGGGGAGACATCAATAGCGACCGCGGGCTCTACCGAGCCCCAGACGGACTAGTGCAAAAATCCTACGAGAAATGTTTGGGACCGTATGCGCAGGTACTGGAAAACGACAACGGAACCACAGCTAGGAAATTAGCTTCTCATAGCGAACTGGCGTTTGTGACGACATACCACGACATCGGGCACACATTCGTGGGACCACAGGGGGGACTGAGCAGGGTCGACCACATTATGATTCCGACAGGTGCGTTAGGAGTTGTGGACAGGTGCATGGTACTCCACACTGCAGGTAAGCGCCTGCAGTTGATCAAAGCACGAGGGCCACGAGACCATCTACCAGTGGGACTGGTTCTCAATTGGAGGGCGGTCCACCTCCCACGCCCCCCACTCCCGCAGGATCAGAGGCTGGACAGGGATGCACTTATGCAATGCCTCAGGAAAGGGACGAGGAGAGAGGAGCTATTGAAGAAGATGGAGGAGGAAGTAGGCAAGACGGGAGAGGAGGAGTGGAGGAGCCTGCTGGACGCACCAACGCCCGACAGAGCCTGGGCGAAGTTCGGAGATGCCATCCGCGGAGCACTACGACAGACATTCCCAGGCAACAAACCGACGGTGGATCCGATAGAAGCTAGGCTCAGGGAGAGAAGGATGAAGCTGCTGGCCGACAGGAGAACCCTCAGAGAAACGCTGGCCCCAGAGATCCCAGAGGAGGTACTCGTCCAGAAATGCGAGGAGCTCAAGGAAATCACAGCTGTCCTGAAGACGATGAGGGAGGAGAGGGAGAGGGAAAGGAGGGCGAAGCTGGTGGAGGAGATATGGGAGGCGTCGGAGAGAGGAGACTTCTCGGAAATGCATAGGCTGAGGATCCAGTACCAGGCCAACGGCAGAGGACCCAAAAAAGGGTACTACTTCACGCCAAAAACTCACTGGACGAAAGCCGTGTGGGAGGAGGAGCTAGCCAAGCCACCAGAAGAAGGAGGACTAGGAGCGGTAAGGATGAGCGTTGAGGAGCAGCTGGAGGAGCATGAGAACTTTCACTCCAATCGGATGCCATTGCCGTGTGGCCACGACCTGTTGGATTGCGTAGGGCGAGATCGCAGGTCGATGTTGAAGTATTGCAGGAAGGCAAAAAAACGGAGAGCATGGCCGGAGTGGGGACTACCTGTGGAAGCGACTCTTCTCTTGTTGGGTCCAACGGCACAATTGTCCGACCCCAGCGAGCAGACTAGGAGGTGGGAGGAGAAAGCAGCGAAAGCAGCAGGAGATGATGAGGAGGAGACCGCCCGCCTGTCCACAGCGTTCCGATTCCAGCGAGGGAGGAAGTTATTGGAAAAGCTGGGGTGGACAGGAGGAGGGCTGGGAGTCAGAGAGGGTATCACGGCCGATCCAGAAGCGCTGTGCGGCAACTACGGTACAGGAAGAGAGGAAAGAGCAGGGCTGGGAAGAGCTAAACCGAGTGTGCGCAACAATCCGACGGTGCAACGACGGCTCACTGATGTGCTGATTAAGTGCAGGACGGCTATGACGACACCACTGGACTGGCACAGATCGATGGCATTCGACGCAGAGAAAAATAACGGGCGAGAGGGAATACAGGGCAAGCGTATCATGCACGCGTATGGCAGCATGGGGATGTCGTGGTTCTCAGGAATACACAGACGAGGAAACCCCACTGTTCACCACGCATGGGCACAAGGAGGCCTTCCCTCTAGATGCCGAGAGAACGCGATAGCTACTATCGACACTACTAAGTGGAAGGCTAGCCAGCTAGGGTATAGTAGCATTTACACTAACTACGACTGTAGCAACGCATTCGCCAGCACCAAGAAGACTCTCCTACAGGCAGTAGCGTACAAACAGGCTGACGAATGGGATAAACCACATGCGGTAGGTGCGATCGAGGAGACCAGCCTTACGATGGAAGCTGCAGACGGTACAGTTACGATGGCGACTACAACAGGAGCGCAAATGGGATTTACACTATGCCCACGGCAATTCAACGACAGTTACAACATTTACGTGGGAAAGTGGAACGACCTACTGAGAGAGGACCCAAACCAAAAGCTCCACGACATCTTCCACCCCATCACGGGAGCTCGTCACGACTTGGCTATAAACACGTTTCTGGACGACATTACAAAAAGCCACACCATCCCAAACAATAGCACGCCACAGGAGATCATCTCACAGATCAACGAAGCAACAACACAGCTCACTGACACCATCAAAGTAGGAGGCTGGTTTCTCAACAACGGCAAAACCAACCACCTCCTGGACCTGAAAGGACGGGGGAGCTACGCTCGCACCCGTAGGATACGTAGGGCCAAAGAGTTAACAGGGGCAGCACTACGTGAGATGAGAGTACTAGGACCATACATTCCCTCGGACCAGGGCATGAGAGGAGAGATCCGCAGAAGGTGCGACGCAGTGCGACTAGCTTGGCGGCAGGGCGGGATCTTCTGGTCATCGAAGGCGGCGTTCGACATCAAACGGATGATGTTCATTGCATTTGTGTGCGGAGCAGCACTCAGCGGATTGAATTGCTTCGTCTTGCCTCAGGCCGCCACAGATGCACTCGACTCCCTCATGGGCAAGTATCTGCGCACACTAGCACGAGGTAACATGTCGTGGGTTAGGGGGGATGGGGAGACACGTTGCCACAGCACAGCCAGAGTATTTAGGGAGTGGCGTCTGCCTCGGACAGCTACAGCGTTGCGAATGCGTCGACTGAAGTGGTACCAACAGTGGGCCCGACAGCCTCACGAATGCAGCAATGTGGTAGCAGCAATATTTGGTAGCTCAGTTATGGAAAGATTAGCGGGAATATCACGACTAGAGAGAGGGGATAGAGTGGGGCAGCAATCAACACCAATGGCAAAGCAGTACTTAGCAGACCTAGAAGCATTGGCAGCAGTGGATGAAGGCATGAGGGAGTGGTGGAGAGAACGTAAGACCGACCTCGATATCCTCCGACACGGCACGAAAGAGTGGGAAATGTGGACACAAACCGACCCAAATATCCTACACAATGCGACGGTGGTCTGGGACGGGCAGGAGGAGGAGGTGGACGAGGAGAAGGGGGGGAGCTCATTTCGAAACCGTTCTGGTGTGACTACGTGTGCGAAGACACGGAAGGTAATCAGTCGGTATGTGGGAAATGCTTTGCTACGCCTCAGGCCCTGAAAGCACACGAACGAGGAGCTCACAACGAATACACCCTCCTGTCCCAGATCGTGATTACAAACCAGTGCCCACGGTGCATGAGCGTATTTAACAAGAGGAAGACAGCGATAGACCACGTTCAGCGGGCATGCGACCGACACGGAGTTTGCCACATTGACTACTCAAAATGGGCACATGAAGTAATTATACCAGAGGTGTTGACATGTAGCATCTGTGATCATGTGGCTCGAGACTTGCACTCTTTTCAGTTACGCGTACGTGAGCACCACGTCGGACCAGAGAGCGCACTCGAACGATCGGATGATCCTCCCACCGCCGTGCGAGGCCTGGCAGATCGGAGCCAACAAGCGAGGAGGAGCACCGGCAGCAGGGTCGGGGGGGCCCGCAAGAAAGGCGCGACCGACAGCAGCAGGAGATGGCGGGGAGCCGCCGCGCGGGACGGGCAGGGACCTCTTCGACGAAGATTACGACCAGAGGGACCAGGCGTTGCGCAAGCTGGTCTTGAAGAACAGCCAAGAAATACGAGATCTCATGCACCAGACGGGGGACTTCTGGCTCGCGCCTGCAACGTCCAAGCCATTCGCAGCGGGACTGGAAGCAGGCAAAGAATATGGAAAAGCGGTTCGTGCAGCAGGAAAAAAGCACGGGCTTGGATCTCCGCACGTGCACGTGGCGATGGCAACGCTCAGGTCCTTTCACGACGAGATAGACGGAGAACAAGGGAGCGCTCTGGAGAAGTCCAGCAAGCAGGTCATCAGGGAGTTCGTGGAGGCCACCAACCACATGAAGGGCAACATCCTAGTGGAGGAGATGATCCTCGCGTTCAAGGCCCAGGAGACGTACAAGCGCGAGGACCTGGATGCAGGCGACCGCCTGGGGAAGATCTCCTTCACCCTGAACCCGACGCCGTGCCTCCAGGCGAAACTGGCGAATCACGAGGTGGGGGAGCAGGCCATGGAGGCAGTGAAGGTGTACGAGGTGATGAAGTTGAAGACGGCCATCACGATCGGCTTGCAGTCCATCAACGGCAAGAAGGCGACGGGCCCTGGCCCCAAGACAGCGCTGGAGAGGTCAGTAGAGAGCACGTTGCGGCGCAGGTGAGCACCACTCCACCGAGCCGCACCCCGTCGTCGAGGAAGAGACGACGACTTACCACGACGGTAGGGCTCGGTACCGCTCCTTCTGCCTCTTCTGTTGCAGAATGTGTTGAAGGGAGAGAGGAAGAGACGCTCTCTCGCAGTCGGACCTCGGGCCTACCTCCTGTTCCCTGGCCCCCTTGCTCCGACCTTGAAAAGATTGCCAGCGACATAAGTAAGGACCCTCGGAGACTCGACAGCGTGAGATCAAATATTGAGAACAGCTACAGATTTCGGGAGATCTACGAACTGGCCCAGCGATATCGAGAGCGTAGGAGAGCACAGATGCATGGGGGCCCAGATAGAAGCTCCGAAGACCTCACACAACGCAGGGGAACCAACAATTGATGCCCAACATCCGACTACGACCGACTCCAGCATAAACCAACAAAAAAACAACGGATTCTAACAACATGTGTGGTACTATGGTGGCACGACTAGGTGACCGCAGCTGTAGGCTCAGTCGCCCTCTCTTTTGTTCGCCTCTCTCCTACTGTGCTATGACGGAGCACGCGCATTCTAGTGAGATCCCACCTGCGTACTTGGAGCACTGCGATATACGCTATGCCAGCCCAATGGGCCGCCCTATGATGGGAAACGAGCGTCTGCGATCGACAACAAGAGTATTCCAGACCCAGATCCCACCGCTGCGTGCCATCATAAATGAGTTTCTGGTTATGTGTGTGGGGGTTGCGGGCTACGAACCCCTATGAGCCTCGTCATGCGCTTCTTCTTCTTGCTGCATCAAAGCGAGCCGCGGCCACGAATACTCGCGGGAAGACAATGGCCACAAAATGGCGTCGCAGGGGGCTCGCTTCCTTGAGCGCCAGGAAGTCATTCGCCAGTTGCAAACTCAAAGCATCATTATCGACACAGCTCTGATGGGATTACAGTACGCCCGACGGCAGCTGACATATGAACATGAAGTCTTGATCCCACCGTTCCCTGACCAGATCAATTTCACACAGGAATTGCGAGTGGACGGATCGGCTAGCACGCGTGAAGGAGATTGAGCGCCAGAGATTTGTTCCTTGCCTGCCAACAGCCCTGGATTGCTAGGTAGGAATCCCACTAACCAGCAACAGGAGCCTGGCAAGGGAGCGCCCATCCGCTTCCGTGCAGCTGCCGTCCCGCAAACAAGGTGGGAGGGTCAGCAGGATAGGTTGTTTCGACTTCATCTTCAATGTGATGCAGAGGAAGTGGGTTGCCCACGCCGCTCCGCACTCTTTTTGCCTCTCTGCTCTCTGTCTGTCTCATCTCACCCCTGTCCTGGCGCCGAAATTCGTGACATTTTCGTTGCGTCTTGAATTGGGATGCGATCTCTTGCTCTATGTCTCTCCCGAAAGGTTTTGCCATCAGGTGTATGTTGCTCTCAGGGCTCCCCACCGCCAACGGGCCGTGGAAGAGCCCCCAGTCTGATCGAATAGTACGGCAGGGCACTGGCCCCGCCGCCGTGTCGCCACGGTGACGCACCCGACGAGTTGTGGAGGGCGGGGAGTGGAGTGGGGTGGGGGGTTGCCTGCTGGCAAGAACTCGTCCCTGGTGCCTCACCGTCGCGTGGCAGGCCTCACAGACAGTGAGGAGGCCAATCCATAAGTTCCCGCAGGGGTCTCACAAGCGATCTGGCTGAGAGGAGCTTTGGCCCCCGAGCGCCTGCCTTGCCTTGCCTTGCCTCCTCCTCCTCCTCCTCCTCCTCCTCCTCCTCCTCCTCCTCCTCCTCCTCCTCCTCTTTCTCTCCCTCCTCATATTTGCTCGTCACCCTCCACGTGATCACGGGGTGCCCGCGAAGCATCCAGACGTTGCCGCAGAGTGCATGTCGTGTTGCTTTTGGTTTCGATTGGGGCGATGACCTTCGCGCGCGGAATGGGAGGCCACTTGCGAACCCTACCCCATCTTCCCCCCTGTGAAATGTAGGGTGTTGGGTAGGGTTCGCATGTGGCCTCCTACAGAAGCCAACATGCCTGTCGGACGTAAATCCGACGTGGCGTTGTCGCACATTGGGTCTCAAGTTGCAGCGCGTAGCCTCCACTGAAGAAAGCACATTGCATAAACGTAAAGCTTTCGACGGTCCGCGCGGATTTCTTGGATTTGCGTTGGGCCCCCCTGGATGCGCTTCCGTCGCCGCCGCTGGCACGATCCTCACTACTTCCCAAATCCTCCCACCACCCAACCTGAAGACCGTAGACAACTCCCTATTGCGAAGGCTTTACGGCCAGTGCCGCCGACCCTGAGAACGACTAAGATGAAAACGAGGGGGGGCAGGGGGAGGAGGATGAGTGGGAGGCGGAGGAAGGGTGGAGGAGGTGGAGGAGGTGGAGGAGGGAGGAGGAGGGGGCGAGAAGGATGTGGAGGAGAAGCAAGAGGAGGAGAAGGAGGCAGAGGAGAGCAGGAGGAGGGGGAGCAGAGGGGGGGGGGAGGAGGAGGAGGAGAGGAGGAGGAGGAGAGGAGAAGAGGAGGAGAAGGAGGCAGAGGAGAGCAGGAGGAAGGGGAGCATAGGGGGGGGGGGGAGGAGGAGGAGGAGGAGGGAGGAGGAGGAGGAGGAGGAGGAGGAGGAGGAGGAGGAGGAGGAGGAGGCCAGAGGCTTTCTTGGGACAGCCTGGGCCTCTCTTGCGGCCGTCTCGTGCCGTCCAGGGCTCCTCTTGCGCCGTCTCGAGGCACTCTTGGAGGCCTCCTGGGCAATGTGGGGCTCTCCTGAGCTGTCTTGGGGCAGTTTAGCGAGCCCCTTGGGAGCTCATTGGGGCCTCTTGGGGCTTCTTCGGGGCCTCTTGGGGGTCTCTTGGGGCTGAGAGCTCGAAATGTCCGTTCGGGTCCCCCGTCTGGGCACTCCTGGAGCCGTCTTGGGGGCCTCTTGGGCCGCCTTGGAGGCCTCTTGGGCCGTCTTGGGGCCCTCTTCGGCCGTTGGGGCCTCTTGGGCCGTCTCGGGGCGATCTTGGGGGCCTATTGGGCCGTCTTGGCGCGTCGGGAAGCGGAATAGGCAAGAACGTCAAAATCTGTCAAACACGTATCGGAAATCCATGAATTTTGCCTCTTGGGGCTCTCGTGGGAAAGCTCCTGGAGGCCTCTTGGGAGGCTTTGCAGGCCTCCTGGGCGGTCTGGAGACCGTCAATGCGTCTTGGACATCGTTCGGCGATTCGGGTTTCTCTTGGACTGTCTTTGGGGCCTCTTGGAGCACTTTTGGCCCGTCTTGGGGTTTTTTGGGGCTCCGGGACCCCCCCCGGGGACCCCTCCCGGGAACCCCCCCCCCGGGCGGGGGAGGGATCGAAGGGAAGGGGCTTCCCTTCGACTCAATTACGACGTTGTTCAACTTCGCTTTGGCTGGCGCGCTGAGGAAGTCTCTGGGCAAGGGGGGAGCTTCGACGAGCCCAGGGAAAGGGGGAGGCAGAGAAAGGGGACGACAGAGACGACGACCAACGACTGACGGAGATGACGAATTAAACGGACAAGCCCCTCACACACGCCGACAGGGTCGGCGGATTTCGGATTGAGGGGTGTACGGGTTCCATCGTGTGTCCTCAATGTTCTGGAGTGACCACCCAGTGGAAATCGACGAGCCCAACGGTCAGTTCGGGTTCGATCGGGGAGTTTTGGTAGGCAGTCAGTTACGCGCGCCAGTGAGGGGGATCCAGCGCCGATACATTGAATCCGCGCGGACCTCCAACATTTTATTGTTATGTTGATTGTCGTTTCCCTACTCCAGGATTTTTCTCATACGAGATCCTCTAAACCACCTCTCAAAACGATCGAAATGGGTACGGAAATAATGGGTACGATGCCTCACAACATTTCCTGTTCCTTTTGAACAGTGCTGGCTGTCCGCGCCGCCGCGGACGCTGTTCACTGAAGTCAACAAGCCTCCTGCGTTACAGCGGCCGCTGCGGGTTTTGGACCACATGTGTTGCCGGTCGTCCAAAACCTCAGCCCAGAGGGCCACTGGGATTGGCACACTAGCATTATGATGTTCCAACCTACTTCAGTTTTGACTGACAGAAAGAATTCCGAGCACCAAGAACGTACCGAAACTTGCGGGCTTTCACGTGTCGGGCCCTGGGAGGCGATACTTCTTCGACACTGCTGCGGTACTTCTTTTGGGGTGCTCGAAATTATTTCTTGGATGTGGTCCCTAAGTACGGCAGCAACACAACACTGGCGGGGACTTTCAGCGTGCAGACTGCGATGGGCGTCCCAGCCTGCCCGTCCAGGGCCAAGCGCGCCCCAACGTCGCGTCGCCCCCCTGCACGGGAGTTTCCGCACAGCAGCACGGCCTGCCGTTTGGCAGGTGCTAATCGTTGACAGGTGCGATCGCAGTGGTCGAAGAAGAATCGGGGCGACGTCAGACTCGAGTAAGCTTGAGCTCGGGTTGGCCGACGTTTTCTGACGAGCGCGTCCTGGATTCTGACGGTGCGATGTTCGTGGGATGATGCTTGCAACGGGAGCTCGCGTCAAATTTCAGATGGAGTCTCGTCATTTTCAGGATGGCTCCGTCGGGCCAACCCGAGTCCCCCGTACACGAGTCTCACGTCTCCCCGAAATAATACATTGCATGAGCATCATGTCTCGGAGGTCCATGCGGGTTGCTTGCATCGGCACCGGGCCCCCTTGGCGGCGTCTCCCGCGGCGATCCAAGAGATCCGTGCGGATCTCCGAAAGTACATGGCAACTGCTTTTGTCTTGTAACCACGATTGCACCGCCACCTTCACTTCGAGAAAGTCTGTATATGCCTTTCTTTTCCCACTCCTCCACGAAATTGGTACGGAAAGAACGGGATGAAGACCGACTGCGGATCCTGCTCGTTTTGAACAGGGATCACTGTCGGTGCCGCCATGGGCGCTGTCCCTTCAAGACAGGGGGCCGCCTACCCAACAGAGGCCGCTTTTAGTTTGGGGCAACCGTTGTTGTTGGGCGTCGCGCCCATGTGCCTTGTACCCATTTCGGGCATGCCAAGGGTCGACGCTGCGCATCAGGCGCGCCCCACGCCTCTTCGCCCCGGGTCAACGTTTTTGCACACCAACTCGGCCGGTGTTTGTGACAATGTCCATGCTGCTTCCTTCCTGCCGCCCCGCGCGGCCAGCGACGAGTGGCCGAGCACGAGTTGGCCACAGGGCGCCACAGGCTCCAGAGCTGCCAGAGCGCATCCCGAGCCATTCGCACCACCGCGTGGCTCTCGCCCTGCACCCCTACCTCACGGCCCCACGGCGCCCCCCTTGTCCCAGTGCGCCCTCCTCCTCCTCCTCTTCTTCCTCCTCCTCCTCCTCCTCCTTTTCCTCCTCCTCCCCATTTCCCCTTCCTCCTCCTCCTCCTCCTCTTCCTCCTCCTCCTCCTCCCTTCCTCCTCCTCCTCCCCCTCCTCCTCCTCCTCCTCCTCCAGCCGTGTCGGCCCAGGCGATCTGGGCTTGCCCGGGTGTTTTTCGACGCGGCTCGCCCGGGCGGGCCAGGACTGGCGACGAGGCATCCTTCTTGGCCTTGTGGGAACTGCGCGAGGGTGTATGGCATTGCGTTCGCCAACTACGCCTTCCGCTCCCACTGCATGCGCAGCGGCAAGCATGCGCCGAAAGGCGTGTTGGAGAAACAAAAGAAGCAGCAACAAGGGGGATGAGCTGCGGGGGGCGCCGCCAAGCGTAAGCCTCCCTGGCAGCAAGGGAAAAACAGGTGGGAGGACGGCCCGCCAGTCTCCCTCCTTGGGCTCGGTCGTGATCCGCCCACGGCTCCTCCTGCAGCTCAGTCCATGGTCGACCAGGCAACCGCGAGAGCGATGCTTGAAACCATGGTCAAAGCACACGGAGAAGATCGCAAGCAGTGGCCAGACCAGGCAAAGGACATGGTGGTGCAGTGGGACAAGGCGGTGGCAGTCAAGCCATCGGACCAGCCCGTGGACATCACCAAGCTCACTTCGTTCCAGCAGGGACAGCGCCTGGAGGACACAAATAAGAAGATCCAGAAATCTGAGGTGCGGCTCAAAGCGCGCGAGGAGGAGTACCAGCGCGCCCTGGCTAGCCGCGACGCAGAGCGCCAGATCCTGGATAACCACATGCTCAAGAAGCAGCAGTTCGAGAAGGCTAAGGACGACGCCTTTCTCAAGGAGCAAGCCAGCGGGGCAGCCAACCCAGCCCTGCAGCTCTGCGGCCAGTTCGCCGAGCTCCAGCTTGCGGGAAGTGATGGAGAAGTTCCTGAGGCCTTGCGCGGGCCCATGCAGGCTCTTCAGAAGGCGTTGGAGCTGTACCAGAAGCAAGAAACTGAGAAGAAACAAGCTCAAGCTGCGCGTGATCAAGCTGGGCAGCGTGTCGCTCCTCCTGGTGGCGGTGTTGGCGATGGCACAGGCGATGTTGGCATGAGGTTCGGACCTGAAGTTGACATCCCAGTCGCAGACGATGAAGACCTGGAGGAGATCTATACTGACCACGGCCTCAAGCTCGACGGAGTTGACGATGCCGACGAGATCCAGCGCATCAGCGAGGCCAGGAAGCGCCTTCGACAGCAGCGGCCCCAGCTGCTGCAGCAGGCGCCTCGCGCTGAGGCATCCGCGACCGTCAGCGGCTGGGGCCGACTCCAGCAGCTAGTGAACGCCGCTGGGTTCACGCACCAGGCGACGGGTTCGATTCAGAATGCATCGCGAGAGAGGCAGGAGGAAGCGATTCTTCTTTTGGATTGCCTCAACAGTATTTGTTCAGCAGTCGCCTGTTCTCTTCGTGCGTCTGATAGAGTTGAGACGGTGGAGCCAAGTTCAATTGATGAGAGCATGCAGATGCGCACAGCCCCTGGCAGCAGCAAGTTTGAATCACAGTTTGTACCACCGGACCCACGGGAAGCACTGGTCTCAGCTGATCCTGCCGTGGGAGATCAGAATAGCGATTCTAATACCTGCCGCCAAGGTGGGGCCAGCCTACCAAGCCAGGTCAGACCTGACAAAGTGGCGACGACGAAGGTTCGCACGTGGAGGATTGTCACTGCCAACCTGTCCTCGGCCCAGAAGGAGGCGGCGAAGCTATCGCAGATCGCGGCCGAGGTGGTGGAGATTGTGGCCGAGGCTGATGCTTTGCTCATCCAGGAGCATAAGCTTCTCAAACCGGCTGTCGGCGAAGCGGTGGTGAGGCTCAAGCATCAGGGGTGGCGCTTCCGCATCGCGCCAGCCAAGTATGGAAACACCGCCACCGCAGCGTCGCCAGGAGTTGCAGTCGGAGTACGTCAAGACACCGGCTCGGCTAATCCACCTGATCTTGGAGGAGTTGCACCGCCAACATCAAGGTGGGCAACGCAGTGGATCGACGGCATGCTCCCTGGCGGCTTCATTCTGGCTTCGGTGTGCCTCATCTCTGGCAGCCATCGCAAGGATGTGGAAGATAACTATCGGCAGATTATCCCACAGTGCTTCGAGCAGCTCAAACGGCTTGGGCGTCCATTCATTGGAGGTGACTGGAATATGAGCCCACTGGACATGGAGGAGCTGAACGTCTTGAATGACATGCCTGCTACTGTAGCGGCTCCTTTCGAGTGGGCGTGCTCGGCAGGACGTGGGAGGACTATTGATTTCTTTGTGATTCCCAAGCGTTTCAAGAGCATGGTCGCAGGTGAACGAAGATTGGAGGGGCTCAGCTTGGCGACACACTGGGGAGTCTTGCTCGAATTGGAGGCAGGACCAGGCGCAGCGATGGAGCAGCGGATCGTCATGCCCAAGAAGTTCCCCAGAGAGTGCCCTCTTGGGGCTCCCAGGGCACCACCTTCGCACGCTCAGGTGCACGGGGGATGCAAGCATGCACGAGAGTCTCAAGATCTAGACTGGTGCTTCCAGAAGTGGGTTCAGTTGGCAGAGCAGGAACTGGCTGACTGTTATCGCCTTCCTGACAGCAAGCGACGAGCAGCAGGAGGACGGGGGGCACTTGTTGAGCCACAGTTCAAATTGGTGGCAGCAGCTCGCAGAGCACCAGGGAGAGGAGCTGAAGGAGATCCCATCTCACGCAACTGGAGGAGGGCGTCCATGGTGTTCCAAGACCTTCTGCATGCGCTGAAGAGAGAGAGAGAGAGAGAGAGAGAGAGAGAGAGAGAGAGAGAGAGAGAGAGCGGGAGCTCGACTCGCAGTGTGTACAGCAACGTTTGCAGACGCCTCGCAACCTGCGAGGCAAGAACTTGGATATGGACAGCGCTTGGTTGGTCATCTGGCATCGGATCGACTATGAGTGGAGGTGGGCAGATGAATGGCATCGCGGTTGCAGTTGGTTTGCAGCGAAAGGGGTAACCAAGTTAGAGCAGCAGCTTGCGAAGAAGAGAGTCAAGGCATGGAGGCAAGCAGTAGCAAAGTCCATCGAGCAGGAGCAAGCGAAAGCGCACAGATGGAGCAAGCTACCGACTATGTGGACAAAAGCTGAAGTACATCCTAGCACGGGGATCCAGTCTCATGCTACAACCTTAGACGCAGATCTTCGGCAATGTTAAAGATGCGGAATCCTGATCCTGATGCTGAGTCTTTTGGAGCAGGACTTCACTTACAGCAGATGGAGGGTGAAGGGCAAATGGAGCCTCTTGAGGTAGAACAAATCCGCAAGGCAGCGCTGTCGTTCAAAGTAAAGTCGGCCTCAGGCATTGACAACCTTGGGCCTGGAACCATGGCGTTGTTATCTGATGAATGCTTGCGAGCTTTCAGTGGAGGAGTGGAAGTTTCGGAGAGAATAGTGGTCGTTCCAAGCCAAATGAAGAATACTGTTTTACCACGGCTTCCCAAATCAGAGGCGGGTCACATATTCATTGGTTTAATGACGGACACGCTTAGAGTTTACAACAGGTGCCGACGACATGCTCGGAGAGGGCGGCCTCGAGAATACGCGCGACCGTACCGCTGCGCAACGCCGGGGCAAAGCTCTGAGCGAGCGGCGTGGACGCAGTCGTTATTTGCAGAGGCGGGCAGAGCACTTACGAGGCACTCGGTGACTGTAATGCTTGACTTGAAGAAAGCCTTTGGGAAGATCTCGCATGTCACTCTCTGGGCGACTGGATGCAGAGATAAGCTTCCGAAGAGGAGACTAGCCATGCTCATCAAGACGTACGC
Source organism: Prorocentrum cordatum (assembly GCA_963575745.1). Lineage (NCBI taxonomy): Eukaryota > Dinophyceae > Prorocentrales > Prorocentraceae > Prorocentrum > Prorocentrum cordatum. The sequence continues at coordinate 157,902 of CAUYUJ010005324.1, forward strand.
GGGCGAAAGGAGCCTCAAGTTTGGAAAGATTGCGCCCAGATTTATTTCCACGAACCAAGGGGTCATCGCTGGACGCTCTGATGCCACCACCATGATGATCCTGTTCGCTTGGGGCGCGCGCGATCAGGTCTACACGATGTGGCCCTCGCCCGCCATCGGTGTAGTCTTGGATGATGGCAGCTTGCAGGCGAGGGGCATTGAGAAAGATGCAGTACGGACCATTATTTCAGCGGCAAAGATGCTGTGCTGACGCCTGGTCAAGCTGGGCTAGGAGTTGGCTCCGAACAATGGGCATGTGATAGCGACGACACCGGTGATGGCAAAGGAAGTGGAGATGGCACTTAGTGACTGGGTTTTTCGGCGGGCGCGTGTTGTGAGACAGCTTGGTCACGATCGTCGCATGGGAGGAGGTGCAAGGATGCCAACCCATCCTGGGCGCGTTGCAGCAGTTAGACGTAGGGTCCCACGTTTCAGAAGGTTAGCGCAAGGAGGGAGGCCGATGGGGAAGCTTTTTCGCTCAGGAGGTCTTGCGTCGGTTGGCTACCCGGCGAAGGTGCAGGGTATGAGCGACGCGCAGTTGCAGAAGGTACGAGCGTTGCCAGGACATGCGCAGTTCGGATCAGCGCGTGGAAGAAGCAGAGCGATGGAGGTTATTTTATTTCACTGTCCTCGGTCGGACCCAACCGTCATTGCTGATGAGTATCCATTGGCTAACTGGATGAAGGCTAAGTGGGAGCAGTGGGTCAAGCCGAAGGCCATGGCCTTGGCATTCATGCGCGCCCAAACTCGTACTAGGACGTGGCAATCGGTTCAAGGACCAGCTGGAGCAGTTTTGATGACCCTAGGCAGAATGGGCTGGAGAGCAGAACGTTGGAAAGCTTGGTTCTCGGACCGAGGCTCGAGAGTCGACTTAGATTACATTGGAGTCGGCACTTTGAAAAAGTTCGTCAACGTTTCCAGCAGAAGGCGTCTTCTTGCAGCTGTTCCTGGTAGTCGCGGCATGGAAGGGCTTACTGGACCGCCGATTCTGGAACCAGCTATCAAGGTGATCGCGGAGCTTCGTAAGCAGGGAGACTTCAAAGGAGCTGGCCTTCGTCGAACATGGCTAGCTGGAGGTTTCGTGAACCAAGTGCGTTTACACGATGTGCAGGCGACTGACTCCCCGCTCTGCGCAATCTGTGGAGTTGAGGAGGGCACAGACCTGCACAGGTGTTTCAGATGCGATTGGCATTTCACGGAACGGCAGGATTGGAGTGGATATCAGAGAACGCTCATGATGTGGGGACGCAATGAGTATGGTCAGGATCACCCGTGCACCATGATGTTGTAAAAGGGCCTCTTTCCTGACCCGTTGTTCCAGTTACCAGATGCGGTTGAGCACAGCACTATTCGCTAGCATGTTTGCATTGTCTCTGGGCTTATCAGTGGGGTGGTCTGTGTTGACGGCAGCTGCATCTATCCACGCTGTGAGTTTCGTGCACGTGGTGGTTGGGCCTTCTGCATGATTGGCGCGGTGGGCAGTGTCATCGCCGCGGCTTCTGGTCCTGTTCTCTTTCCGTGGCAGACCTCAGGTGCAGCAGAGTTTCATGCAGCTCGTCAGGCCATTCTTCACAAGTCGCGATGCCAGCTGCGCCTGATCACGTATTTCAAGGAGCTCTACGTCGGCTGGCAAGCAGGATACCCCTACGGCACTCACTCTGATCACCAGTATGCAGAGTTATGGGTTCAGTTCTGGAAGGCAGTGCACGACGTCGGAGCTGAAGCAATTTACATCGAGTGGATTCTTTCGCACCTGTCTCAGGCAAAAGCGAACGAGTTGCAGATGCCCTTGGCCTACTGGCACGGCAACAAACTCGTCGACTTCTACGCCAAGATTGGTGCAGCCATGCACCCCGGAGATTTGCCTCAGGAGCGCGCTCGCCAGATGCGTGAGCAATCGGCAGCGCTGACACTGAAAACTGCGCTGCGCATCCTGCGCCGCTGCTCGAGAGGAACATGGGCAGATGTCGAGAAGAAGGAATATGCTGAGAGGCCGACCGGCCTCACTCTGAGTGGTGACAATGTGCATTCAGTGCGTAGGTACAAAGGAAGATGGATTTGCGCGAGGTGCGGAGAGAGCCGCGCTCAGAGGTGCGATCTTGTGAACTTGAGCTGTGGAGGACCCCCTAAGGGGGTCCAGGCGGCTCATGAGACGCACCGTCTCTGCAAAGCACGCCCGATGGTTTGGTGTGTAGATTGCGCTGCGAGGTGGGTGAGCAGAGCTTATATGATAGCCGAACCTTGTAAAGGCAGGCCTCCCCTGGGTTCGCCGAGGCACTTTAAGAGGAAGTGCCTTATCCAGGGGAAGGGCCCGTCAGGCGAAAAGATCGGAAATGGGTTTCACAAACCTGTGCCGATCACCTCGCGTAGCTGACTTTTCGGAACTAGCGCCTATGTGTTATCGCGTTTCTGGCTTGGTGCCTCGTTCTCGGAGCCCCTCGTCGTCATCGGGAACCTCTCCTCCTCCTCCTCTTCCTCCTCCTCCTCCTCCTCCTCCCTCCTCCCCTCCTCCCCCCCCTCCTCCCCTCCTCCTCCTCCTCCCCCTCCTCCCCCTCCTCCTCCCCCCCCCTCCTCCTCCCCCTCCTCCTCCCTGTCCTCCTTTTCCTCCTCTTCCTCCTCCTCCTCCGCCTCCTCCTCCTCCCTCCTCCTCCTCCTCCTCCTCCTCCTCCTCTCCTCCTCCTCCTCCTCCATTCCCTCCTCCTCCTCCTCCTCCTCCCCTCCTCCTCCTCCTCCCCCTCCTCCTCCTCCTCCTCCTCCTCCTCCTCCTCTTCCTCCTCCTCATCCTCCTCCTCCTACTCATTCCCCCTCGCCTTCTGGCCCCACCTGCGGCGGCCTCCAGAGCTCGTCGCCCCGCACCTCAGGGAGACGCATGGCAGGACGGGTTCGCGGAGAAAGCGAAGGGGGCAGGGAGGACGGACGCACGTGGCGGGGCGGGGGATCTTGGGCGAGAGCGCATGCCCGTATCCGCGGCTTCGCGGGCCAGGTCTCTGGGCCGCGATCCCGCGGATAGCACGGGGTGTTTTTTTCGTGGATTCATGATGCCCTGTGCGACACGTATCTGCGCGACCGCACATCAGGGGTGGGGTGGGGGGGGGGGGCGCGCCCCGAGATCCAGATCGCGAAGGTGCGGGTTCGAACATGTGTCCGCCGCCCGTGAGGGGAGGGGGAGAGGGAGGGCACGAGGGACGGGTGGGATGGAGGCACGGAAGGCGGGACGGGGGGGAGAGACGAAGGCAGGGCGGGAGGGGAGGGACGGATGGGAGTGAGGGGGTGCCCCCCTCGGTCGCACCGCCCCCCGCGGCGAAGGGGGGGACGACGCTGTCTCTCTGCTGCAAGTCACCCTGAACACCGACGACCCGCTCGCTGAGCTGCGAGCAGGCCCCGGCGCGAGAAGGAGGAGGGAGGATCAGGGGCAACGCTAGGCCTTGGCGTCGCCCAGACGTGTGCTTATTTTACCGGCGAAGCGGAACAGATCGGATCATCTTTCGAAAGAACAATCGCACGACGCCGAACAATGCGTGGGGGAGGGACGTCCGAGAGATGGCGAGAAGGGGGGACGTCCGAGAGATGGCGAGAAAGTTAGGGGGGAGGGGCGGTTCGAGGTTCGAGGTTTTCGGGCGTTTTCCCAGATTCGAGGCGGCTGTCCAGCGAAGGTGTGCTCTGCAGCAGCTGCGCCTCTCCGAGAGGCGCCTCGGGGTGCCCCACACGTCCCGAACGGCCGCCAGAGACTCGAGCTATGACCCGAAAACTCCAGGCCTCCTCGATAGGGGTCCGAGCAGATGGGGTCGGAGGATCGCGCCGCATCGCCGATGCATCGACGATGCCGCTCGATGCGGAGCCCGTTGTTCTCCGCGCCGACGCGTCGCCGACGCATCGCCGACGCATCGCCGATGCATCGCCGATGCATCATTGTCGACGCATCGGCGATGCATCGGCAATGCGGCGCGATCCTCCGACCCCATCTGCTCGGACCCCATCCAGGAGGCCTCGAAAAGCCCAGGGTCGGCGGCGAGCAAGGGGGGGGGAGTGAGAAGGAGAAGGCCTTCTCAGAAGGTTCGGAAGTCCCCCGACCTTCCGAGAAGTTTTCTAAGCCTTCACTGAAGACAGAAAATACTTCTCGGAGGGCGCGAGGGCTTCTGAGAAGCCCCGCCGCCTTCTGAGAAGGCCTCCTCCTTCTCATTTCCCCCCCTCGCTCGCCGCCAACAGGGGGGGCCACGAGAGGGGGGGGGCATGAGCTCAGGGGTGGGGATGCGTCGACCCCCGGTCGCCCAAAGCGATCGCCACGAGGGGCCCGACATGGCGCGCCCCGCCCAGGGGCGTGCGCACTGGCCGGAAGGGGGGTCCGTCGCCGCTCTGTCGGCGAGGTGCCGCCGGGCCTCGGTGGAAGCTCCCCCCCCGCCTGAGCCAGGAGCGCGCGGACTGGCCAGGGGGGGTCGATCGCCGATCGTCCGAGGAGTCGAACGCCTCTTGGAGCAAGCTTGGGCCATCTTGGACGCTCTGACGCCTCGCGGCGCGCCCCGTCCAGGCCCAGGGGAGGGGGTAGGGGGAGGGCTTTCAGTGGGGGAGAGAAGAAACAAGCGCGTTATACCACCTAAGCCCAGAGGGCTGGTGGGATTAAAATGCCCTATACTTCTAGTCTTTCCCTCGTTTTCTCTCTTTGTGGGCCTCCTCGGAGGCCCTGCCCCCCTGAGCCGGTCCCCCCGTAAACGTTCCCTCCCAGAGGAGGGGGCTGGAGGCTGGAGGCTGGAGGTCTCTCGTCGAGAATCGAGGTTTTCGATGGGGATCGACGCTCCGGACGTTTTCGGTGGGGGTGTTCTTCGAGGTTTTTGTGAGGTTTCCTCACAGTTTCGTTGGTTCTCGGAGGTTTTCCAGTCCCGGGATGATTTCCAGCAGCTGTGCCCCACCGATGGCGTTCTGGGAGTGCCCAAAGTGTCCCGAAGGGCCGCTGGAGGCCCGAGACGTCGTCCGAAGGTTGACCTTCTGGATGTCTGGGGAGCGAGGAGGTAGGGGAGGAGGAGGAGGAGGAGGAGGAGGAGGAGGAGGAGGAGGAGGAGGAGGAGGATGAGGAGGAGGTGAAGGAGGACGAGGAGGAGGAGGAGGAGGAAGAGGAGGTGGACGAGGAGGAGCTTCTGCAGAGGTGGCAGATGTCACGGCGGTCGGCTCTGTGGCTCGTTTTCGGCCTCCAGGGGCCCTTTGCGAGGCCCCCCAGGTCGCTGGGGCGCGGCCCAGAGCGACAAACGTCGAGACGAGAAGGGCCATGCGACACGGCTCAGGACGACGAGCGTCAGCCCTCGGCTCGGTCCAGGGAGCCACAATGACAAGAACAGAACACGACGCTGGATGTCTGGGGAGCGAGGGGGTAGGGGAGGAGGAGGAGGAGGAGGAGGAGGAAGAGGAGGAGGAGGAGGAGGAGGAGGAGGAGGAGGTGAAGGAGGATCAGGAGGAGGAGGAGGAGGAGGACGAGGAGGAGCAGGACCAGGACCAGCACCAGGACCAGCAGAAGGTAGGAGAGGGAAAGGATGAGGAGAGTGGGGAGGGTGTCGGAGGCGGAGGATGGGAGGAGGAGGAATCTGAAAGAGGGAGGAGGAGAGAAATATTGAGGATGATGGGAACATCAGTATAGACTAGGAAGATGCTGAAATAAGGAGGTGGTGGAAGGAAGAGGACCAGACGAGGATGGGTGGAGGAGAAGCAGGAGAAGAAGGAGTTGGAGGAGGAGCAGGAGGAGGGAGCAAGAAGGTGAGGACGGCAGAGGAGGAGGAGGTGGTGGTGGTGGGGGAGGATGCGAAGGAGGGAGGAGCGACGAGGAGGAGGAGGAGGAGGAGGAGGAGGCGGGATGTGGAGAATGATGGGAGGAGAAGACTGAGGAGGAGGATGAGGAGAAGGAGAGAGAGGAAGAGGGAGGAAGAGGAGGAGGAGGAGGAGGAGGAGGAAGGAGGAGGAGGAGGAGGATGAGGAGGAGGAGGAGGAGGAGGAGGAGGAGAGAGGAGGGACGAGGAGGCGAGACGAGGCAGCAGGAGGAGTGGGAGGAAGGGGAAGAGGAGGATGGGAGGAGGAGAGAGGAGGAACCCGCTATACTTAGGCGATAGTGCGCATACGCCCCAGGAGATAGCTGGGGGAGAGGAGCGAGGAGCACGGGGAGGGGGAAGATGAGGAGGAGGAGGAGGAGGAGAAGAAGGAGGAGGAGGAGGAGGAGGAGGACGGGGACGAGGAGAAGGAGGAGGAGGAGAGAGGAGGCACCCGCTATACTTAGGCGATAGTGCGCATACGCCCCAGGAGATAGCTGGGGGAGAGGAGCGAGGAGCAGGGGGAGGGGGAAGTTGAGGAGGAGGAGGAGGCGGAGGAGAAGGAGGAGGAGGAGGAGGAGGAGGAAGAGGAGGACGGGGACGAGGAGAAGGAGGAGGAGGCGTGGGCGGAGCAGGGTGATCAGGAGGGTCGTGGTTCGAAGGCGGACAACGTCCGAGACAACGTCCTGGGAGCACTGCGGGGGCCCGTCGGGGACTCCTGCAGGCCCTTCGGGGCGGGGAGGCCTCCCTCGGCCCTCGGAGGCCCTCGCGCGGGGGCCCTCGTCGTCAGGCCGCTTCGTCGCGCGCCTCGGTCCCGCTTCCCGCTGCCGCCGCGCTCGGTCGGGGCCAGCGCGGGGATCAATCGGTCCAGATCGTTACTTCGGAACTATATATATATATATATATATATAGAGATAAATACATACATATACACATTACCAGTGGTGGGCAGTTTTTCAATCCCAGGACTCTGAGGGTCGGGGGCGACGTCGGGGTGGTGTGGTTCATACGATTTTCCGCGCTTTCTCCTGGAAGCACCGGACAATGTATACACAGGGATTCTGTATACACCAGATCCGTTGTTTTATGTGCAAGTGTGTCAGTGCAAGTTGTTTTATGTGCCGGAAAAAAGCTTCGGTGTATAGAGTTCGGTTGCGTATTACTCGGGGGAGGAGAAGGTACCCATACCTGTACCCTTCCTCAGTTTCCCCTTTTTAGGCCTCCTGGGCGGCCCTCGTCGCCACCGCTGGATTCGCCTCGAGATCCTGGTCAGGACGCACCCCAGGAGAGGTCCAGGGATCAGCGGCATCAGTATCAATGTCGTTCACAGAGCGTTCAAGAGCGCTTTGGAAAGGCCGTGGCGCCCGATACATCCTCCAGAACCGCCAGATCTCAGAGGCCCCCCTTGGTCCCTGTCCGATGTTGCTAATGGAGGGCTCAACTCAGCATATAATCAAACACTGGCCTGATCCGTTGTAACCTTGCACAGTCCAGTTGAACCTTGCTTAGTCTTGTTTAGCAATGATTTCATCGATGGGTGGATCACATCGTACAAAGCACGAATTCTCGGAGGTCTGCGCAGATTTCTTGGATCGGCGCTAGCGGCTAGCTCCCAGAGAGGAGCCCAGAGAAATCATGTATACGCCGTTTGTTGTTCGTCTCATTTCGTTAAACACAGCTTGCTCCGGTCTGCGCAATCGTGGGCGCAATCTAGGCTCATATGGCTTGGCGGCTCATCCCTTTGGCCTGAGAGTGCCCAGTCGTTTTCACAAAGGCCTCCCAGAAGTTGCCTCCTGACAGCCTGATAGCCGCCATTTGACCCCTTTCCCGAATAAGAAAGAACGCCATAAGCATAAACTTCTGGCGCTCCGCGCGGATTTCTTGGATCCGCGCCTGGGCCCCCTGGCGGCGCCTCGGGCGCCGCCCCTGGCGCGCTCCGCGCGCCGGCCGGAAAGGGGGTCCAGCGCGAATCCAAAAGATCCGCGCGGAGCGCCAACACATGTCATGCTTATAGCGTTCTTGTCTCTGCTATGACAGTCGCCGAGCGGCCCCTTTCGCCGCACCCCTCGAGCCGGGCGTGCTCCCTCAAGGGAGGGAGAGCCTCCACCCTGCGGCCCCCCAGGGGGGGGCGCAGCCGTACGGCGAGACTCCGCCCGCAGGCTCTCGCGGAACGCCCCGGCTGCCGAAGGGTGTTGGCAGCCTCTGTCCTCGGCTGGGCGTGTGGCCAGCAGTTGTGCCGGGCAGGTCCCCCTGCAGGCGGAGTTTGGAAGACATTTCTGAAATAGTCAAGACAGATCAAGCATGTGCAGAAGTAATGTAGAAACACATCGTCCTCTGACTATTTGTTTTGTTTTTTGTTGTAACTTTTTGGCGATATTCCTCTGTAGAAGGACAGGCCAGACTTAGACTTAGGAACATGTATTTTTCAAAAGGAGCTCGGTCGTTCCTTAGTCTTGCATGCGTTTTATCGCTTCTTATGCGTTGTGTATTATGTATCGTTCTCTGTGCGTTATTTCTTGGAAAAAAGTGGCTTCGTTCCTTGCTTATCGTTCCTGAGGTCAGGCCGATGACTGCAGTTCGCTTCAGCCGGTACCGTTTCATCTGTTTGTCGCCTCAGTTCAGCACGCCGTTCGTTTTTTGGGGGGGCTCCGACGGGGGCCGCCGCCGTCTTGTCGCGCCTCCTCCGATCTCCCCTCGCTGCCCTGCTTCTCCTCCCCGAGGGGGCAAAAAGTCAGGCAGCCCCCTGCGCGGCACAGCTCGCAGCGAAAAACGCTAGGGTTGTGGGAGGACGATCCACGAAGAGAAGACACATTGCCAAATCGGCCAAGAGGGGGGTGATGACTAGTGGGAGGCGGATATCATGGCGTGGGGCATGGGATTTCCTCAGATTTCATGGCGCCTCTTCTTATGTCATGACGTCCCTGCCTCCCCCCCTGGGACGCGCACATGCCGCTGGCCATGATTTGCGCGCCCCCCCCCCCCTTGGCCGCCCCCGGGGGTCAATGCAGACGGGGGTCAATCAGAGCGCCGGATCTTGCAGGATCCTGCAGGGCCAGGGTCGCGTTGACCCGGACTTGGCTGCAGGATCCTGCAGGATCTTGCAGGGTCCTGGAAGGCCCGAGTACCCCGGGGCTGGATTGACCCGGGCCATCGATCCCCCAAATAGTTGGGAGTCGCGTAGTGGGGGGGCGATGAATGGGGGTCAGCGAGGGCTGCAGGAAAGGCTCCATTTGGGGCCCCTCAAAAGGCCCTGGAGGGCCCCAAAGAGGGTCTCTCAGGGCCCGCGAAGTGCATCTTTCTCATCCTCCATGTATCGCCCCCTGCATCGGCGCTGGCAGCATCCGCGGTCTATGACCGGCATCCCGCTCATTTTCTTGTCTAGATCCCGCCGAGTCGGGTTGCACCCCAGAGTTGATCAGGGCTTCTCTGGCGGGCAGCCCTGAATATCCGCTCTCACGTAGACCTCCCAGTAGATTTAAGTCGGGCGTGTCCCTCTGCAGAGGGAATATTTCAAATAATCAAAACTAATATGGGGACGATGTTTGATCATGTTTGAGCATGTTTTGGTGTATGTGTTGGGTTATCACTTTTATCCGCCTGTAGGGGGCCCGACCTAACAGTAGATGCCTCCTGAGAATGTGTGGGGAGCATACGTACGATTTCGGTCACATCACTGTTGCTGCGTGCGGCTCTTGTTTGATGACCTCGGTTAATGCCTGGTGTGCTTGGTGATGCGCCTGCTGCCGTTGGCATAGCTGCAATGTGGGTGGTCCCTCCCTATGTTGGTTCTGTCTCTGTTGGTGTGGATGTTGCCGTCGCTGGTACAGCTGGAAACGGCAAACATGAGCCTGCCAAGCAAGGGGTCACCGCATCTTTCGGTTCTGGGCACCTGTGGGCGCCATGCATCCTCACGGTCCTTACAGTTCATCCACGCCGTTGATTTGACAGTATGACGCTATCAGTCGTCAGCTCCAAGTTGTGTGCTGCTCTCCTACGGCTGCCACGGCCCGACACTTGGCTCGATAGCCTGGCAGGTTTGCCAAACTTGGTGCTCAACGCCAAGGGCGTCGACACCTTGGCAACCAGCGACGATAAGGCGAACATCGATGAGGAGATCGTCAGGACGGCGCCGTTTTTCCAGCCTGAGAGGGACGACGATGAGTCGAAGGAAGGACGGCTCTCCTGCGAGCGGTGGTCGCTGTGCCCCATGGCTGGGATCAGTGACGTTGTGCCGTGAGGTGCCGGCAGGCTGGTGACTGGGGAGTGGGGTTGGGGCTCGTTTCGATACCGCCGATTCGATTCGATTCGATTTTGATGGATTCCGATTCCGATTCGATTCGACTTGGGATTCCGATTTGGGTTCCGATTTCTTATGGGAGGCATACTAGCCTGCCGATTCCCGCCGTTTCGACGTTTCCCGACTCGGCTGCCGTTGTCCGCCGATCCGATTCACTTCGATCGCCGATCCGACTTCTCGGTTCGATTTTGGGCTTTCCTGCCCCTCTGAAGAACGAAAGTTGCAGGCAAGCTACTGAGAGGTTATGAAGTCGACGAAATTATCTTCGAACTCTGATGAGCCCAACACTCGGGTGCCACCGTAAACCTCTGATAATGACGTAGCATCTTTGCTACTCAGGTATTGGCTTGCGTTATCCGTTTACCTTGTCCTTGCGCGTCCCCTGGATCGTTGCCCCCGATAGAGGAATCATGGGTACGGAAAGCATGGGGACGAAGACCGACAGCAGTTCTTGTCCGTCTTGGCCAGCAACGGCGGCCGGTGGTCCATTTGAGGCAAGAAGTCGCCTGTCCAGCAGTGCCCGCTGTCGGAATTGGCAATTTGCTGTTGGGCATTGTGCCCATTTTTCTCGTACCGATGTCAGGCGTGTCAACTCTCGGCCTGCGGTTTTGTTAGCCCTTCGTCGCCATGGAGATTGCTGGAAACGGGTGACGGGCAGCAGTTCTAGGCTTCCTAGATTGCGATCTGAGCAGATGGGGTCGGTTGATCGCGTCGCATCGCCGACACATCGGCGATGCGGTTCGATATGGAGCCCGAAGTTCTCCACGCCAACATCGCCATTGCGTCGGAAAAGTCGCCGATGCATTGCCGATGTATTGGTGATGCTTCGACAATGCGGCGCGATCCTGCGACATCATCCACTCCAACCCCATTTGGGAGGCCTCTAATTCATATCGCCCGCAGTTTTCTCCCCTCGTCGCCATGGATGACAGAGAGACCTGCCAGTGTCCATTTTGATCCGATCGATACAGTTCGGTGTAGATTTCAGAAGGCTCGATCCGATTCGGTTCCGATTGTCTGACGATCCGATGCGAGGACGTTTTCGCATTGCATTGCCGTGCAATTTGGCGCGGCCGACTCGATTCCATTTTGATTCCGTGCCGTTCCCGCCGGATCCGACGCGCATGCCGCCCCGATCCGATGTTCCGATCTGATGCCGATGTATGTTGCCTGCAGGACACGGGTTGGGGCAGCACCGGTGTTCCCCAAGACCAGTTCATCATCCCTTGACGCATCTTCGACTCGTGAACAGAACTGGCGATGGAAGGTGTTCGGCAGATCTCGGTCTTCGGGGTTCCCTGCCCCTCGCCTGGCTCTGGGCCGTCGACAACGGCTCAGGATGGTAGTCGGCTGCGAGCAAGGGGGGAGGCGAGAAGGGGCGGGCCTTCCCAGAAGGCTCGGAAGTCCCCCGGCTTTCTGAGAAGCTTCCTAAGCCTTCCCTGAAGACGCAGAGAACCCTTGAAGAGGCGCGAGGGCTTCTGAGAAGTCTCGCCGCCTTCTGAGGAGGCCTTCTCCTTCTCAGTTTCCCCTCCCCCCGCTCGCCGCCAAGGGAAGCCCCGGCCCAGTCAGGAGAACGCCTCTGGATGTCTAGGCCCCGGGGCGTCTCCCCAGGCGCAGATCCACGTCGCCGACACCACAGCTACGGGACCCTCTGCCGGGCATCACTTCGATGCCCCCGCTTCGATGCGGTTCTTCGTTGGCCTCCGACTCCGATGCGATGCGGATTCCGGTTTGGAGTCCGAGTTCTCTTTGGAGGCCTAGTAGCCGGCCGATACCTGCCGATTCGACGTCCGCCGATCCGATTCATTTCGATCGCCGATCCGACCTTCGATTCGATTCTGGACCCTCCCTGCTCTTGTTCGCAGATGTCTCGCGCAGAGCGCATCCAGGCGGCCGCGCATCCACGGGGTCGTACCCCGGAGTTCGGGCCGCGGGCCAGCCCGCGAGGGCGCGGATGTGGACCTTCTCGGCGCTCGTGATTCTTGTTGGCGTCGTCCCCAGCCTGGAAGATTTCTCCGAAGGGCTTAGGCGACACACCCTCCTCCTCCTGCTCCTGCTCCTGCTCCTGCTCCTCCTCCTCCTCCTCCTCCTCCTCCTCCTCCTCCTCCTCCTCCTCCCCCTCATCCTCCGCCCCGCCTGCCAGGGCACTGCAAGCCAGGACCTCGTCAGGTGCAGCTGGAGAAGGGGCAGAGAACGGCAAATGCTTCAAGCCGTGGCTGCGTTTTCTGTAAGCGCGCCAATGTCCTGTTGCACCGACGTCCCCCTTGGCCTGAGCCCTGATGCTTCGGCCAAGCCTGCACGCCTTCTTGTGGGGTGCGCCATCTGTGATCGCGTTCGCCCGCCTCCCGACGACTCTTTGGAGTTCGCATTGAGCATCAGACGTGGGCATCCGATTGGATAAACAGAAAGGCGCCTCTCCAGGCTGGTGTCCGACGACCAGGATGTCATTGCCTCGGCAGGGCCAGGGGGGAGAAGGAGGAGGGTCGCGGGGTGGAGGTGGAGGGGACTGAGGGAGCAGGAGGATCAGTAAGGTGAGCTCCACGAGGTGCAGTACAGTCAGAACGCTGTCTTCGGGACCACTCTGGGCCCAGGAGGCGCTCTGCTCTAGATGTGTAGGTCGTGGAATCCATCCATCTGCCGCCAGCAGTTCCGCATCCGTGCCAGCGCCGTCTCTTGGGTGGCAACTATTTGAGAAGGCAAGGGGGGCTGCTGGGGGCCTCTTTGGACAGAAGCCTAGATTTCTTGGCTCCTGTTCGCACTCTTGGGCCCTTCTTGGGGCCCTCTTGGGCAGATTTGGGCGCCGTTGGGGCAGTCTGTGAGCGGGATTGGGGACCTCTTGGGCCCCGTCGGGGGGATTTCTGGGGCCTCTTGGGCCATCTCCGAGGTTCGGAAGCTCGAGAAGGCGAGAACCCAAACAACATGGCGACCACCACGGACAGTCAACGTGTTTGCCTCTCGGCATCCTCATGGCGGACTCTCGGTAGTCACTTTTGGCCATCTTGTGGCCGCCTTAGCCCTGTCAAGGCGGAAGGATTCGAATTGTCGGTTCGTGCTCACCGACAATTCGCACCATCTCCGTGCCGTCTTGGGGCCCGTTGGTGCATTTTTGGGCGCCTCTTCGGTTGTCTTGGAGCTCTCTTGGGCCATCTTCGGGTCCTGCTGGAGAGTTACTGGGCCATCTTTGGACAGTCCTGGTGGCCTCTTGGGTCGTCCATGGACGTCGGATGCTCGAAAAGGCGAGAACCCGAAACACATCGCAACACTTTTAAAGGAATCATGTTTTTTGTTGCCTCTCGAGGCCCCCGTTGGAAGGCCCTTGGGACGCCTCGACGGCCTCGTGGGCCGTCTGGGAGCCAACTTGGGCCGTCTTGAGGCCAACGTGGCCCGTTTTGGAACGATCTTGGGCCGTCGTGGAGGCATCTGCGCCTCGGGAGCGCCATTCTGCTGCCCTATGCGATGGGTTCTGGCCTCGGGAGGAGGGGGTGGTGCATGCCCCCGAGCGCTTCCCGAGGGGTAGGGGAGGGGGGAGGGCTGTCATAGAACGTGGTCGAAGCCCTATCAGACAGCACGGTGGCGGATTCGCTATCAAGGCTCGATGTGGCCAGAAACACGTTGTTGCTATTTAGTCACCGTTCCTCGTGTTAGCTCGATGGCCAGTACGCCTGAGGAAACATGCGGAGAAAGAGAGAGAGAGAGAGAGAGAGACATAGAGAGAGAGAACAACAAAACACACAAGAGAGAGAGAGAGAGCGAGAGAGAGAGAGAGAAAGCGAGCGAGCGAGAAAGAGAGAGATAGAGGCAGAGTGAGAGACCGAGGAGGAGAGGGATAGGGGACGGCCCATGGGGAGAGGGCAGAAGGGAGGGACTGCCGAGAGAGAGGCTTTACGAATAGGCAGAAGCGATCCTCCGACGCCAGCTACTCGGACGCGATCTGGGAGGCCTTCTGGGAGGGGGATCATGGGCAGGAGCATGCCGTACGACGATGTGGTAGAAAGGTGCAGGAAAGAGACGTGCCAGAGCAGGACACAGAGCAGGACATCCCGCTGAGGGAAGTAGCCCGACGCGAGTAAAGGCAGCCGAGCCTCGAGAGGACTTGGAGTTGATGGGGAAGGGGCAGGAGGGGGAGCACAGGGCGGATGATAGGGCTCTGGCGCGGAAGTGCGAGGAGCCGCAGTGGACATGCCTATCCAGAACCGGCGGCCTCCCTGGCGGGATGCCCCAGATTTCTTGGGACCTCGGACGTTGGCAGTGAGAGGCGGGGGCCCCCAAACGGGGTGGTGACCACACCGTGGGGTGAGTCGGCGGGGATCCGGTGTCACCGTGCACGGTTCTGGGACCCGGGGCCGTTCTCCGAGGACGCCTCGGGCGACCGGGGCCTCCGGGGTCCCAAGGGCCGTGCGGTGACGGGCCGCGCGCCGCAGCACGCCGCCGAGCTCGGCACCGCGGTACCCGAGGCCGGCCGCCTCGGCGCACGATCCTCCCCCTCCTCCTCTCTCCTCCTCTCTCCTCCTCCTCCTCCTCCTCCTCCTCCTCCTCCTCCTCCTCCTCCTCCTCCTCCTCCTCCTCCTCCTCCTCCTCCTCCTCCTCCCTCCTCCCCTCCTCCTCCTCCTCCTCCTCCTCCTCCTCCTCCTCCTCCTCCTCCTCTCTCCTCCTCCTCCTCCTCCTCCTCCTCCTCCTCCTCCCCCGACCTCCCCTCCCTCCGCCCAGGGTTTTGCCGCATGGTCTTGCCACCGCACCGCGTCGGGGCTCCATAAGCGAGAGGCGCAGGGCTCCCAAAAAAAGCGGCGCGATGGGGTGGCCGCGCCTGGCGCGGCCTCGCGGCCGAGGGGGGGGGGGGGGGTCGGCGAGGCGCCCGTGGTGCAGGGCGGCGCGGGGGCGCGGAGGGATCGCGGAGGCATGGCCGCGAGGGCGCGAGGGCGGGGGGACTTCTGCAGTCCCAGATCTCACGACCCACCAAGCCCCCCCAGCCCAACCCGAAGACCTCGATTTGCCCTCCACTTCCAGTGGGGGGGGGGGACCGGGGAGCATTGAAAAAAACGTATGGCGCCCGTCCCCCTTCCCGACCCGAAATTCGGGTCTTCGGGTTGGGTTGGGGTGGCTTGCTAGGCTGGGCGCCCTCCTGCTTCGACAGCCGAGCGGCGCTCCGTGTCGGCCCTCCTCGTCGTGCATGGGGGGGGCTGGCGGAAGCCCGCCCTGCTTCCGGCGCCCTCCTACAGTCGGGGCCCTGAAGAAGGAACCCTTTTCGTTGGGGAGGGGCTCCGTGTTCCTTGATTGTTTCGCAGCTTGCCTTAGATGTTCCTTAGGTTTTCGATACGAAATCGAAGTTTAACTTATGGAACATAGGGGCCTCGTTCCTTATTTTGGGTTCCTTAGGTCAACGCCTCGACTGTACCCTTCATGCATCTACCCCCTTTCTGCTGACCGACGGGTACTGCTGAGTCCACCGAAGCTCTTGTACGTCAGGGTGATGGGGCCGCTGGAGGTAACTGGGAGCTGAGAGCTCTCGGGCCGCTCGGCGGCCGCTGCCTCCTCCCGTCTTGCCCTTCCTCTGCTCTCGCCGTGTGCAGATGCGGACGCGTCCAGCCTTTGGCCCGACCGCTTGTTGGACTGAACTCGGGCCGCAGACCAAACCAGTTTTGTTGGTTACGTAGCACCCCGCAATTGCGGGTAAGAGTGAAGGGGCGGGCGCGGGCGACGCGGGCGTTGAGCCGGCGGACCTCGTGGCCCTCACGAATGCAAAAGAAGCCCGCCGCAGGCGCCGAACATTTTAGGTGGGTCGCGGGGTGGGTCGCGGGTGGGTCGCGGGTGGTCGCGGTGGTGTCGCGGGGTGGGTCGCGGGTGGTCGCGGGTGGGTCTCGGGGTGGGTCGCCGGTGGGTCGCGGGTGGGTCGCCGGGGGGGTTTCGGGGTGGGTCGCGGGTTGGTCGCGGGTGGGTCGCGGGTGTGTCGCGGGTGGGTCGCGGGTGGGTCGCGGGGTGGGTCGCGGTTGGGTCGCAGGGTGGGTCGCGGGTGGGTCGCGGGTGGGTCGCGGGTGGGTCGCGGGGTGGGTCGCGGGGCGGGTCGCGGGTAGGACGACGACAACAAACAACAACAACAACAACAAACAACAACAACAACAACAACAACAACAACAACAACAACAACAACAACAACAACAACAACAACAATAATCCGCATCGCGGAAGTCCACTTCAGCCACGCACCCAAGGAGAGTGAATGACCGTTCGGTTCAGCCCCCTCACTCTGATGTTGGAGCTGGAGTGGCTGTATTTTCCCCCTGGCCGATCTCAGTAGGCGGCCGGGTTTCCAGGTTCCCGGATTTTTGGGTTCCCGGGTTCCCTGGTCGATTTCTTTATCGATCGGTCTCACCATCGATCTCATTACCCATGTCTCTATCGATCTTACTATCGATCTCTCAATCGATCTCACTAGCGATCTCACACTCGATCCCACTACAGATCGCACGAGCGATCTGACAATCGATTCCACTATCGATCTCACTGAATCGACATCACTATCGGTTCCACGACCGACCATACGATCGTCCTCACTATCGATCCAATTATCGAGTTCAATATCACAATCATCATATTTCAAACCATCCGCTGAATGTTTTTTTCTCTGGTGTAACCCCGTGCGGGCGATAATACATCATACCCCCTTTCTCCTTTTTTTTGACTCCCGTTCAATAGGATTTCATTATTCATTGATTTTCCACGGGGGAAGTTGCGAATCGAAGTTGTTATCATTTCATGTTGACTAGCAACAGCATCAAAAACGCTGAGCATGGCCATGGTGGTATCACCATATCAGCTTCCGCAATCACGAGCGCAGGTTTCTTGACCAGAACGGCCAAGGACCTCTCTTGCGCTGGCAAGTTGTAGGCACGAGCCTCGAGATCTCTCGAGTCAGTCTTGTGCAGAGGGCCTGCTGGCAAGTTGTAGCCACGAGTCAGTCATGTGCCGAGCGCCCAGGATCACCATCATCATGATCATCGTCATCATCATCATAACTTCACCTTCCCCGGAAAAATCGTTGATTATCCCCGCCACACCCCGAACTTCCTTAACTCCGGGTGTTAGTACCGCCCGCACAAGGATAATTTCACTCCGGCGAGGGTGGAGGAGGAGGAGGAGGAGGAGGAGGAGGAGGAGGAGGAGGAGGAGGTCCCACTTGTCGCCACTCAGAGCTGGAGGCACGATCCGAAGAAAGTGGCGGTGCCCTCCCGACCGCCAGCACCCTCTGGGGACGGGGCGGGCCCGCCGAAGAGCGGGGTGGAGGGAGATTCTACGCCTCCCTAGATGGGATCCGAGCAGGTGGGGGATGGCCGCGCATCGCCGATGCGGCTTGATGTAGAGCACGACTGTGTCCACGCCGACAACGTCGCCGATGCATCGGCGATGCGGCGCGATCCTCCGACCCCATCTGCTCGGACCCCGTTTGGGAGGCCCCTTGACTCAGGATGACGAGCCTGTCCCCGGGGAAGGGGTTCCCGTCTTCTGGGGGTCGGCTACAGTGGAGACCCATGCCAAGAGACACCCTGCTTGCCTCCAGGGGGCCCTGGGATTCTTCGGGTTTCGATGGCTCTGCCATGGAAAGCGCGACGCTCCTCTTGCACCCCAAGAGTCAATGGACGCCCTGGGGTATCGTGGTTGGGCTTCTCTTGGAAGGCTTCTCGTGGACTGGCCTCCGCTGTGAGAGTGACCTCTCGCCGGAGCGACCTCCGATGCGGGCGCAGCGGGGCAGCCGGCTGGCCGACTGCGGATAGCTGTTCGCTGGCAGTCGTTTTTGTGCGCTCCGGTTTGGCCGGCTTCCCGAACGTCGCGCATATCGTTCAGCAGTTGCTGACTATTTACTTGTTCGGCCGAGATCCGCCTCATGCCCGACCTAAGCCTGGGGTTCCTCGTACGTGTAGCCGAGGGGGAGCGGCGCTGTGAGAAATTCACGGCGTCGGGCGCACGGGGTGATCATGGCCATGTGGTCAGCCAAGGTTGCGTGACGCCGCGCCTCGTCTCCCAGGTCTTCTGGTGGACCCCCCCATTCGCCCGCGCACGCGTCGGAGGCGCGAGGAGGGGGAGGCGAACGACAGGCGGGGGCTGCTTCGAAGGAGCGGGCCTCTTTCCAGAAGAGCACCTGGTCTGCCAGAGTTGAAGGGAAGACACACGTCACAGGATTGGCAAGAGTTCTGGGCCCCGCCTTCTGCGACCACTCGCGAACTCGACCTCTGCGGGTCCAGTCGACGCTGGAACGCGCCGGGTCTCTCTCGGCTGCAGACATCCCTCGACCTCTGGACCTCGGCCTTCTTTTCGGAACTCTGATGCACGGGGCTCGCACGTGAGCGACGACTGCGCAGACAGTCGAGCGTGAGGTTCCCGCGTAAGAGGGCGCGAGAGCGCTCTCGTTTCCGGTGTAGCGTGCTGCGCTGGGCTGGCGGCCCCGCGCAAGGTCGCTAGATCACCGTGCGCGAGACAACCACCACGCTGTCCCAGGACGATGGCCCAGGACGGGCTCTGGATTTCGGGCCCTTTCTTAGATCTAGGTCGGGGGCTCTATCCGTGGCCAAGATCCGCCGTGCCCGCACGTGCCCCCGTCGTTCCTGGCTCCGCGATGCTTGTGCTGGCACGCCTGGCGGCACTGGCCAAGGTGCAGGACGCCCTCTCGGAGCTCACCGCGGAGGAGGTGGAGGAGGCCGAGGAGGTGCTGTCCTCCGACCCCTCGGCGCCCGTCGCGCCCGGCGGCGGCAACGCGTCGAAGCTGCTCGCGCCGGACGGCGGCAACGCGTCAGGACGCCACTTCTCTAGTCTGCTGAGTCTACTGCTTTGGGGGGCGTTCTGCGCTGGACTCAGGTAAAGCGCTTTGATCATATGGCATCGCACTCCGCCGGCCCGTGCTGCGCCATCGCAGGCGCGTGTTTGCGCGTGCGGGGTCTCTTAGAGGGGCAGTTTGGGGGCCCCTTGTTGGGCCTTTTTTGGGGGGGGGGCCTCTTTTTGGGGCCTCGTGGGGGCCTCCAACGGGGGCTTCTCGCGCGGGACTCGAATTGGTGGTTCGTGCTCCCATACCTCTTGGGCCCCATCCTGGGACCTTCTTGGAGCCCGCTCGGGCGGTCTCGGGCGCCTCTGGGCCCGTTTGTGGGCGCTCTTGGACCGTCTTGGGGCCCTCCCCGGGGCCTCTCGGGCCGTCTTGGGCCGAAGCAGTCACCGGAGATTCTAGCACGCCTCCGGCCCGCTGGGCGGACGAACTGCGTTCAGATGGGGTGGGGAGAGATTCCGATGCCGCTACGCGTCGCTCGTCGCCGCGGCTGGACTCGCCTCGAGCTTCTCGTCAGAACGTACCCCCGAAGAGGTCCTGGGGAGTAGAAGCACGGGTACCTCTTTGTTCCCCCTTGCTCAGGAGGAAAAGAAACACACAGACACAATTAATCCTCGATCCCCTAGAAAATATGGGAAAATATGGGAAGTGGTGGGGAAGACAAAAAACCCAGAAAATACAGGAAAATATGGGGAATATGTTTATTTGTGTGTATTTATTTGTGTGTCCCAGGGCCCCTTCACTTGCTTTGGCCGCCGCTCCGCTCCCGCTCCGCTCAGGGGTAACGACAGGGGGGGGGATAGACATCGGGGGGGGGAAGCATCGGCCCCCAATCGCCCATTGATCGCCGATGGGAGCCCGATAGCCCCAGCCTGCCCAGGAAGGCGCGGATGCACGATCGGAGGCCTCTCGCCGATCTATCGGCGATGTATCGCCGGTTCCGGGTCGATGCGTCCCCCTCCTATGCCAGCCAAGCCCCCCCCCCCCTTTCGTTGCCCCTCGTGATCGGGGTGCTCTGCAGCAGCTGCGCCTCGCCAAGAGCACTCTGTAGGGGTGCCCCTGAGCCTGTTTTTTGGATTCAGGCAAGTTTACTTGCATGGCGTTCCCTCCCCCCCCCTCGCCCCTCGTCAAGCGAATACTAGCGTGCAAGTGCCTTTCGACTTTCGTGATTTCCGCGCCCCCCCCCCCGGGGTGCAAGTGCAAGGTGCCATTGGGGCATCGATTTGGTTCTACTTGGGTGTTCTGCCAAATGAAAAAGGGTTTCGTTCCAAGCAGCAGAGTGGCCCCAGGGGCGCACATCGTCACGGGGGCCTGGCTTCGAGGAGGCGGCCTTATGGCACGTCCATGGCAAAGGCTTTAGGCATCTTCTATTCCCGAGAAAACGCCCTTGCACTTGCGTGGCGCGGAGGCCCCCCCCCCCGAACGTGCAAGTCGTTTGCGGCTTGCTTCAGGCTCAGCCCCCCCCCCCCCGTCCATGCAAGTCAACTTGCCAGAGTCTTAAAAAAACAGGCTCCCTTAGTCTCTCCGGCACGGCCGCCGGAGGCTCGAGTGATGGCCGGAACACTGAGGCCCTCGCGTCGCGAGGGAAGACATGCGAGGGGAGGGGAGACCCGTCTCGCCGAAGACTCGGGCATGCGTACAGGCAACCCGCATAGTGAGGACGGGCAACCTTCCCAAGGGCAACCTTGCGTCCTTGCCTTCTCGCCCCATCCTTGGCCGCTCCTGTTGGCCGCGGCCCGCCCGAGAAGTTTCGAAATAGGCGTCCAAGGCCCTTGCATCCTTATCGCGCATCCTTGCTATACGGGTTCACTGTACTTCCCCCCCTCCGCCGCTACTTCAACCAGCGCAGGGCTCGTTTTCTTGTTCATTGCTCTGCCGACCAGCGATGGCCCTCGCACACCCTACCCTCCCCCCATGGGGTAGATCTTGGCTGCTTTTGGCGCCTGTCTCAAGCAGGTGGAGTCTCCCCCATAGGACGCAGTGGTGCAAGCAGTTGCATTAAGCAGAGGTCCGGAGCCAGACTCCCCCCTCCCCCCTCTTCCGCCCAATGTCGAAGCGCCGAACAACAAAACGTTCACAAGGCGTCCTGGCGAGTCCCGACAGTCCCGACTTGCCCGAAGTCAGACTTTCCTGCGGGCCTCGCCACGCCCGTCCCCCCTCCACCCTCTGCCTCGTTGGCTCTTTGGCTGCTGCCCCGCCACAAAAAAAGCTCTGACGTCCTCGCGTCGTGCAAACGCCGCGGCGAGAGGCATGTGGGCCACCTTTGGCCTCAGAGACCGGCTCAGGATGAGGATCCGGCCACTGGGAACAGCACAGACGCCCCCCCCTCGAGTGCACTGTTCCAGTCCCGAGGAAATGGTGGCTGTGTGATCGAAGTGGACGATGACGACGACGATGACGATAGTCATCTTCATCGTCATCGTCATCGTCGTCTTCATCGTCGTCGTCGTCGGGCGCATTGCCATACGCTTTGGAGATCCGCGCGGATTTCTTGGATCCGCGCTGGGCCGGCGCGCCCTGGAGGGGGTCCTGCGCCGACCCACGGGCACCGCCGACAGGCGCTCGATGGCCCACCCCGCCCAGGAGCGTTCGGTCTCGCTGTCTTGGGGGCTGCGGCCGATGCGTCGGCGATGTGTCGCCGATACCAGGTCGATGTTTCCCCCCCGTGAGCTGGTGCCCTCCTCTTGTGCCCCCTCATCTTCGTGCCGCGCGAAGTGCAAGCCTTTGGTCTCCCAATATGTATGTACGTCTGCAGGGGGCACAGTTCGTGGAGCTCGCGATATTCCAGGGCCGCATCGAGCCGCCATCACGCTTTGTGCCGTGAGCCTTCAAAAAGTTGTCATCTACAGACGGCGCCAAGAAGCACAGGCCAGCGCGGGGATAGGGATAGGAGAGATGAGGCGGAGGAAGGATGGGACGAGGAGGGTCCTGGATTTCCTTGCGGTTCTGCGAACTACCTGCTTGTTTCGTTGTGTGTGGTGGTGGTGATGAGGGGTCTTGTAGGTTTTTGTCTCGGGTTGTTGGTTCGGCAGGGATCGTTCGGGGAGGGAGGTCGAGGGAGAAGATGACGGGAGGGTTGGAAGGAGAGCCCACCCCGTCGGCGGAGAAGGTGGCGACTCGTCGCACGGATCGCCGCGCGTCCTCTCCGCAGCATGCCCTCGCGCTGTAGCCTCTGACTCGCCTCCTCCTCGCGTGCCCGCCGCCGCGGAAGCCAGCCGTGGGCGCACGCCCGACGCGGGGCCCCTCGGCCTGCCCGGGGGGCCATGCCTTGCCTCGGGGCCGGGAGGGGCGCGCCGCCTCCCCCTCATCCTCCTCCTCCTCCGCCTCCTCCCCCCTCCCTCCTCCTCCCTCCTCCTCCTCCTCCTCCTCCTCCTCCTCCTCCTCCTCCTCCTCCTCCTCCTCCTCCTCCTCCTGGCGGCCCTTTGCCGGGCACGCGGGCGGTGGCGGTGCACGGGTCAGGCTTCTGTCGGGCATGTCCCTCTACGGGAGGAAGACTCGGACACAGTCAACAAGATCGTCCGGGGGCGATTGTTTCTGCATTCTCATACATAGGTCTGCTGATGTTTGATCTTTGCACGTTCTTCCACAATCCGCCTGCAGGAGGACATGCCCGACCTCAGGTTAGGCGCCCGATCACGGACCCCATGGTGAATGCAGCCGTCCGGCTTTCGCGCCGAAGACCGCCGGGCACCGCCAAAGACCGCCGGAGACCCGCCGAAGGCCGTCAAAGGGCCGTCAGAAGACCGCCGGAGGACCGCCCACAGACCGCCGAGGACGGCCCAGGAGCAATACGGGGTGGGCGTGGGAGAAGGAATACGCCCAGGAGGCTTCTGACCCGGGATGGTTCCTTACCTGATGAGGGCGGCGGTGATCTCCATGGCCAAGCCTCGATTGAAGCTCCACCGGCCTCCAGACCCTGGATTCCTTATCTGAGGGTTCCTTAACCAATGCACCCACAGTAGTCCGTAGCCATTTTGGCTCAAGCCGGTCTCAAGCCCCTGGTTGCCATCTGCCTCCGCTCATGGCCGGTCCGGGTGCAGCAGCTGCTTGAGGAGATGGTGACGGGAGGGGACCCCCGCAGGTCCCCACGCTCACGCGCGGAGCGCAGCGAGGCTGCGCGGCGGGCGCGCTCGGCGGCGGACGCCGCCGTGCGGCATGCCCGAGCGCGGGTGGAGGAGCTCGTGGAGCGGCTGGCCCTCGCCGAGAGGACGCTGGAGGCCTTCACGGGCGATGCTGAGCTGGCCGACAGGCTCGCCGCGGTGGTGCCTGCGCTGGTCGCGCTGGTCGACGGCGAGCAGCCCTCCTGGCTGGCGCGGCTCAGGAGGAACGTCGCGCTGCACGCCAAGGCGGGCGCCATCAAGGGGCGCATCGCAGGGGCGGCGGCGAACGAGCTCAGGAAGGCGCAGAAGCAGGAGCGCCTCGGGAAGCCCCCCTTCCTCAACCCCTCGGCGACGGAGGAGGTGCGCGAGGACAAGGCGGGGGCCGCGCAGAAGCAGGGGCATGCGGCTCAGCAGGTGCAGAGGATGCTGCACGAGAGAGAGCTGCCCCAGGCAGCGCCCGAGGACGTCCTGGGCGTGAACTGGCTGGCGCCAGGCTGCTGGCAGCCAGGCGACCCCGAGCTGGAGGCGCGGGCCTTCGGAGAGGGATTCGCATGTGGCTGGCGGCTGGCGGCGCGGCGCGCGGAGGCCTCGGAGGGTCCCCCTGCGGCTGAGGCCACGCAGGTGGTGACCATTTGGACTTGCTGTCTGGAGGCGGGGACGCGGCCCGAGATGCACGGCGTCGGGATCGAGCTGCGGCGCCTCCCCAAGGACAACCAGGCCCCGCCCGAGCCCACGGCGGCGAGCGACCACTCGATAGAGTACGGCGTCCGCCTGGGCCCCACGCAGCGGCAGCAGGGCATCGACGGCGATGGCGAAGTGCTGCCGCTAGCGGCCGAAGGCGGGAGCGGCGGGCCGCAGCTCGAGGGCCCCCAGGGCGCTGCGGCCGCCCGCTCCCGCGACCTCGCCGAGCTCTACGCCGCTTTCGAGGAGGAGATCGGGCGCTGAGCGGTGGCGGGGCCCTAGAATGCCTGCATGAAACCGCCGTGCTCGCGCGGCGCCTACACAGAAAAAAATGCACCCACAGTAGGTAACGAGGGGGTCCATGGTCGAACACGTGGTAGAGGTGCCCTCCTCGTATCATGCCGCCGCCGCAGCTGCGGCCAAGACTGGTGCTCGTATAGCCACTGCCGCTTGGGGCTTCGGGCTATCCCCAGAAGCTGAGGCGCGCTGGATATGGATGAAGATCTTGCCTCTAGAGGCTCGATTCCCATCCACATCAAGTGCGCCTCGGTCTTGTGGCGCCCCTTCCAAGAAAATTCAAGACGCACTGAGTATTGATGTAAATCGTGCCCGCACCAGGCCTGCCCCCGCTCTCTCGTGATTTTTCCCCTCCGTCCCCCTTGACGAAGGGGCCGCCCAGCATCGTGGCCGCGCGGGTGGTGCCCGACGGGCTACGTTAATTGCGACCTCGAGTGCAGTGGGGGCGCGCATCAAGAAACCATCTGCTTTTCGTCGGGGTACCCTGGGTTTCTTCGCTTCGCGCGCTGCGTAGTGAATCCCCGCAGCCGTCGAAGAAGCTGCTGCGTTCACGGTGCTCGGGGTTCCCCCTCCGGTGCACCTCGCGCGCGGGTTTTCAGGGTCGGGTTTCTTGCGAGGGTTTCTTGCGGCCGCGCACGCACTGTAAGCCCCAGCCCCAGCTGGCGAGGCAGCGCGCCGACGTGCTCGATCAATCCCAGATCGACCGCTCGGAGCTCCTGTGCGGCTGTCTTGCCGCGTCGTGGTCCCCCCGCCCACCTCTCTGCCATGCCCCCACCGCCCGGCCCTCGCGCGTTCTGGCCTCCTTCTCACCGCTGCCTCGGGGACGGGCGGGAACCCGTCGCTCCGCGAGGCACTCGTCGGGATGGTCGAAGTGGGGAGGGGAGGAATGGGGACGACGACCGCCAGTCCCAGAGATCCAACGCACTCCATCAAAAAGGCTGCGGCTCTTTATTGCGAAGGCCTTACGGCCGTTGCCGCCGACCCTGAAGATGACGAAAGACAACACGAGGGGGGGGGCAGGAGGAGGAGGAGGAGGAGGAGGAGGCGGAAGGGAGTGGGAGGAGGAAGGGTGAAGGGGGAGGAGGAGGAGGCCTTATGGATGTTGGTTGGGATCTCGTGGTTGACCTCTCGGGGGCGTCTGGAAGGCAACTTGAAGCCTCTTGGGGGCCGGTGTGGGGCCTCTTGGGGCCTCTTTTGGCTGCGGCTCTTTATTCCATTTTCGGCCTCTAGAAGGCCATGGCCAGGCATTGGGACTGTCGAAAATCGAGTCAGGATGAAGAGTTGCTCCCCCGCAGTGGGTCGAGCCTTCTGGGTGGCCCGTGCTGAAAAAAAAACAAGGTATTGGACATCAGCGGTCGTTTCTGTTTACTTTGAGGACAGATCGCGGTGGGTGCCGGCGCGGGCGATTGTCCTTTCTGGAAAGACGTCGCTTTCCCAACAGGTGCCGTTCTCTGTTTTGAACAACGTTCGTTACCAGGCATCGTTCGGGTTTTTCTCCGTCCCCATGTTCAAGCAGTGGCGCAGCGTCCTGACCTGCCGATAGTCCCATCAAGTAATGGTCTGAGAACTGTTCTTGGGGTGCACGAGTATGTGATTAGAACATGTTTGGTTGACAGTGTCTTTGTTTGACACGTCGGCTCTCAGTTATAAGAGCATCGTGTTTCTTATTCGAACGTGTTGGCTACGGGTTCTGAATACTTAAGCACGAATGCCAGGATAGTTGGCCCTTGCTCACCACGTTCGCCATGCCAGTCTTTGTGGGCACGTCTGCCTCATCATCCTGCTTTCTGTCCCTCCACCCTCCGTCCCTCGGTTTTTCCCTCCTTCATCCTCCTCCTCCTCCTCCTCCTCCTCTTCCTCCTCCTTCTCCTCCTCCTCCTCCTCCTTCCCCCTTCCTCCTCCTCCTCCTCCTCCTTCTCCTCCTCCTCCTCGTCCTCCTCCTTTTCCTTCTCCTCCTCCTCCCATCCCTCCTGGCACCTGTGCCATTGGGACCCCTGCCCAGAAAATCAGGCTGGTAGCAGCCCGATCGTCATCCTTGTTTGCCCGTAGAAGGCCATGGTGAGAATTGCTCCTCGTCGCTTGCGTCCCCCACGGAATGGGTGGTGGGAAGGCTGGGCGCCGGAGCACGGCTTCCGGCTCCCCCTACCCAGAGCAGGGCGCGCAGAACACGGCCTCCTTGCGTACCCTGTCTCGCGCGCCGTTCGCGGAACACGTGCTCTTGGTCCTGGCCATGGGGGCACGTGCCCCGTCGGGTGGCCCGCAGGACTTGCGCCTGTGGGCTATCGGTTATTTGTTTGTCGCCCGACGGCCCAGTCTCCTGGTCTCGGCAACGGGGGCTTGGCCCTGTCGTGTGGCCTGCAGCGTACGCAGGCAGCTCAGCGTGTATGGACCGCTCCTGCGCTGGCCGCGTCTCATGTGCTGGGCGGGCTCGACGGCCGACTTCCTCGCCGCTGCAGGAGGGGCGCGGCGCGCGGGGCGTGGCCTCCTCGGGCAAGAGGACGCCGGCAGAAGGGCCCCTGCAGGTTCCGCAGGAGCTG
The DNA here is from genome assembly GCA_963575745.1 of Prorocentrum cordatum. Taxonomy (NCBI): domain Eukaryota; class Dinophyceae; order Prorocentrales; family Prorocentraceae; genus Prorocentrum; species Prorocentrum cordatum. The sequence continues at coordinate 184,445 of CAUYUJ010005324.1, forward strand.
CGGCGCTGGAGCCGGCTGGGGGTCTGAGGTTCTGGGCTGGAGGTTCGATGCTGCGGGTTCCAGGTTCCAGGTTCGACAAGATTTTGTTTGTCCGTTTCCTTCATAAGGGGCCGTTTTCGGGCACTGGAGGGGCTGTATTACAAACGCGCAGTACGAAACACTGCACCAGATGGACCCCGGGGAGGGGTCCGGGAACCGATTTCCGGTGTATTTATTAATCCCCCGTCTTGAAAGAGTTTCTCGGGCCCCAGCCAGCTCAGACCACCTGGCCGCCTCCAACTCTGGCGTTCGGGCCGCTCCTTCGATCTAGGTTGAGAGCCCCGTCGTAGCCGAGGTTCGCCGTGGCTAGTAATGTCCCGCCGTGGATCCGCGTTGGGCCCCCCCGGCCGCGCTTCCGGCGCCGCCCTGGGCGCGCTCCGCGCGCCAGGGAGGTGGGTCCGGCACAGATCCAAGAAATCCGCGCGGAGCGCCAAAAGTTTCTGTTCATGGGGTTTGTTCTTATTCCAGTCCTACGGTTTCTCCCGCCGTCCGCCCCGCCGTCCCTTCGGCGTCGTCCCAGCATGCTCGCACCATGTGTGCGTCGCACTCTCGTGGGCGACGCGCGCGCCGAGAAGTCTGATCGCCGGTGTTTCGTGGCGGAGGCCCCCCGGCCGCACCGCACGGGAAGCGATCCATTCACAAGATGGTTGCACTGAATGTTCGGGTCGGACGCACGCTTCCGAACTGGACACGATGTGCGATAGGGGGGGGCCATGCCAAGAGACACCACGCTTGCCTCCGGGGGGCCCTGGGTTTCTCGGGTTTCGATGGATTTGCTCTGGGAGGCGCGACGCTCCCGCACCAAAAATCCATGGACGCCCTGGGG
>CAUYUJ010005324.1:187809-207693 GCA_963575745.1 Prorocentrum cordatum
TTCGCCTGCGCCGAGGTCCGCTGCGGCAGGGCCGTGGGCAAATTGAGCGAATCAGATTACAACGGAATGCACAACTGCACACGCACAGGAGGGGAGGGCGCCAGGAGGGAGGATGGGCGGAGGTGCCCATCTGCAAAAGCCTGCAGACTAGGCATCGCCCACGTCGTTGTCTCGGGCGGCCCCGGCGCCGCCCGATTCCGGGGCAGCGTTGGGAGGGAGGGGGCTGCCCGAGGGGGAAGAAGGCATCGACCCCGTGGACGTGCCGTCTTTATCTCCTTTCGGCATTTCCAAAATATGGCGTCGCTTTGTCACGATAAAACCGAGTGGATTCTATAATATGGAAGGGTCTGAAATTATAGCTGCAAGTGCTCCTCTGGGGAGGGGGCTGCCCGAGGGGGAAGAAGGCATCGACCTCCCCCCGCTGCCCCGCGGCCCCCTCGGACCTCCGCCGATGGGCGGCCGCGGCAGGCCCGGGCCGCGCCGCCGCGAAGCGGCCGCGAGGCGGCGGCCCCGCCTGCGCGCCGGCGAGGGCCGGCCTCTGCGCGCCGCCGGTGGCCGCGATCGGACGGGGCTGCGGCGGGGGCCCATGCCAAGAGGCACCTTGCCCCTGGCATCTCGGGAGCGGAAAAGAGGGGGGTGATGACTAGGGGGGGGGGGATATCATGGCGGGGGCCATGATTTTTCCCCAGATTTCACGGCGCCCCTTCTTCTTTCCTTACGTCCCTGCCCCCCCCGCTGGGCCGCGCACATGCCGCCGGTCATGATTTGCACCCCCCCTCTTGGACACCCCCTTCTTGGCCGCTCCTGGCATCGCTCGGACGTGTGCATGTTTTTCTCGGCGAGGACCATCGAGGACCATCCTGGACCATCGCGGAAAAATGACACGCGCGAAACCGAAAAAATGCACAGAACATGGACGTCCGAGCGACGGCGAGTGCTCGCCTCCAGGGTGCCCTGGGTGTCTCGGGCTTCGATGGGTTTGCGGTGGAGGGCGCGACGCTCCCGCACCAAGAAGCAGTGGACGTCCTGGGGTCTCGGGGTTGGGTTTCTTGTGGGAGGTTTCTCGTGGTCGGTCCCCTACTGTAGGATCCGGGCGTCCCAGATCGGCTCGGAGTAGATGGGGACGGAGTGGCGCCGCATCGCCGATGCATCGGCGAGGCGGCTCGATGTGGAGCCCAAGATGCGCCGCGCCGACGTCGCCGACGCATCGCCGACGTCGGCGGTGCATCTTCGATGCATCGTTGATGTATCAGTGATGCATCGGCGATGCGGCGCGATCTTCCGACCCCATCTACTCGGACCCCATCTAGGAGGCCTTTATGGGACGTGGATCAATCCGTTCCAGAGCCTGCCGGAACCCTCGCAGAGCGTTCTGGAACGCTCTGCCCTGTCAGAGCGTTCCAGAACGCTCTGAGAAGGCCGCGGCGCCCGAGACGTCCCTCAGAATCGCCAGATCTCCGAGATCCTCGATCTATCCTGACTCGTTGTTGCCTTCGTCCTGGCGCCGTCCTCCTGGAGTCCGCGCCGCCTGCCCCCGGCAGCCCCCCGTTTGGACCTCCACGGAGGGCGGCCGCGGCGTTTTTGTTTTGCGCGTGTCGTGCCGCCGCGGCGGCGAGGGCCTCTGCACAGGCGCTCAGGCTCGGGCCCCTGCGCGGCCACTCGGTTCAGGCGAAAGGTCCCAGGCCGGGTGAGCTGCCGTGCCCCTTCGGGGCTCCAGAGGCGGGGGTCCATGCAAACGGGGGTCAGCCAGAGCGCCGGATCCTGCAGGAGCCTGCAGAGTTCGGGGTGCACGGACCCAGTTCCGGGTGCAGAATCTTGCAGGACCTTGCAGGAGCCTCACTGACCCAGGTTGCGATTGACCCGGGCCAGGACATCCCCGAGCCTTGACCCGCGGTCTCTTCGGGATTTCCATTTCCCAGAGAGGCCCCGCGATGGCTTCCCGAGCACTTCCCACGAGGCCCAGAGAGCCCAAGGGGGCTTCGAGACGGAGCGGAAGGCTGTGGAGACTCCTCGTTCCAGGCGCACCTCGTGCAGCGCTCGAGGCGGGGAAAATGCGGAGAGCCAGGGCTGCACGATCCACGCACTGTCAGTGGCCAGCGCCGAAGTCGTCGCGGCACGGGCCTGCCGTGTACACCTCCGCCAGATGGCGGCTGCGCAGACGGCGGCGCTTCAGCCATCCCCGGCAGGCGCAGAACATGGACCTCGGGGAGGCTGACGGCTCCAAGTGCTGTCTGGAGGGCCCGAATTCCAAGGTGCACTCCAGGAGCCGCGCCGTCAACAGGCGCCGCCGTTCTCCGACCCGCAGGGTGCGATGCCGACGGCGACACCGGCGACGCCCATCTCGTGAGCATGTGATCCGACGAGCTGATCTGATTATCCCTCTCCCTTGGGTTGACTGCTTTCCATACGTGATGCTTATACGTATATATGTGTATATGTGTGTATATATATATATATGTGTGTCCGTCTATACATGTGTACACATGTATAGGTTCATTACGAATGTCCTTGGGCCCATCCCGCCACATGGCCTGGGTTGTAGATCACAGTTCTCCAGAAATCTGTTTGGGGTCTCGTCGGAGCGCTCTCGAGGGCCTCTTGGCTGCAGTTTTGGGGCCTCTTTTGGCCCTCTTGGGGGGGGCATCTTGGGGGCCTCTTGGGGCCCTCTTGGGGCCTCCTGGGGGCCCCTCGAGTCCGAGGGCTCGAAATGTCCGTTCGAGTCCCCCATGTGTCCCCTCTTGGAGCCGTCTTTGGGTCCTCGTTGGCCGTCTTGGGCGCCCCTTTGGCAGACTTTGGGGCATTCTTGTGACGTTTTCGAGTCCTCTTCGAGGCATCTTGGGCCGTCTTGGGGCGATCTTGGGGGCCTCCAGGGCCGTCTGGGAGCGTCGGGAAAGCGGAAAGGCGAGAACGCCCAAAACATGCGCAAACCCAAGTAGAAATCAATGATTTCCGTGTTTGGGGGCTCTCTTGGAAGGCCGCTTGGAGGCCTCTTGGGGCGTCTTGGAGGCCTCTTGGGCCGTTTGGGGGCCATCCTGGGCGTCCTGGGGCGATCCTTCGGTGACTCGGCGCCCTCGTCGGCCATCTTGTAGGCATCCTGGGGCCCTCTGGGCCTGCCTTGGCTCTTTCTTGAGGGGCCCGGAAAAGTCACGGGGGGGGACGATTCAATTCCCAGAGGGGTATGCGCCGGAGCCCAGGGGACCCGCGACAAGCCCACGAAGATTTGGCAATTTGGGCTCTGGGCCCCTGAAGAACCTTCAGGCTCAGGGGACGAGGCAGAGGACCGAGGACAAGGCCACTCCGTGCCCAGGGGCATGGTGGCGGATAGATGTGTGTGTGTGTGCGTCAGCCAGCATGGACCCCAAACGATGTCGCTCTAGCAGTATATGTTGCCCAATCCTGGTGGAGCGATATAGGTTTAATCGTCTATGTGGTGCAGACGATGTTGTGCAACATAGGTTATGCAGCCTATGTGGCGCCGTATAGGTCGTGCCATACTTGTCGAGCACTACATGTGGTGCAACCTATCTGGTACACTATATGTGGTGCAGCGTATGTTGTGCAATCTATGTCGTGCAATATATGTGGTGCAATCTATGAGGTGCGAAATGTGTGAGGTGCAGTCGACGTGGTGCGACCAGGTGGTGCAAAACATGTGGTGCAAACTATGCTGCGCAACCGACGTGGCGCAGCCTATGTGATCTAGCATCTGTTGCGGAATCGAGGTCGTGCCGCTTGTGAGGAGCAGTCTCTGTGATGCAGTATACCTTGTGCAGTCTTCGTGGTGCACCCTGTGTTGTGAGCCTGTGTTTGTTGGTCAGTGATCATCGCCCTCATCCTCTTCGCTCTTCGTCCTTGCCCTCCAACCTGGTTGCCCCCCTTCTCGTCCCACTTGTTGCTTGCCACCCTGTCCAGGGGCCCCCCTCTTCGGCGCACCGGATCCTCCGACCCCGCCTCGGCGGTTCCCTGCCCTCACGGGGCCCGCTTCGTCCCGATCGAAGCGCCTCGATGTCGCTTCCAGCTGGCTCGATCCAATTCGTTTCCAGGGCCACCCTGACGATCGGGGCTTCGACGCCTTCCGTTGCCTGCAATGCACTGGGTGCGCCTGGTGGCGCGGCCCATGCGATGCCGTGGCGGTGCCGTGCCGGACCAACCTCGGACCGACGTGCACTCCGATGTGATGAGGTGACCCGTGTTGAAGTCGATTTGAGTTTGCTTCTCCCCTCCAAGCACCCATACTGGCCATCTCTGCCTGCTTGTGGCTGCTCTTTCCCGAGGCTCGCATTCCAATATGATGCACCTTGCACATGTTGATCACAGGGATGCAACTCTTGGGAGAACTGTTTTAACATCGGCGCTGGTATACCCGTGGTCGAAAATTGACTCACCCCGCCACGTCTTGATAAACCTTGGCCTTGGGCTTATCTTGGACTGATCCGGTCCAGTGGCATCTCAATCGGGCTTCATAGCCCGTAGTCGTTCTTACTAAACTTCCCCAGGCGTTGCCGCTTTTGTACGCCTCGCACATGTCGTATGTCCACCGTGCTTACTGCCACGTGCCCTCGCCGTGCCCCCCACGGCCAGGTCGCGCATACTCGACAAGCTGAAGAGCAACGGGAACGGCAATTACAGCAACGTGGACCCGGAGGCGATGGGGCGGCAGAGCTTCTCAGATCGCCCCAGCCCCCTCGATCTTCTATCCTCCCTCGCATCGAACCTCGAACTTCCTCCTCCTCTTCGATGCTCCTCGATCCTGCTCGATCCTCGATCCTCCTCCTCCTCCCGTCCCCGCCTCCGCTCCGTCCCCCCGCCGCCCAGCAGACGGGCGGCCGCTTGACAACTACGCGGGCGAACACGAGCGTGCGTCCCCACGCGCCCAGACTTGCCACGCACAGCGGGGGCCCGTGCCAAGAAGCACCCCGTCTGCCTCCGGGTTGCCTTGGGCGTCCTGGATGCCAAGGTTTTTGCTGTGGAGAGCTTGGCGATCCTCGATCCTCCACCTCCTCCTCCTCGTCCTCGTTCTGGTCCTCCTCCTCCGCCATCTCCCCTCCTCCTCCTCCTCCTCCTCCTCCTCCTCCCCTCCTCCCTCCTCCTCCTCCTCCTCCTCCTCCTCCTCCTCCTCCTCCTCCTCCTCCTCCTCCTCCTCCTCCCGTCCCTCGCCGCCGCCCTGTCCTCACGCTGCCCAGCAGCCGGGCGGCCGCAGGAGCAAGTCCGTGGGCGAGCGCGAGCGTGCGTCCCCACGCACCCAGACTTGCCACGCACAGCGGAGACCCGTGCCAGGAAACCCCCTTGTTTGCCTCCAGGGTGCCTCCTCCTCCTCTTCTTCCTCTTCTTCTTCCTCCTCCTCCTCCTCCTCCTCCTCCTTCCTCTCCTCCTCCTCCCACCCTCCTCCTCCTCCTCCTCCCTCCTCCCTCCTCCTCCTCCCTCCTCCCTCCTCCTCCTCCCTCCTGCCTCCTCCCTCCTAATCCTCCTCCTCCTCCTCCTCCTCTGGCAAGCCATGCCAAGAAAAACCCTGGTTGCCTCCAGGGTGCCTTGGGTTCCTTGGATTCTGATGTTTTTGCTGGCGACTCAATTTTTTCGAGCCGGGCATTTTCGCGTTTTTCAGGGCCCCGGGACCCTCACAGATCGATCCGGCTCGAACGATGACGCAGAAAGTTGGGGCTGGGGCTCCGGGCGCGGATTTTCACGATGCTGCAATTTTTTCGCTACGTGGGATCTCAGGGTTCCCCCGCCAAAAATCAATGGACGTCCTCGGGTCTCAGGGCTGGGTTTCTTGTGGAGGGTTTCTTATGGTCGAGCTCCTACTGCATTTAACAAAAACGGGACGGAGGGCCTTGGATGCAAGTGGGTGCTTTCGTCAGGACCCGGGACCGTCGAACTGCGGCTCGGGACGAACCCGGGGGAACGTGCTGCCATGCAAGAGCATGCACCTCCGTGTCAGTGGTGGCAGAAGTAGTACGACTCTGATATGATGTTTGCAAGCGCCACCCCGCTCGGTGCAGTGGACATTCTTCTGGGTAGGTCTGCGAGCGTCGGAGGTGTAGCACAGTAGGTGCACACTGTTTCTCGGGCGAGGGCCCGCAAACCTTCGAGTCTGTCTGTTCGGCCCCCCTGGAGGGCCCGCGAACCTTGGGGTATGTGTACATATATATATATATATAGATATAGATATCTGTTCGGCCCCCCTGATTTTCGCGAGGCCAGGCCCTGGGGGCCCGGGGAACGGGAGGGGTGGAGGATGGAGGAGGAGGAGCGGGGAGGGCGGCGCGGCGAGGGGGAGACGCGGCCCAGGCTCTCCCTCGCGCCATCCTAGAGAGCACCCCGAGAGACAGACCCAGCGCAGACAGCGGTGCCGAGGATACTGGGTGACGCTGGAGGAGGTGTGGTGGACGAGCAGGAGGAGGAGGAAGGAGGAGGAGGAGGAGGAGGAGGAGGGAGGAGGAGGAAGGAGGAGGAAGGAGGAGCAGGCGCAGCAGCAGGAGGGAGGGGCAGGAGAGGCGGGAGGAGCTCGGGGACCCGGGGAAGGCGGAGAAAGGATTCCGATTCAGGCAGCCGGCCCACGCTGGGGCGAGAGCGCCGTGTTGAACGACGGGAGCCGGGCACCGATACTCAAACGGGTCCAACGTTGCTGCGGGAACGGAATCCCATCCCTTTCGTTGAACCGAGACAAAGAAGCTCCGATGGGAAGGAGCCATGCGGAGATCCCGCGCTCTGAAATCCTGCGTGGTCTCTGTGTGCCTGGATGCGGGTTGAGGAGCTGGCCCGGACGGGCCAGATCTGGAGAGAGAGGAAGGAGAGTAGTGGTCATGTGGACTCATGGAGCAGGGGAACGAGGGGGAAAGAGGAAGGAGAGTGGTGGGCATGTGGACTCATGGATCAGAGGAGGAGGAAGAGGTACCCATACCTCTACCCCTCCCTCGCTTTCCCCCTCCTGGGCATTCCTCGTCGCCATCGCTGGACTCGCCTCGAAATCCTGGTCAGAACGCAGCCCGGGAGAGGTCCGGGGAGCAGCGGCATCGGTACCTCCTTTTGGTTTCCCCGGGGGAGCCAGGGGGGAGGATGCGGGAGGAGCGGGGGCACCACGGAGGACAGCCTGCGCATGCGCCCGCGGCTGGCCCCGAGAAGGACAGCATCGCAGGAGAGGAGGAGGCGGAGGAGCGGCGAGAGGCGGAGGAGGGGGTGGGCAACGGCGGAGGAGGGGGCAGAGAGTCGTTCGTGCGCGCGTCGCGCGTGCGCCCAGCCCCGCAGGAGGAGATCGGGGAGATGATCGTGAAGGTGAACAAGGTCCGGGGGGCGTGAAGCGTCCGCCTGCGCAGAGGCCGCGTGCGTGCCACGCGGGGTCGACAGCGGGCCTAAGCCGTCCTGACCCATTCCATCGGGAGGGCGAAAACCACACCTGCTACAGGTAGTGGTGCCTTCCATGCAGCGAGGGTTTGTTCTCTTCACGTGAGCTTCCCCGCTTGGATTTACACTTCGTTTCGCAGATGAGCGCGTCTTGCCGTGTCTCTTCCATCCAGAAGCTGCGTTGTCCATGCGAGCCGTCTTGTGTGGAGGTGGACATGTGCCTTCAACGTGAACGCGCCATTTGTTTCCCACGTGATCGTGTCTTTCTCTTTTATAGTAAATGTTGGTCGTAGCTGTTTGCTGGTGTGGTTTTTGATTGTGTGGCTTTCCCGCTCCTTGCTCGCTCGCAAGTTCGGGTTTCCGTCAGCTCAAATCCGGCTCAATGGCCCCTCAATCGGGTTCCATAGCCGTGGATCGACCCCACGCCAGCCTTCCAGGAGTTGCCTCCTCGGGTGGGCGGGTGGGTAGCCTTAAGTCGGGCACGCCCCTCTACAGGAGGAATATTCCCAAATAGGCACAACATATTATGGGGACGACTTTGTTGCTATTGGTTTTGACCATTTTGGTGTATTCTTGATATTTTTCGAATTTATTGTTTCGACCAAAATCCGCCTGCTGGGGGACATGCCCGACCCAAGGGCGACCCTCGTCCTCGCACAGGTGCTCAACGTGCTCATGCGAGCCGGCCACCGAGGCAGCCATCCGGGGCACCTGCGCAACAAGGCGCCTGCCGCGGGTGGCGGGGGGGGGTCGGAGCCACCGCGGCTACGACCACGGCTACGACAGCGGCAAATCGGACGACGACGAGAAATGAATGCAGCATGGCGCCAACATCGCAGAGCGGATTTCTTTGGTAAAACGATAGGATGGGCCCGGAGGGTCCTGGAGAGTTTCGCTCCATATTTCGAAGTGAATGTCGTGCGGATTTTTTGGCCAGGAGTGAAGACTAACAAACAATTCTCGTGAAGTTAACTTCGTTTTTCGCTCGCCGTTTCGGGCAACAATCCACGCAGAAACCCGGTGCAGAAGGTCTGCAAGGCCGGTGCGATGAAATGTATGGCATGCGGGAGAAGAAGTAGGAACAGCTTGGAAAACAGCCCTCCAGGTCAGGCGCATCGCGGATGGGGTTGGAGCGTTTCCTCTCACGTTTGCGGTGCGAGTACGCGAAGTTCGGCGATTTGTGAAGCTGGCCTTGTCCACGGTGTGATAATATCGAAGTCGCGATGTCGCTGTTCCCCTCGCGATTCGGCGGTCCCCCTGTACAAGATCAGAAGGCATCGGAGTCGAGAGTGCGGTGCTCCCTCGTTCACTGGAGGAAGTTGGGGGAGGAGGGAGGAGGAGTGGGATCCATGGTGCTTGTGCGGCTCCAGGAGGCCCTCAGGGACTCTAAAGGATTCGGCCGTTTCGCTTCATGCTCCATCCGTCCTCCATACCCACCAACCTACAGGATCCATGTCGATGCGATCGATCCGATTCGATATTCATTTCGGCCGGCCCGATCCGATTTGACGCCGACGTTGTTACGAAGCGATGCGATCCGATGCTTGCATGGCGTCGCTGCGCATCCTGGCGCGACCGATTCGATGGATCCCGACTCCGTGACGATGCAGCCTGATTCGATGCATGTTCCGATCCGATTCGATGCATCGATTCGATGACCGCTCCTGCCATCCCTCTCTGCCCCCCCACCTGTCTTCTCCGCGTCCCCTCCGCACCCCGTTGCGTCTCCCTCTCCTATGCATCCCGGGCTCGCACCTCCACGTCCTCTCTCTCCCTCCATTCTTGACCGTCCCCTCCTGCGAGCTGCCTGCGATGTCGCTATAGCACCGTCGCGTGGTATTGATTGCCGTGGGGGATGCAATGACGACTGCTCAGAGGATGGCAGCAGTGACGATGCTGATGTTGATGATGATTATGGCAAGGGTTTTGCCCATAACTGTGACGACGGTGATTGGGGAGGAGGAGGAGGAGGAGGAGGAGGAGGAGGAGGAGGAGGAGGAGGAGGAGGAGGAGGAATCAGAGAACGAGGGGCGGGGGAGAGGGAGGGGGATGGCGGGAGGAGGAGGGGCAGGAGGATGCATAGGGAGGTGGACGGTGATAGGATGGGGATGGCGGAGGAGTATGGGGGAGGGGAAAGAAGAGGCGGACGGGGAGGAAGGATCAAGGTGGACAAGAGGGATGCAGATGGGGGGCATCAGGAGGAAGAGGTGGAGCACAGCAAGTTCAGGATGAGTTCGAGGAGGATGGTCCGGATGAGGAGCAGGTGGAGGATCATGAGGAGGTGGAGCAGGAGGATGAAGATGAGAGTGGAGCAGTATGGTATTGATCGGCGGCAACAGGAGGCCGGGGATAATATTGAGTTGGACGGTTATCCATGAGGGCGAGGGAGGGTTGGAAGTAGGGGACGAGCGGCTCGAGGATGGAGGTGTGGTGGGGATGAGTCGTCATGGGGGGCCAGGATGAGGACGGCAAGCTGTGGATGACGAGGAGGAGGTGGGCGGACATTAATACGTGAGAATGGCGGATGGGGGATGGAGTTGGGAGGAGTGGATGGAGGCGGGATGACGGGTCGAAGGAAGAGGGTGACGGTGAATGTAGGATTGATCCAGATGGAGGAGGGATGGAGAAGAAGGATGGATGGAAGGTTGGAGGAGGGAGACGGGAGGACGGAGAAGAGGAGGGAAGGGAAGATGGATGAGCAGGAGCAGAATAAGGTCGCTTTCGATTCCCGGGGTTGGGGCCAGGTTTTTCTTCGCTCCCGTTCCCGTCTTTGTCCTCTCTTGTTCCCGCCCTCCGACGAGCGGGCCCCCTCGCCAGTGCGAGCAGATATCCAAGTGTATAACCTCCAATGCGCGCGTGTCCGCGCGGTCCCGCCCGCGGCCAGGTGCATCCGGTCCACCCGCGCCCAGGAGGCTTCAAGCTCTTCTTCCAGGACGCCATTTTTTTGTTGTGCTCGGGCCTGGTGCGTGTCCTGGCCGGCTTGTGCTTCTCTGTCGTCGGACCTCTGTTGTGCGGGGGGAGGCCTCAGCGAGCTCTCTTGTCCGCCTCCATGCCCATGCAGTGGAGGCCCATGCCAAGAAGCTCCCTGCTTGCCTCCAGGGTGCCCTGGGTTTCTTGGTTTTCGATGGTTTTGCTGTGGAAGGCGTGACGTTCCCACACCAAAAATCTATGCACGTCCTGGGGTCTCAGGGGTGGGTTTCTTCTGGAACGTTTCTTGTGGACTGGCCTCCACTGTAGCTCTCACCGCACCAGCGTCGCTGATCGCACCCCCTTTGTCTATGGTTTCCACATGTGGTCCAGACTAGCTCGTCCTGCAGGCCTGCCATCCAGGTTCCATGTTTTCGTGTTCTCGCCTTGCTGCATGTGTCGGATGACTCGCATTTTTTCAGCGAAGATTCATTGGACGTGGTGTGCAGTTTCGAGCTATGTAATTTTGTGCAGTGGCAGCATCTCCGTTTGAGTGTGCCAGTTTTCCACCGTGTACGTGTGTTCGTTGAGATCTCTTGGCTACCGAAGCGAAGTAAGCGTGGAGATGCGTGAACCTTGTGTCGTGTCTCGCTGAAGCAGGCATGGTGAAAATATGGCTTCAGTCGGTGGCGCTGTTCGATTGGTGCTTGCTGTCATTCTTTATTGTCATCTGGTTCGTGGCCTACTCGTTCTTGCTGAAGTGGAAGAACAGGAGTGGCATCTGAGCCTCGGCTCCTTGGATCATGAAACGTCGGTCGGATAATGTTAAGTCGGGCCTGTCCCTCTACAGGAGGAATATTCAAGAATATCCAAGCAATAGCCTGGGGATGATTTTCCGATTCATTTTTGATTATGTCTGTTTGCCGATTGTTCGGTTATTCAAACCCGCTTGCAGGAGGGCATGCAGCGCAGCGAGGCCCTTTGGAGCCCGAGCGTCTGACTGTCTGGTGGTGCAAGAGATCACTGCCGCGGAAGGTGGGGCAGGGCCGCGAGCGCAGGGTTGCATGGGAATCTTTACTCAGAAGGCGAGGAGGAGGAGGAGGAGGAGGAGGAGGAGGAGGAGGAGGAGGAGGAGGAGGAGGAGGGGGAGGAGGGCGGCTTCTCGAGGGAGCATGGAGGCCGCGAGGGCGCCTGCGTGGGGTGGAGGCTTCTCGCGAGGCCGCCACGGGCAGAAGGAGATGCGCGCAGAGACGAGACAGGAACACCGAACACCCAAAGAAACGAATGGCATGGACCTTCACTTTCGACAGTCTGCGCGGATTACTTGGATCGGCGCTGGGACCCCCTGGCGGCGCCTCCTGCGCCGCCCCGGGCGCGCCCCGAGCGCCGGGGAGGGGGGTCCTGCGCGGATCCAAGAAATGCTGTCGCTAGTTCGGCCTCCTCCGCCCTCGCTCCAATGTCATGATCTCGACTGCGTAACTACACTCTGAGTGTTTGGCCTTGGATGCAAATCCTGGAAGGTCAAACTCAGCTTCGGTGCTTGTAAATCCGTGGTCGCAAACCATTTTCATCCAGCATAGTCCCGCATGTTTCCTCGTTATCCAGGTTCATCGGGCTTGATCTGTCATACTCCATGGCTCTACACGGGCTGATCCGATCTACTGTACTCTAAAGTGCTTGCGACGACCTCCCAGAAGCTGCCTCCCAACAGCGTTGTTGCCTCGTGTGTGCAATTACTCTCACGAGCGCCAGCGTATCCATAATCACGCGCTCGAGGGCGGGATTCCTGGGCGCGAGTCAGTGGACATGCGATCGCACCAAGCCGCATGGATACAGTGCCGTTTTTAATACATGCTCCGCGTGCGGATCATGTATTAGAAATGCGGGGACTCAGTATTAAAAACAACGATCAGTTCATACATACATTTTCTCAAAATCAATCATGTATCTAAAATCCCATATGTTAAAAAAAATCCTGCGAATCAAAAACTGCCCTGTACGTTGCGCGCGGGACGCTCGCGCGAAATGGCGCCCCAGATCCACGGGGTCGCTTTTCCTGGGTGCCCGGCCCGCGAGGCCGCGGACGTGCAAAAAAAAGGGATATAGCACATGAAGACACTGTCTTGGCATCGCTCGGACGTGTGCACTTTTTTCTCGGCGGGGACCATCGAGGAGCATCCTTGATCATTTCGCCAAAAAAATACGCGCGAGATCGAAAAATGCACGGGGAGTGGACGTCCGAGCGATGGCGAGTTGTTTGGGCAGGAGCTCCGCGCTGGTTTCTGGGATCCACGCCGGCCTTCCTCCCCCCCCCTGGTGCGCGGAGTGCGCCAGGCGCCGCGTCAGGAGTGCCGCCAGGGGGGGGGGCCCAGCGCAGACACCAGGCACTCCGCGCGGAGCTCCTATCACGTTTATGCTGATGCAGCTCTTCTCTCGTGCAGCTTCCGACCACGAGGCTCTCCAAGGAGGGCGGCGAGCACCCAGAGATCCGAGGTCTTGATCTGTTACATTCGGGGTCCCTGGAAGTCTCGACCTCCTCCAGGGGACTGGCTCTTACTCGTGAACCATTTGTTGACGGTCCCAGGGCCCAGTCAGGACCCCTAGAGGCCGAAAGCGGCCAGCAGTTGCTCGTCCTTGAATCTGTCTTTACGACGCGAGCACGGGGCATCTCTTTTCGGGGAGCAAGCAAGGACGTAGGCATCAACACTCGGAGGTCCGCGCGGATTCCTCGGGTCGGCGCTGGGACCCCCCGCGGAGGCGCCGTCGGGGGGGCCCCAGCGCCTATCCGCGGAGTTGGCGCGGAGACCACAGTGGGGATGTCCGGTGCCGCTGCGGGTTCCCCCCCCCTGCTTCCCGACCGCGCGGTGCATTCTCACCTCCGCCCTTGGGGAGAGTGTTTGGGGGGGTCTTGCCGCCACGGCCAGAGATCCGCGCTTCCACGCGGAGCCGGCCGTGGCGACGATCGAAGAACGGGTCGGGATGGACCCGGGATTCGTTCTGCGAGCCTTCGAAGCACGGGTCAGGAAGAGGCCCTGGGAAGAGGCCCTGGGAGCGATTTTGGGCGGATGTGGGCTCGTTGTTTCCAGGGGCTCTCCTTCGTCTCTGTCTCCTGCCCCTTTTAAGAAAAGGGCTCGGGATGTTCGATTGCGCATGTCGCGTACATCCGAGGGCAAGCAATTCTGGGCGTCTGTTCAGCAGCGCCGCTCTGTGAATGTACTGAAGAGTTTCGCTTGTAGCGGTGGTGGCTGTGAGGGTGGTTATGATGCATTCTATGTGTGTGTGTCTGTCTCTGGCCCCTGGGTTCTACGCCTCGTTGCGCGGCGCCAGGGGCGCCTGATTGATTCAGGCAAATTCGCCAGGGTGCGTGCTAGGGCTCGCTCCTCCCCCCCTTTCCTCCTTCCCTTTCCCCTCCTCGCCACAGGGCTTCTTCGCGCTCGTAAAAAAACGCCTCTCTGGCCCCAGGGGGAGAAAGGGACGAATCGCTCAAGAGCGCTCCAGAACGCTTTCAGAGAGCTCCGGACCGCCCTGGGGCGGCCGCGGCTCCCGAGGCATCCTGCAGAACCGCCAGGTCCCAGAGATCTCAAGCTTTCACTATCCGATCTTGTCCAGTGGGAGGGGGGGGCCAGGTTCCATGTGTAATTTGTTCTGAGAGTTCGAAAGAAAATGAGGGCTCCTACATGTCGTTGAGGGTTCAAGGGACTGTCCTGTCCCCGAGGCGCAATCTGTGTGAGGGTTGTGCCAAAATTGGTTGGTTCGTCGGTCGGTCGGTCGGTAGGTCGGTTGGTTGGATGGGTGGAGGGTAGGTCGGTTGGTTGGTGGGCTGGCTGATGGGTTGGTGGGTTGGTTGATTGGTTGCTCTGTTGGATGGTTGGTTGATTGCTTGGTTGGTTGGTCGGTTGCCTGGTGGGTTGGTTGGTTTGGAAGATGGTTGGTCCGTTGGTTGGTTGGTTTGCTGGTTTGTTGATTCCTTGGTTGGTTAGCTGACTCGTTGGTTGGTTGGATGGTTGGCTGTTGGGCCAGCGTGACAGTTGGCCGATGGGCCGATTGGCTGGTTGGTAAGATTGGTTGGTTGCCCGGTCGGTTGGGTGGTTGGTTGGTCGGTCGGTCGGTCGTTTTGTTGGTCAGTTGGTTCGTCGGTCGGTTGGTTGGTTGGTTGATTGGTTCGGTTGGTTGGTTGGTTGGCCAAGGTAATTCGTCGGTGCGCGCGAGGTTGGCCGAATTCACGGGCTGGGGAGTTGAAGCGGTGTGGGGTCGGAGTGTCGAGGAGGCCGTGACGGGCTGACGCTCGAAAGTTTGAGCGTTCGGGGTTTGACATTCCCTCCGGGTTGCTCAGGGCTTTTTGGGATGCGCCCGGCAGTGCGACGGCGAGGATGAAGTCGACAGTGATGACAATACAGATGATGGTGATGATGATGATGATGATGATGGTGATGATGATGATGATGATGATGATGATGATGTTGATGCTGGTGCTGATGCTGATGATGATGATGATGATGATGATGATGAGCGGTTATGATGATGATTGTGATGATGACCATGGTCTTTATTGAAGGAAGCATGTCAGATGGTGACGTTTTTGGGTTGAATGGCAATGATATTGAAGATGAGGAGGATGATGTTGTTGCTGTTGTTGGTGATAATATTGATGCAATGCGATGCAATGCCTCCGCCCTTGTCCCTCCTCCCGCTCTTCCTATGCTGGAGAAAATGTATGACCCCCCGCTGCCCTGGCCTCCCACCATCCCATCAGGGCCAGATGTTTGTTCGGAACGCTGGGGCCCCGAGACGGCGTCGATCGGCTAATTTTTGCACACCCCTTACACGAACCGTGCCTCCAGGGTTAGAAACCCTTTCCCTGACCCTGGGAGAAATCGAGCCGTTTTGAAAAACGTTCCTGGGCCCTCCATAGCAGTCTCGTTTTTATCCCCCACCCACGGAGGGGGGGGAGCGAACCTGACCCGGACAGGCGTGCCTGTCTGTCGTGGATCCTGTATCGGCCTTGCTCGGCACACCCGTACGGACCAGGTTTTTATTTGGGGTCCACATGCGAACCCTACCCCTACCCCCCACTATTTTTGAGTGGAAGGTTGGGGTTCACTTCGCTCGGGAGCTTCCGAACGAAGTGAACCCCACCCTCCCCCTCAGAAATCGTGGGGGGGAGGGGTAGGGTTCGCATGTCGCCCCCTATTTATCTGCACGGGAGTGCCCTTGGCACCCCGGTCCACGTCTGCGCCCCCCAGTTCCTGACCCGATCTTGCCGGCCAGCCGCTGAAAGTCCAGGCGACCAAAACGGCATCAAGATATCTGCTGGAGCTCCTTGCGGATTTCTTGGATCGGTCCTGGACCTCCCTGTGGGCGCCTCCGGCATCGTCCCTGGTGTTCTCCGCGTGCCAGTGAGCGTATATGTCGCTCGTCGAGATGGGTTGTTGACGTTCCAGCCCGCGTCTAGTCAGGAAGAACTCCTGGGGTGTCACACTCAGCATCGGCGCTGGCACATCCGACGTCGAAGTCAATTACTATCTGGCATAATCCAGCTCACTTCGTCCGCTCAGTCCGTTGTTGTTGCTTGATCCTGCAGTCTGGGCTGATCTGGCCCGATGGCCCCCTTAATCAGGCTTGATGGCCCTCAGTCGTGCTCAGGAAAACCTAAAGTTTTGGCGCTCCGCGCGGATTACTTGGCTCCACCCTTGGCGCGCTCCGCGCGCCGGGGAGGGGGTCAAGCGCAGATCCAAGAAACTGGCGACTTGTTTTCTTTTACTTACTTCAACAGCCGGGGAGACATGTTTCGACCTGGCCAGGCCCCAACCCGCGCGGGCTTTCAAGGCTGAACGCCACCTGTGGCCTCCCATCGGTTGACCTCGAAAGATCCGCGCCATCGGTGAAGCTGCGGTCGCTCACGGCTCTCGCGCAGAGGAGGAGGAGGAGGAGGAGGAGGAGGAGGAGGAGGAGTTGGAAGAGGAGGTGGAGGAGCAGGAGGCAGAGGAGGCGGAGGAGGGCCCTGAGGCAGCACGAGGGAAGGGGATGGGAAGGGGGAAGGGAGTCTCATTGGAGGGAGCAGAGCAGAGAACCGAGGGAGAGAGAGCGTGAGGAGCAGCGGGGAAGGAGGAGGAGCGCAGGAACAGGGGAGTTGAAGGAGAGGAGTGCGTGGGGGAGCTGTGGCTAGATGGGGGGGATGGATCGGAGAGGGAGGAGGGGGAGGACTTGCTCCTGTGCGGCCGAACCGCGAAGGAGGAATTACCACGGGGCCACGCTGGGTGGCTGGCTGGTGATGGCCGTCCTCTTCGGCCTCGTGATCTGGATGCGCCAGGCCCCCGTTTCGCCCAGCCGCGCTTCCGTCGCAGGAGGACAAACCACACTGACAGACACCGTCGGAGTTCCGCGCGGATCTCTTGGATCGTCTCTGGACCCCCCTGGCGGCGCATCTGGCGCCGCCTCTGGAGCGCTGCTCGCGCCTGGGAGGGGGGATCCAGCGACCATCTACAGTGCCTTTTTCCATACATGCTCCGCGTGCGGATCATGACTTAAAAATGCAGGGATTCAGTGTTAAAAACCACGATGAGTTCATGCATACATTCATTCATACATGAATCACGTATTAACAATCCCATATGTTTAAAATCCAATGTGTTAAACACTGCCCTGTAAGAAGTCTGCCCGGACCTCCGCAGGTCGAGGCGTGGAAGCGAGAAGGGGGAGGCCTTCTCGGAAGGCGGCCGAGGGCTTTCGGAAGCCCCCGCGCCTGCTGAGAGGTTGTGTGTGTGTGTGTGTTTTGTGTGTCGTCGGGGAAGCCTTAGAGCACTTCTCAGCGCGCCGGGGGCCTTCCGAGCCTTCTGAGAAGGCCCGCCCCCTCTGGCTGCCTCACCGGGCTCGCCGCCGTGATGCGGAATGTGGTTCCCCGAGCTCCGCCTCCTGGGCCCCCGCGGGGGCCGTCCCGCAGCGAGCCGCTGCGAAGCGCGGGCCCCGGGGGGCGGTGTCGAGAGCCATGGACTCCCCGCCGTTCACTCGGGGGCGGCAAACGAGGGGGGTGATGACTAGGGGGGGGTGGATATCATGGCGCGGGCCATGATATTTCCGCAGATTTCATGGCGCCTCTTCTTATTTTATTACGCCCCTGCCCCCCCCCCTCTTGGCCACCCCCCTCTTGGCCGCTCCCGATTCATCGGGTCGAACGAAATTTGCTGCGCACAGCTGCCCAGAGACCCAACGCATTGAAAAGATCAAGGCGGAGGTTTTTCTCTACCTTCGGCCTCTATAGGGGCCCCAGCCGGGCCCCAGGACCGTCAAAAAACGGCTCAGGATGAAGAACCGGTCCTGGGGAATGAGTGGGGACTTCGAGGGACCGCGCACTGAAGAAATCACGACAGTGGATCTTTGGGTGGTCTCCGCTCCGCCACCGGGCCCATGCCTCGATGCATGGTACATGGGCGCTTCCTGGCGCCAGGAAAACGAGCTTCGCGAGCTCATTGTCTACTCTGCCCTTGGCTATCCTACCCTTTCGTCGCCCTCCCCGAGCTGACGGTGCTGAAGCTCGAATGGCCAAGAGATGCGCAGGGGACGCCAGGCGTTTCTCGCATTGTGGACCTCGCCTTTGCGCCGGTCTCAAGTAGTTATCTGTCGTCGAAGCTTCTGGCAGCTACGAGGGTCGTGTTCAAAGACCGCGCACATTCGTAGAGGAACCAATGAGGTACAAGATGAACCGCGGGTGGCTTCCAAACTGTGTTCTCGCCTTAGCGCCGCGCGCGTTCGCTTTAACAGCTCCCAGAAAGTATAAGGATGGTGGGCTGTCAATTTTTGGAGAAGGCTTCCGCGACCATCTTCACATTGGGCGATCAACCGTTTTTAGTGTGCAACCGAAACACGTCACCACAGATGGTGCTGGTCAATTCTTTGAACATGATGATCCTACTCCGCAGCTCTCTTCCCAAGATGTAAATCGGAAGGCGATTCCTGTTTCAAGGCTCAAGCGGGAAAGTTTTCGACAGTTGTTTGAAAGTGCTTAAGGTCCGGGGTGGTTTCCATCGACTTCACCTCGTCGAGCTCGTTCTGTGTGTGTTTGTGTTTGTACTGGGATCGTCCCGAACGGCCGCCAGAGGCCAGAATCCTGACCGGAACGTCGGGCGACGATGGTCCCTGGGGGGGAGTAGGCTCAGTGGGGGATGCATGCACCCACAATCGCCCGTGGATCACCGATGGGGGCCCGCTGGCCCCACCCCCGCCCAGGGAAGCTGGAGTTCGCTATCGGGGCTCCTCGCCGATCTCTCGGCGACGCATCGCCGATTCAAGCTCGATGCCCCCCCCCCCACCCCTCCTCCCGCCCCCGCCTCCGCTCCATCCTCCTGCCATTCAGCAGACGGACGGCCGAACGAGCACGCGGGCGAGCGCGAGCGTGCTCCCCCGTGCACCCGGAACTCTTAGCGCATGGGAGACATCAGGGCGGAGGCTTTTTGTGGTTCTCTTTGAGGCTTCTCGGAGGGCCACCCTCGCTGAAGACCCTGGGCACGAGACCCTCAGGGAAGTCGACGATTGGAAGACATCACGACGTCGACGCGCTGGGCCTTGCTCCCGTCAGCAGGGGAAAAACACACACACATACACACACACACACTTACCAACACGAAGCATCGCCGATTCCCAGGAAAAGTATGGGAAGCCATTGGGAGCTTGGGGGGGAAGGCGGACATCAATAACACCTGCGAACGTACTGAACTAGTTGTGGGGAGTGGGGGGGAGGACGAACAGCAAGGACATGTGCGAACAAAAGGGGGGGGGCATCCTGGGAGTGGTGCGTATCTCTCTGCGTGCCCCTGGGGCCCTTGCGACAGTACCGAACGAGTTATGGGGAGTGGGGGGGGGCAGACGAACAGCGAGGACATGTGCGAACAGAAGGGGAGGGGCATCCTGGGAGTGGTGTGTATCTCTCTGTGTGCCCCTGGGGCCCTTGCGACAGTACCGAACGAGTTATGGGGAGTTGGGGGGGGCAGACGAACAACGAGGACATAGATGCGAGCATAAAGGGGAGGGGCATCCTGGGAGTGGGACGTATATCTCTCTGTGTGCCCCTGGGGCCCTTGCGACAGTACCGAACTGGTTATGGGGAGTGGGGGGGCAGACGAACCGCGAGGACATAGGTGCGAGCATGAGGGGAGGGGCATCCTGGGAGTGGGGCGTACCCCTCTCTGTGTGCCCCCCTCTCTGTGGCCCCCCCTCGTGTCGCGGTCGCCCTCCTCGTGCGCGGGCGCCGCCCCCCCCCCCCCCGCGGCGCCCTCCGCACGCGCGCCCTCCGCAGGGCGGGCGCGCGGCGCCTGCCGGGGGGGGGGGGAGGCAGCGTCAGGGCGGGGGGGGGGCTCTGCGTGGAGTGAGTCGGGCGTGTCCCCCTGCAGGGGGATCCTCGACGAAGCATAAAAGAGTACCCCAAACATAAAATACAAAAATAGTTCAACAATAGTCTGGGAACTGTTTTTTTATGTTTTGACCTTTTTGAGTTTTTGGGGGCCCCTACAGGGGGATCCTCGACGAAGCATAAAAGAGTACCCCCAAAACAGTCAAAACATATTCTCAATATCGTCAGGGGGCTAGTTTGTTGGGGTATTTTTTGACCTTGCTTTTTGGGTATTTTTTAGTTCTCGTCGAAAA
>CAUYUJ010005324.1:207793-260293 GCA_963575745.1 Prorocentrum cordatum
CGAGAAATCGTAGGGGTCGGGGATCCCAAGAACAGAGCCCAGGAGCCTGGGGATGTCGAGGGGGGGTGGAGGCGAGGTGGGGGGCGAGGTGGGGGGTATCGGTCGTTTTTGGGCGAGAAATCGTGGGGTCGGGGGTCTCAAGAACAGAGCCCAGGAGCCTGGGGATGTCGAGGGGGGGTGGAGGCGAGGTGGGGGGCAACGGGCGGGGCCAGGTGGGGGGGCGGGAAGGGGGGCGATGGTCAGCTTTGGGTGACGAATCTTGGGGTGTGGGGCGTGGTGGGCCACAGCGGCTCGACGGGGTGGGGGTGCCAGGGCGCGAAGGTGGATATCGCTCGCTGTTGGGCGAGAGATGTTGGGGGTGTGGCTAAGCTTGGCCACTTTCCCGCACACGCCTCTGGGGTCGGCGGATTTGACTGCTGGCAGTGTGTGGAACAGCGCGTGGCACGCTGTCAAGCTCTCGACCTCAGATCCCTGCAGCACTTCCACCTGGACCCTCGACGTCGATGGAACAACCTACTCTGCTGCGGTGGATTCGATTTGCGGCAGGGAGCTCCATTTGAACCGCCATTGTTGGAACGGCGGATTCTGTTCATCGCGGATCAACATGAAGGTCGACGAAATGGTGATCACCTGCGGCGCCCCCACTCCAAGCCCGACGTCCAGCCCGACGCCGAACCCGACGCCAAACCCGACGCCGCATCCGACGCCCAGCCCAACGCCCAGCCCGACGTCCAGCCCGACGCCGAGCCCGACGGTGGGGGCCGGAGACAGCGGCGGCGTGGCTGCCCTTGGTGACCCCCACCTTGAAACGGAGCTCTGAAGACGCATTGCTTCGCGTGCAGGCCGATGCGCGCCGATTGGGAGGACATTGCGCTGACATGTACTTCCAAGAATTGAACGTGACAGGGTCTTGGGCAGAGGCCGAAGAGGTTGGCGGGTATCATTACGCAGCGTATCGCAAAGTACAGCCGAGGCTTCGCACTCGGTCGCGCTTGGCAAGGTTCAGCTTAAAGTCGTTCAAGGACACACGGACGAGGGATTACGGACAAGCATTTAGGTCGAGCAGGATTTCCGGTCGTAGGTCTACAGGCGGCCCAGATTAGTAGGTCGACCCTGCCAGATCAAGGGTACCCTTGAGTCCTGTGTTTCGCGACGAATGCCTCCTACGTTCCTATGGCAATGTGGCCCTCGGAAGGGTCTTGTGTCCTCTCGCTTGTCCTGTCCAATCAAGTCCGACTGTACTAGGCGTAATTTCTCCTCCAGTGACATGTGCGAGGCGCACCAAACTCGACTCGGCGCAAGTGGACCCGAATGGTCGTAGTCGCACTACGTCCTCCATGGCAAGCGCGTCCTTCGTTTGACAACGTTAGTGTTCCTCTGCAGTCTTCTTCCTCCTCCTCGCTCTTGGGGCTGGATGCTGCGTCGCTTTTGATATTATTACCACTATTACTATTATTCTTATTACTTTTGTTTTTTTGTATTCCTGTTCTTCGTCCTCCTCCACCTCATCCTCCTCCTCTTCCCTTGACTAGAGTGGCGTCGTTTCTGCCATGACTACTCAGCTTAACACTTGTCCTTTCCCACCGAGGCGCCCCGATTCAGTGCGTGGCGAATTGTCTTCTGGTGGCGATGAACTAGGAAATTCTGCGCGAACGGAGAAAAGAGGGACCCACGAGTGCCGTCGGCCAGCTGTGAAGCTTGCCGAAAGGGGCTGAAAACGGCCCCCAAGGGCTGCAAGACAGCCCGAGACCAGAACGGCCCCCAAGGCGGCGCCTCCGGCGCCGCCCCGCACACCAGGGAAGGGGGTCCAGCGCGGATCCAATGAATCCGTGCGGAGCGCCCACAGTTTACGTTGATGCCGTTTTCTGTTTGTTCTGCGGGAGAGCAACAAATACCCCAGGATGTTCAAAAAGTTGGAATTCGGAGGAGAGGGGAGGCGAAGGAGAGGGGAGGAGAAGGGGTGGAGAAGGAAAAGGGGAGAAGGGGAGGAGAAGGAGGAGGAGTAGGAGGCGCCCAAGTGATAACAAGAACCCCATCTTAGGATATGGGGAAAATGCCCCAGGAGCTTAGTGGGCCCTGGAAACGACAGCCGTTTTTTTACCGGTTCCGTTTTGCCGTTTTTCTGCCGGTTCCGAGCCGTTTCTTTACCAGTTCCGTCGCCGTTTTTGACCGGTTCCGGCTCCGGCTCCCATCCTGGGGCCGTTTTTTTGCCGTTTCAGGTCGCCGTTTTTTTGCCGTTTCCATTGTCTAGGGACATTTTTTGGGGAAACGGTGAACAAAACGGCCCTGCCGTTTTCGGGGCCCACAAAGCCACAGAGGAGTCCCACGGCCGGGACCGGGTGGACGGGGCGCCCGTGCCCGCGCGGTGCTGGCAGCCGCTCCGCCCGAGGTGCCCCGCCGCAGTTCCTGCAAGCGTCGCGCTCCCGCCTCCACGCCGGCTGCGCTTTTGGTCTGCGCGTTTGGTCTGGTTTGCTCGACGAAACATAAAACGATCCCAACAATAGTCAGAAAATAATCCAATAATAGTCTGGGGATTATTTTTGGGGTATTGTTTGACCTTTTTGGAGTTTTCTTTTGTATTTTTTATTTTTCGTCGAAAATCCTTTTATAGGGGGACACGCCCGACATAATGCTTGGAGCAGGGCCGAGGGTCAGAGAGCGCCTTCCTCTGCAAAACCACCCGAGAAGGGGCGTCGAGGTGGTCAAGGGCCTCGCCAGTCAGGCCGACGAGGATGTGCACAAAATCTCTGGGCGCCCGAGATGGGTACGGAAAAGATGGGTACGATGCCCAGCAGCAGTTCCTGCTCATTCTGAACCGGATTCGCGGTCCACGCCGCCGCGGCCTGTGTCCATTCGAGACAGAAGGCCGCCTGCCCGACAGCGGCCGCTGTTGGTTTGGGGGCAACATTTGTTGTTGGGCATTGTACCCATTTTTTCCGTGCCCATTTCGGGCGTCCAAACCATTCAGTCGAAGGAGAAAAAGACGCCATGCACGTAAATTGTTGACGCTTCGCGTATCCCCACCAGCCCATCCAGAAACGATGCTCAGGGGAGTTGAGGTGATCAGGGAAGTCGGGGAGCATGCAGAATAACAAAGGGCGGGGGAAGCTGTCACAGACCCCGAGAGGGGGAGGATGGAAGAGGAGTCGTCGTCGTCGTCGTCGTCGGAGGAGGAGGAGGAGGAGGAGGAGGGGGAAGAGGAGGAGGAGGAGGAGGAGGAGGAGGACGGAGAAGGAGGAAGAATCGGAGGAGGAGGAGGAGGAGGGGAAGGAGCTTCTTGGGGGTCTTTTGAGGGCCTCTTGGAGGGCTTTTTGGGCGCCTTGGGGCATCTTGGGCGCCTCTTGGGACCCTCTTGAGGCGCTCTGGGGAGCCTTCGGGGCGCTTTTGGGGCCATCTTGGAGGGAGTCGA
This sequence comes from Prorocentrum cordatum, assembly GCA_963575745.1. Taxonomy (NCBI): domain Eukaryota; class Dinophyceae; order Prorocentrales; family Prorocentraceae; genus Prorocentrum; species Prorocentrum cordatum. The sequence continues at coordinate 211,203 of CAUYUJ010005324.1, forward strand.
TCAAACAAGAGGGGGGGTTTAATTAGCGTCCCCCCTCGGAAGCCCCTAAAATCGCCTCTTGGACCCCTCTTGGAACGCTCTTGGAGTGCTCTTGGGCGCTCTTGGGGCCGTCTTGGGGCTCTTTTGGGGCTCTCTTGGGGCCCTCTTGGGCCATCTTGGAGCCATCTCCAGGCCTCGGATGGCCATCGGAAGCGAAAAGGCGAGAAAGCAAAAATCATTGATTTTCCTTAGGTTTTGGGACGATTTTGGCCTCTTCGGGGCCTCCTTGGGGAGCTGTTTGGCCACTTGGAGTTATCTTGGGGCCGTCTTTGGGCTTCTTGGAACCATCTTAGGAGCCATCGTGAGCGATCTTGCGCTATCTTGAGCCATCTTGGAGCTCATCTTGGGTTCTCTGAGGCGCTCTTGGAGCCGTCTTGGGCCATCTTGGACGCTCTAACTACCCGCGGCCCCCCCCGTCCAGGTCCAGGGGAGGGGGTAGGGGGAGGGGTAAACCCCTCCCCAAGGGGGAAGAGGGAGGGGTGGAAGAGGATCTGTTCTAGACCACCTACGCCCAGAGGGCTGGTGGGATTTTGAATTGCTCCTTCTTCGTATATGCTGTGAGCACTACGATGCCCATAGCCGTGCTGCTGTGCTCTCACCGCTGGCACGCCCAGGAAGCCGCAGGAGTTCACAGGAATGCAGGCTTTTGCTGGTCGGCCGACTCCTCGATCCGCCTCTTCACCTTTGTTGCTGCTGGGGTACGAAGGAGACGCTGACATTGAAAATGCCCCAACCGATGTTTGCCTTGATCACCGGACAGAATTTCCAGAAAGTGCCCAAACGCGAGGGTTTTCACGTGTCGGGCGCTTTTGGAGGCGATACTCGTTCGACGCTGTTTCGATATGTTCCGGGGTGCTCGACATTTTTTCTGGGATGTGGTCCTTGAGCACGATGGGAGCAACAGAAGCTGAAGTGAGGACCGCCTTGGGCTCAGGAGGGGCTCGGGTTTCCGGGCCGCTCCTCGTTTCTACGTCGGGGAACCTGCCCGCGACCGAGGCCTGGCCGTGGCCAGCACGGCCCCATTTCGTTCCTTATCGTGCGTTCCGTGTGGTACCGCGCTGGCCGTAACACGGTCAGCCCGCTGGGTGAGGATGGGCAGCCTTCCCAGGGGGACCCCTGCATCCTTGCCCCCTTCGGCCCATCCTTGGCCGCGTTCGCTGGCCGCGCCCCGCTCGCAGAGAGCCGACGTGGCCTTCCGAGGCCCCTTGCACCCTTGTCGCGCACTCTTGTCAATACGTGTCGACTGCCGTTGGCATTTGAGGAGTGCTCGCCGGCTGACCAGACAGAAACATGCCGTCGGAGCTGAGGGCCCCGTGGCCGAGGGCTGCTGTTGCCTGGCGGCGGCGCTCGTCGAGCGCTCGAGCAGGTAGGTCGATGAGGAGGAGGAGGAGGAGGAAGAGGAGGAGGAGGAGGAGGAGGAGGAGGGGGATCGTCGAGGAGGACCGAGGAGGCGGATCGAGGAGGATCGATGGGATGAGGAGGAGGAGGAGGAGGAGGATGAGTGAACGGCAGGAGTAGGAGGGGGATGAAGATTGAGGAGGAGGAGGAGAAGGATCATCAAGGAAGAATGTACGTACCACTGCAGAGGCCTGAAGTAATCGATCAACGCCTGAACTGCATGAAGAAGTTGTTCGATGCGGCCCGTGTCAGACCTGTTTGAGCACCGCCTGCTATCGCGATGGCACGGTACATGTAGAATATGGTTCGCACTGTGCTGACACAGGGCCGCCCCGAGTCCAAATGGCTACGGAGATGTAGTTACACTCCCTTGGCAACTTATTGCATGAATTGTCCAACCATGGAGCAGACGAGCTAGAATGAACGACGGGTGCATGGGCAGAAACGGAAGGGCGGAGGAAAGTATCCAAGAACCCAGCCATTCAGCATATCACCTCAACGACCAAAGGCCTGCTTTGATCCGGGCCGCGGGGGCTGCTACTAAAATATTTGTGTCGGGGCGGCCTCGGAGTGTGAAGAAAGCATGTCTGAAAGCCGACTGCGTCCAGCCACAGTCACGCAGATGAGCAACGTCCGGGATGCATGCCGTGTCATTTGGTCCAGGGTGAGCCCGATCTCGCGCCATCGGGCTGCTCGGGAAAGCACATAGGCGCGGAGCGCCCTCGGGGACGACTCCCACGCTGGCTCGGTGGCGTAGGGCTTCGAGTATAGGTCAAACATTCTTGTATCAATATCGGTGGCGAGGTCATGCTAGAACGCGCGACGCACATGCAGTATCAAAGTGCACAGGGTAAATCAATTGCAGGGCTTCGCCCAAGCATCCTTGTGAAAGCAACGTAGAAATTCAGATGGCATCATCCACGTAGCGGTGGTCTGAGACAGGGCTATGCCGATTCAAGAGATGTGCGATCTTCTGCCTGTTCCTGAGCGATGCTGTTCTGTCCCAAGTCCGACCGTGTTGTGCCGCACCCACGGGCCAGGGGGAGAGCAGCGCCACGCTGTGGGTCAGCGGCTTCATCCTGGAGCTCATCTTCCTCATCGAGAACGTGTTTGTGTGCCGCGCCCGGGGGCCACTCTTGCCACACGCCATGCGGTGCAGACGCTGCGACCGGCGGTCGCCGAGTGGAGGTAGTCCTGGATGCCCCGGCCCCACGTTTGGTTCAGGCGCCTTCCGGCTTCGAGAGTGAACTGGTATTCTCTCTTCCCTCCAGGGCTGGACCTGAACGGTTTTTTGGGCGATTTCGTGGGCCGTTTTCGTTTCTACTTCGTTTTGCGGCAAAGGCGGATCGAAGACAAAACGAGGGCAAACGAAAACAAAAACGCACACGAAAAACATCAGCCCTGCTTCCCTCGTCCTCGGGCGGCGGGGGGGGGGCGGGCGGAAGCCCACTTCATGTTCAGCGCCTCCCTACTTCAATGCTTCTGCCCACCTCTGCCGGCCGACGTGTGACGAGGGCTATTTTGGCTCTCAGGTGCCAGGCGATCGCAAGCATGGATCAATGGGCGCGTGTATGAGCGACGGGTCCCGTTCTCGTGGGGATAATCGCGGGGTTCCGCGAGACGTCACCGGCGACATTTTGGGGCGGGCACCTCCCCCGATGCATGGATTTGGCGAACGCGCGCCAAAGCCATGGATCGACCGCGCGAATCCATGGATCGCGCCAATTGGCATCGCTCGGACGTGTGATTTTTTTCGGCGAGAATCATCGAGGACCATCGAGCAAAAAAAACACGCACGAAACCGAAACATGCACGGGAAATGGACGTCCGAGCGACGGCGAGAACAGGGCGGGATCCGAAACGCTGCTCTGCGGGACTTCGGCCGTGCTCTGCTCTTCGTTTCGGCAGGGAGGTGTAGGACAACGGGCAGAGCAGAACGAGCAGCAAGGCTAGCACGGGACGACAAGCCGTGCTCAGGTCCGGCCCGGTCGCCTCTCCGTGCGTGCGCGCCCCCGAAGCAGGGGCTCCGGCTGTCGGGCCTCTCTCTCTCTGGGAGCCCTGGCGTGCCCGAGGCTCGCCTTGGCCAGCGCAGCACCCCCTTTCTGTTCTCTCCCGTGGCGGGCCGTGTGGCAGCACGGTGCCCGCATCCTGGGCTTCAGGAGGGGAAACCACACACACACATCGGGGGCGGCAAAGAGGGGGGTGATGACTGGGGGGGGGGTGGATATCATGGCGGGGGCCATGATATTTCCTCAGATTTCATGGCGCCTCTTCTTGCTTCATTACGTCCCTGGTCCCCCCGCTGGGCTGCGCACACTCCGCCGGTCATGATTTGCACTCCCCCCTCTTGGCCGTTCCCGAACACAGACACAGACACAACTCATCGTCGACGCCCAGGGAAATAGGACAGACAACTGTGGGAAGCGGGGGGGGGGGAAACGACAGCCCAGAAAAGATAAGAGGAAACATGGGGGAACCCTGTGGGATCTGTGTCCACCTGTCTGTGTCTCCCTGGGCCCCATTTGAAGAAGGTTGCCCCGCAGGGGCGCGAAGGGCGAGGGGGGAAGAAACACACACACACACAGACAGACACAATTGAGCGACGCTAGAAAAACGGGGTCGTCTGCGCCGACATTGCCGCGAAAGCTCCCCGCGTAAGGTCTCAGGAGGGAAAAAATACACAGACACCATTCATCGTCGATTCCCCAGAAAATGTGGGACAATATGTGAAGTGGGGGGGGAAGACAGGAGCCCAGGAGATATGGGAAAATATTGGGAATCCTTTTATTTGTGTGTATTTGTTTGTGCGTCCTCGGGTCCCTTGAAGGTCACGAGTAGCGTGCCGCGCTGGCGGCCCGCGTAAGCTGCCGCGCAAGGTCGCTGTGCCATCTCGCGTAAGACCCGTTGTTTGATCTTGGTCAATGGATCGTCGATTCTCACGACAAGATGAGAAGCAAATATGGGGAGCGGGGAGGGGTACCACGACAACCCAGCAACATATGTGGGAAGATATATGGGGAATCCTGGGATCTGCGTCTACTTACCTGTGGGTCCCTGGGCCCCTTCCAGAAGGTTGCCCGCAGGTGCGCGAATGCCATCGCGCCTCTGCGCGCCGCGGCCTGGGCTGGAGAACCGCCCTGCTTTCCGGCGCGAAGGGTTGGTCGCGCTTCGGCGCGAGGGCGCAAAGATCACCGCGCATCGCGTACAGTGGAGGCCCAGGCCACGAAACTCGGAGGAGGAAAAGTGACCCATACCTCTACCCTTCGCTACTTGTTCCCCTTTTGGGGTCTCCTCGGAGGCCCTCGATGCTGATTCGGATATGTCTGTTAATGGTGTTGTTGATGTGAGTGATGATGACTATGCTGATTATGATGGTGCTGCTGATGATGTCGACGACCACGAGGACAATGCTGCCCATGATTCTGGTGCTGATACTGATACTGATGATGGTGACGATGATGCAGATGCTGCTCGTGATTGTTATGATACTGATGACGATGACGACTGTTATGATGATGCTGATGGCGATACGAATTACGATGATGGTGGTAGGGTCGACGAGGAAGGAGGTTGGTGATGATGATGAGGATGTTGATGCTGAGACTGATGCTGATGATGTCGACGATGATGATGCTGACGATGCTGATGATGCTAATGCTGATGATGATGATGATTATGATGATGACGATGATGATGCTGTTGTTAATGTTGATACTGATGCAGTTGATGATGATAGTGCTGCTGGTGATGCTGATGATGATGACGATGATGACGATGCTGATGATGATGATGATGATTAATGATGAATGATGATAATGATGCTGATGGTGATGATGATGATGTTGATGATGCTAATAATAATGATGATGATGACGATGCTGATGGTGTTGATGATGATGATGATGATGATGATGGCGGTGGCGATGATGATGATGATGATGATGATGATGATGATGATGATGCTGATGCTGATGCTGCTGATGATGATGATGATGATGATGATGATGATGATGATGATGATGATGATGATGATGATGATGATGATGTGTTTCAAGAGCTCCGCGTTGCCCATCATGTCCTTTCGTTCCGCGCGGCCTCCAGACACGAGGGGTTCCTGGAACTCCAGGTGCGCATCCTGAGCCAATCTCATCATCACGTCATTCTCACCCTCTCACCCTCCTCGTGGGGCTGTCCTCTGGTGGCCCTCGGAAGGCTCTCTGTCGGTGTGCGCTCCCGCCGTGCGCCTATAACCAGATGAGCGGCCTCGCTGCTGACCAGCGTCCGTCGCTGCAGCCGACCGACGAGAGGAGTCAGGGGCAACGTTTGGGGGCGGTAGGTTCAGGGGTCAAGCAGTGGCGAAGCGTCCTGGCCTGCCAAGAGTCCAACCAAATAATGTTCCGAGAACTTCTGGTGGTCTGCACGAGATGCTCTTAGAACATTTCTGGCGCAAACTGTTTGGTTTTGACACGTCGGGTGTATGTTCGAAGAGCACTGTTGTTCTTGGGACATTCGTGGGGTCTGAGAGTAGGGGCCCGACAGCCCACAGTGCCCAGGAACGTGCGGTTTCGCCAACGGGGGTCTAGCGCCGATCGATCGGCGAGATGTCGCCCATTTCGGGCCGATGTTTCCCCCCCTGAGCTGCCCCCCGCTAACATTGCCCCTCAAAGAAGAGGGAGACAGAAAGAGAAAGAGACAGGGGAGTGCGCGATTCGCAGAAGGAGCCCCGGAGGATGCGGCCCCAACAATAAGAAAGGGCCTCAATCTTGTACTTCCATCTGGGCGACGTGGGATCACGGGCCCAACTCGCGCGAAAGCGCCCCTTCTCTTCACGCGGTGTGCCTTGCCGGCGGTCCGCGAAGGGATGTCATCGCGCGTAGGACCTGTCTCGTGTCGTCGCTCGTCTGTCTGGGCCCCTTGGCCCTGGATCCCCTTGGCTCTGGGGCCCCATCCCTGAGTATCAGCATCGTTTGACCTATCTGCATCCCCATCCCGACCCCCACCCTCCCACCACCCTATCTTGGAGAAGCCCCCCAAAGCCCCTCCCGAAACCCGAAGCCATCCCCATCTAGGGGGGCACATCGGCCAGTGTGGCCCAGGCCACGCCCGTGGGGATGGGGATGGGTTAAACGATACGCAGAGGAGCTGGGGGGTGAGGGAGAAGACGGGCGAGGAGGAGGGCCGCGTGGTGCGTCGGGGCTCAGAGCCAAGCGTCGAGGGGCCCGTGGCCTCTGCGCATCGACGGGAGGCTTCTGTCCGCCGGGGGGCCGGTGGAGACACCGGCAGTGGGCCTTCGGGAGGCCCCTGTCATCGCCACGGCTCGACGCAGCCAGATTTTCAGCTCCTCCTCCTCCTCCTCCTCCTCCTCCTCCTCCTCCTCCTCCTCCTCCTCCTCCTCCTCCTCCTCCTCCTCCTCCTCCTCCTCCTCCTCCTCCTCCTCCTCCTCCTCCTCCTCCTCCTCCTTACTTACATTTCTCGCTATGCAGCGTCTCTCCTCCTCCTCCTCCTCCTCCTCCTCCTCCTCCTCCTCCTCCCGTCCACGCCTCCTCCCGCCTCCCAAAGCAGGGGCAGCATCGTCCCTGCACGATGCTGCCCCTGCTTTGGCCTCGTCGGATTTCAGGATGGGACAGGACACGCAGACACAATTCATCGTCGACCCCCAGGAACATAGGGGGGGAGTGGGGAAGAAGACGAAAACCCAGTAGATATGGGAAAATATGGGGGATCCCGTGATTTGTGTATTTCTCTCTCTCTCTCTCTCTGTGTGTGTGTGTGTGTGTCACAGGGCCCCTTCCTACCTTCCTCGCTCTGCGGCCTCGGGGGCCCTGGCTGGACACCGGGGCCGTCAGCCGTCAGGCATCGACTCGAGATGACGGGCCAGTCCCGGGAAGGGGTCCACACCTCCTTGGAGAGCTGGGGGGCGGAAAAGAGGGGGGTGATGACTAGGGGGGGTGGATATCATGGCGCGGGCCATGATATCTCCCCAGATCTCATGTCGCCTCTTCTTGTTTCATTACGTGCCTCGGCCCCCCCGCTGGGCCGCGCACATGCCGCCGGTCATGATTTGCACCCCCCCCTCTTGGACACCCCCCTCTTGGCCGCTCCCGAAGAGCCTGGCCACGACGTGCAAGCGTCACGACGCCGGATGACTGTCCGCTTGGGCGCCGCGCGAAGGTGGGGCCGGGAGCTGTACGCTTCCAGACAGAAGCCGGGCGTGTCCCTCTACAGGAAGGATATGCAAAACATGTAGAAAAAACATCATCGGGGGACGATGTGTGATTCTTTTTTGTCTTGCCTACTTTGAGCATGTTTTGATTCTTTTTATTTGTCGTCCAAAACTCTCTGTAGGAGGACACGCCCGACCTAATTCCAGTCCTGGAAACAGGATCCCCGAGTGTGGTTTTTGAATTGACGGAGGCCTTCTGGTGTCTCCCCGCTACGGCTGGATTTCTTTCAACTTCGTGGTCAAAACGCGCGCTTGGATGCTGGATCATTCTGGGGGAGGGGGAGGAGGAGGAGGAGGAGGAGGAGGAGGAGGAGGAGGAGGGGGAGCAGGAGCAGGAGGAGGAGGATCAGTCTGGGGGGGCGATTCAAGGCGAAGCTTCCGAAATCCAGCAGCACGAGCAAGTAGAGACAGCCAGTGATTTCAATCAGATGTTTTTCTTCAGAGGCCAGTCTCGTGCCCAGAGGATTTCATCAAACACCAGCGGCTCATTGTGCACAGCGGACCGCAGGGAGAGGTGTGAAGAGGTTTGGGAGCAAGTCAAGCCGCCGGATGTCTGGGTCTCGTACGGAAGGGACCCATGGCAGGCGGGAGGGATGGCGACCTTCTTCCTCCGAATCGTGCGCCGTGTCTTTCGAAGACGAAAAGGCAGAGGAGGAGGAGGAGGAATACAAATGAGGGTGAGGTGCGGCCTTCGAAGACATCGTTTCTTGCAGTCTCTCGGCCGAACCAAGGTTCCACTGCGTGATCAGTGCCTTCAAGCTGTCGCACAAGGCGCTGGACAACGCGCTATTTGTTGTCGTGGGATTCCAGGTTGCGTTCCAGGCGGCGGCAGTCAGACCAAACGCTTGGATGCAACTCCTGGGAGGGTAAGTTCAGCGTCGGCTCCGGATGATCCTTGGTCGAAATCACAGCCCATCCGACACGACCTCGGCACATGTCGCCCAGCCTCTTCCAATCCAACCTACCCTGGGCTGGACCTGGGATTACCTGGCTTCGATGGCTCCTCGGTTGGGCTCAGCAGCCCTGCATCGTTCCCTTCGAAGGCCTCCCAGGAGTTGCCTTCTGATGGGGACGGAGCAGCCGGGCCGAGCAGCTCCTCGCCCCCCGCTCCCTCCCAACGCTCGTCCCAGAGGTGGAGGGTTTCCCCGAGGGGCTTAGGCGACCCCTCCTCCTCCTTCTCCTCCACCTCCTCCCACTCCTCCTCCTTCTCCTCCTCCTCCTCCTCCTCCTCCTCCTCCTCCTCCTCCTCCTCCTCCTCCTCCTCCTCCCCCTCCTCCCTCTCCTCGCCCTGCCCTCCCCCTCCTCGGGTCGCCTACGGCCCCGGGGGAACCCGTCCACCCAGAGGGGGTCGGTGACCAGGGGGGGGGGAGGAGATCAGGGCCTGAGCCACTACGGTCGGACCGAGGTGTAAGATCGAGGTCACTTCGGGGAGAGTACCTTAGTGTTCTTCGCGCTTGTTGGATGCTCTTGTGCATCCTTGGGCAGGGGGCCCTCGAACGTGCTGCGGTTTGGCCGGCGGAGGGTCTCATGTTTTTTGGGGGATGGTCGTTTGTCCTAGGTCAGGCTGTAGGTTTCTTCCGATGTCATGGCCTCGTCTGCTTCCTTTCAGAGCGCCCCCGGGGGGCCCCCCCCCCCCCCCCTCGTCCGCGCACGGGCCTCGGGCCACGATTTGCTAACCGCTCTTCGTGGACGCCCCCGAAGCACGGTGTCCTTCCCCCTCTGCCTTCCTTCCACGCCACGTCGCAAGACCACGCGTGCAGGCATGGAGTTCCAGGCGCGTCGCACGAGACTTCTCTGGGACGTGTGCCTCTTTACGCTTGAAGCATCAACGATTCTACCCTACGCCCACTGAATAAAAACACACGCGCGTCGGATGCTGTGGCATGTCAGGAACTCCTCCACGCCTGCCCTCCGCAGTGTTGCGTGTCACTCTGCTGCCATCTCTACTCGCTATTCTCCTCTGTCTCTCCTCCTCTCTGTCTCTCTCCCTCTGCTGCCATCTCTACTCGCTTCTCTCCTCTGTCTCTCCCCCTCTCTCTCTCTCTCCCTCTGCTTTCTATCGCTCTCTCTCTCTCTCACGACGTATGTGCTGCCCATCTCTATCAAACCCATGTGTGCACACACCTATACTAGATATACAATTATGCATATCAGATATATGCACAAACATATGTGTGCCACTACATGTATGTAAATCGTCTCGATGTCTCTGTGATGGCCTTGCTGCTCTGCTGGTCCTGTCCACCATGTCAGATTGCTTAGACAGTTCTTCTTATATACATAGATATATATATATGTATGTATGTATAAGTATGAATTCACGTATCGTGGCTATCTGTCTCCCTCTCTATCCATGGACATGTGTAGACACTCAAAATGGAGATGCATGTGCACCTTGTCCATCGTTATCTCCCTCTGCCTCTCTGACATAACCCCTGTGCTCTCCACGATCGACTCTCCTTCTGACCGTGGCCGCACTACCGAGAGAGGCACGGAGTCGGACGTCTGGGTCCCCCTCACCAGATTCCCAGGTATCTCACACCCGCCCACGAGGTCTGCCCCGCACGCCTCCTCCGGCCCTCCTACCTCGCTCCGTCCCCGCGGGAGGCACCTCCTGTGGGCTCCATCTCCGCATCGGTGCTGGCATTTCCATCCTTAGGCGGAGAGCCCAAAGAGGGCGAAACCGTTAATTCCCCGTGCTTTTTCCCAATGTTTTTCGCCTTCCCACGTTTTCCCGCTTCCAATCCTCAAAGATTGAGGATTTGGGAAAAAGGGGAATTCCCAGAACTCCTTCCATCCACCAAAGTGGGACTCCTGCTCGGGGGTCCCACACATCCCCTGACATCTGGCGGGTACCGCGCCTCCCGGAGTCGTGTCGCCTGGTCCGGCTCAGTCGGCCTTACTCTTGGGCTCCCTCAAAAGGGGGGCGGAGTTGGCGCACTGGCTTCCTGGTCCGGCTTGCCAGCCTGTCGCCGCTCCCCCGAAGAGCTCGCAGACGTCCCAGGCTCCCGCCGTCCGGCGGGGCCAGGGCGAGGAGTGGTCCGCTCCCGGGCGGTCCGGAGCGCTCCCAGAGCTCTCCCCCGACGCGCTGGGAAGGCCGACGCCCACGAGGCAGCCTCCAGAAGCCCGATGGGTCTCCGAGAGTCTCGACGTACAGTGGAGGCCCATGCCAAGGCGCCCTCTGCTTCCCTCCAGGGTGCCCTGTGTGTCTTGGGTTTCGATGGTGTTGGGTTTGGAAGGGTGACTCCCCCACGCCAAACATCAAGGGACGTCCTGGGGTCTCAGGGCTGGGTGCCTTTTGGATGGGGTTTTGTGGTCGGGCCCGCACTGCATCCTCACCCGAATGAGTCCTCGCCCTGGCGTCGTCCTCAGGAGTCCCAAGCTTCCTCCCCCTCCTCTTCCTCCTCCTCATCATCGTCCTCCTTTATCCTCCTCCTTATCCGCCTCCCCCTCCACACTCATTTCTCCTCCTCCACCCCTTCCTCCTCTCCCTCATCCTCCTCCTCCTCCTTCTTCGCTCGTCGCCGCCGCCGCCGCCGCCGATCTCGTGTTTATGTTCCTCCGTCTTCGTGCTCGGGGTCCCCCGCCGCCCTTCTAGAAGGCTCTCGCCCTCGCCTGGCGAGGCCGCTCCCGCCCTCGTCCTTTGCATTCGCCCTCCTGGCTTGGGAAACAGGAGGGCGAGGAGGAGCAGGAGCAGGACCAGGAGCAGGAAGAGAAATGAGGATGGAGGAAGGAGGAGGAGCAGGAAGAGGTGGAAGACGAGGAGGATCGAGGAGGATCGAGGAGGAGCAGGAGGATGAGCAGGAGGAGGAGGAGGAGGAGGAGGAGGAGGAGGACAACGATCTCCGATCCATGCTCGCGCAACGTCAAAAGTAAGGTGGAGGATGAGGAGGAGAAGGTGGTGGAGGAGGAGGAGGAGGAGGAGTAGAAGTTAGAGGAGGAGAAGAAGAGGAGAAGGCTCGTCTCGAGCCCGCCGCCGTCCGCAGGCGACCTTCTTTTTGATCAGGAGTGTCCGATGTCGGGCGAGGTGGCCACGGAGAGGCCTGCCGACGAGGCGAGCCCTTGGGCGCCGCCCCCGCGCGAGGAGGAGGAGGCTCGTCTCGCGCCCGCCGCCGCCCGCAGGTCGTGTTCTACATGGGCCTCGCGGCGACCCTGACGCACTGGAACGTCCTGCCGTACGTGCTCGGGGTCTGGCTCCTCTTCGTCGGGTACCAGGCCGCCTTCGACGACGGCCACTCGGAGATCGACGTGATGGAGACGCGCCTCGTTCGAGGACAGCTCTGCGCGCCGGCCGGGGTCGGAGGAGGAGGAGGTACGGACGGATACCGCCACTCGCTGCATTGCCTTCGTGTTCGTTCGCCCGGTGGGGTCTCCTGAGAGGCGCCATGGGGGAAACGTGCCCTGAGGCTCTCCGACGTTTTTGGCTCCCCGGGGCGCTCCACGGGACCCGGGACGATCAGAGACAACAGCTCAGGAGGAGGAGCTCGTCCGAGGGGGAAGGCTCCAGGATCCTCCTCCTCCTCCTCCTCCTCCTCCTCCTCCTCCTCCTCCTCCTCCTCAGGGTCCAGGATCCGTTTCCCCCGGAACCTGCTTCCCCCCGTGCTGGTGGGAGGCCCTCGTCGCCACGGCTGGGTTCGGCCCGCGATCCTCGTCAGAGCTCGCCCCGGGAGGCGCCCGTGGCGTGGCAGTAATGGGAGTTGTCGGTTTCGCCACAATTGGGAACGGCAGGGAGAAGGCGAATGCCCCTCCCGCGTTCCGCCTGCCGTCCTTGCGCCCGCCTGCCGTCTCCCGCCCAGCGCGGCGGCACTGCAGCGAAGGGACGATGCGGCCGCAGGTTCTGAAACAGCGTGCACTGAAACTTTCGGAGGTACGCTCGCAGCTTCTGGGTCGGCGCTGGGCGCTGCCTGGAGGCGCCTCTGGCGCCGCGCCTCTGGCACCGCCCCTGGCGCCCTCTCCGCGCCTGGGGGGAGCGGTCGAACGCCGACCAAAGAAACCCACGTGAACCTCCGACTACATAGATCGATGCACACATATATCCGTATATAAACATACATAGATATACATGGGTATATACGTATATACATATGTGTATGTAAGCATGTATGTGTATATGTTCATGTGGCTTCTGGGAAACTGTCAAGACGCAGCAACAAGGGAACTCTCGGGTGCGGCGAGGGCCTGTTCCTCCTCGGGTCCCTCCATGATGGTTCCCCCTGCGAGTTCTCGCTTGCACCCAGGCACTTTTAGGGTGAACGAGGAGTTTTGGTCATCACGTAGCGTTCCCCATGGTAGTAGCTTGACTGCATGCGTATATACCCGCATTCCCTGCCACTTTCCCACTTCTCCCAAATCCCTGGGTTCCAGGAACCTTCGTTCGTAGCTTTGGGGGGGCCTCTCCCGCGTCAGGAGCGTCCAGGACATAATCTTCACATCCGAACGGCGCCAGGAGACCGCCAATCAACATCGCCCCCAGGCGCTTCCCAAGGACACCCCTATTCACCTTCCAAGAGTACGCCCAAGACCTTCCGAAGAGCTGACGCCCAATTTGTGCTTAGTTCTTGCCAACGGTTGCAGTACGTTCGCTTCGTCAGTCCTCGGGGCAGCCGAGACGGCCCAAGAGGTGCCCACAGTCGCCCCAAGCTGTCTGCCATTTGGGCTCCAGATTGTTTGTGGCTCGAGCGCAGAGCGTACCCAAGAATTACCAGCCTGGAACATATCCCTATCCCTATGCTGGGCATCTCCTCATCACGACGCCAATCTTGGGGATTCCCTCATTTTTTGAGGGCGAATCCCTAAGATTGTCATCGCCTTTTGGCGTGTCAATCTTAGGGTTAGGGGTACGTTCGAGGCTGGTAAAAGAGCTTCTGCCGGTGGGCACTCCGCGCCCAGTCTTGCACGAGGCCCGGCCCTGCGGCAGGCCCGGCCCCGCGGCAGGCCCGGCCGGCGGCGGGCAGCGGCCACCCGCCGGGATGCGCGTCGGATGGCACGCCGCCGGCGACGTGGAGATCGTGATGGTTCGGGAGCCTTGAGACGGGGGTCAACGCAATCGGGGGTCAGCCAGGGCACCGGATCCTGCAGGATCCTGCGAAGACTACCCTTTGGCTGACCCGGGTGAGCGAGCCGCGAGGGCGGCCGCACATATTGGCTGACCCGGGTTTGCGAAGGCTTGCGTTGCAGTTTTTTTTTGTCCTGCATTGCAGTTGTTTGGTTTCTTCCTGACCCAGGTCTGGACTGACCCGGGTCAGCAGATCCCTGAATGGTCTGCGTTTGCGGATTGCCATCAGATCGGGCCTGTCCCTCTACACGGGGACTGTGCAAAAATAGTCCAAAGATAGTCTGGGGGCGATTTTTGCTCGACTGTTCTGGAGCAGATTCAGAGTATTGTTTGATATGTTTCATCTTTCGCCCGAAATCCGCCTGTAGGGGGACATGCCCGACCTAAGATTGCCGCTGCTCTGCGCAGCTCACCGAGCGCGCTCCACTGCTCGCAGAGTGCCGACTCGCAGACGCCAGAACAAAGATTTCACGTGTCCGCCTCTGTGCGTAATGGCTCGTGAGCCCCCCTCGGCGGACCCGGGCCGCTTGCGAGCAGCCACTCTGCGAGTCGTGGAACGCGCTTGTCTACGACAGGGGACGCCCCGCGACTGGGGGATCGACTCCAGAATCGATTTACCCCGAAGTTGATTTCCACCTCGTCTCTTCCACAAAAATACGCCGACCATTCGTAGGTCTGCGAAAGCTCCACGAATTGCCCGTGGACTCGACGAGAAGAATCAAGCCTGGGCAACTCAGTTCTGCACTCGACCCCCTGCTCGAGCCCCTAGGACGCGCCGTGGCGCACCGAGAGCGAGCGCAGCACGGGGGCGCCTTCGAGCCGCGGGGGCGCGGCTGCTCCCGGGGCCGGGCGGAGAGCCCGGGGAGCGCGCGGCGAGCCTGGGGCCCGGCGGCAGGCCGGCCCGCCACCGCGGGAGCAAGGCTCCGAGGAGGAAGAGGTTCCCTACCCAGAATCCTCTACCCTTCGCCCGTTTTTTCCGATTATGTTGGGCCTCCCGGGAGGCCCTCGTCGCCGCCGCCGGATTCGCCTCGGGATTCTGGCCAGGACGCACCCCAGGAGAGGTCCAAGAGGGAGTAGCGGTATCGGTGCCTTTTGATGTCCCCCAGGGCGGCAATGCTCTGCGAGGAGCGCCGGGCTGCGGGGGTCATGAGGCCTCCGAGCGGCACCCGGTGGGTCTGCAGCGCAGCGAGCGCAGCGCGAGCAGTTTTTTGCTGCTTTTGTTTCTTGTTTTCTCTCCCCTCTCCCGGCGCCCGGGCCCCCCTGGCGGCACCTCCGGCGCCGCCCCTGGCCGCGCCAGGGAGAGGGGTCCAGCGCGAATCCAAGAAATCCGCGCGGGGCGCCAAAAGTTTCTGTTTATGTTGTTTTTTCTTCTTCGAATCCGGCCAGTGGGGTCTCCGACGAGTGGGAGCTTTCGCTTGCCAGCTCCGTCGGCCGCGCAGTCATCCCGTGGCCGACGGGCACGTTGTTTCCTGAGGCTGGCCGGGCCCGAGTAGTTTCAACGTCTGCGTACCTCACCGTGTCGAAGGTACAGCGCAGGTGATGCACGGAGGCTCCTGCCTGTTGGGTGTTGCGACCGCGTGCGTTGGCTCATCGCCCCGTACAGACTCTTCTTGGAGTTGTTCGGTTGTCAGAGCCACCGCGGTTGCAGTGTAACCTCTACAGCTTTAAGACTCTGCGCATCGCCGCGGGTGGGGCGCTCGGCTGCTGGGCGAGCCGCTGGTTGGACCAACCTCTGTAATAATGACAGAGGTTGTCATCGGATCTTAGCCATCCTTAGCACACCTTGTTCCCGAGCTGGCTTCTATGACATGCGTTGAATGCGGCGCGCAAGCAAGCGTTCTATGTCTCTCTCTCTCTCATTCCTGCTCTCCTCGCTTGATCTTCATGTCTTGATGGACGCGTTCTCTTCTACCCCCGACCGCATGTCGGTTCGCTTGCTGTGCCTTGGTGACTTGCACTGGCGTGATTGCAATTCCATCAGCCCCTGTAAAGGGTGATCAGCCTGCCCGGAACGAGCGTGACAGCACGTAGGGTTTTGACGCGCAATGCCAGTTTTTTGTGTTCGCGCTGCTTCTTGTTCCTCCCTTACTCCCCATCTCGATGGTAGCCGATCCGTAACGCCTCCGCCAATTGGCAGGCCTGTCAGTGGCGATATACGGGGTCGTCTCGGCGACGCCCCCCGCTCCTCTAGAAGGGGACGTCTCGGGTCAGCTGTCCTCGGCTCGTCGCGGAGTGTTGCCACGTCCTGGCGGTCCAGCTTGGCTTGTTCAGCCGCTGCCGCGCAGGGCAGATGCCGCCAGGCGAGCCCACTCGGAGCTGGTTCCCATCAAGAGCCGGAAGAGGAGGAGGGGTAGAGGTGGTGGAGGAGGAGGAGGAGGATCAGGAGGAAAAGAAACACACAGACACAAATATTCCTCGATGCCACAGAAAATATGGGAAACTATGGGAAGTGGAGGGGAAGGCAGACACCCAGAAAATATGGGGAAATATGGGGAATCATTTTATTTGTGTGTACTTATTTGTGTGTCCTTGGGCCCCTTGTGAGGAGATGCTTCGATCAGCCGCTTCGCTGCTGGGCTGTCGCAAGCATCCCAGCTGCTGCTCCCGAGGGTGTTCGCCCCGCATGTTTCCCGCTCGCCCTTGATCTGCTCCACTCATCCAGCGCTGGGCAGGATTACCAGTGTGACTGAATTGCAGAGAGGTTGAGCTTTATGCGGAGGGGGGCGAGTCAGGCGATCGCAAGCATGGATTACGGGGGCTTGGATTAGCGGCGGGGTTCCGTTTCCACGGGAAGTCGCGGATTTCCGCCGCCGAACGAGGCGGCACCGGCCGTGCTTTGGGGAGGGCGCCGCCCCCGATCCATGGATTTGGCGACCGCGCGCCGAATCCATGGATCGCCAATCCATGTTTGCGCGCCCCCGAGCTGAGGCTTAGTCAGGAGGCAAAGGAACACACAGACACAATTAAATGTCCACTCCAAGGAAACTATGGGAAAATATCGGAAGGATAGAAGCCCTGAACATATGAGAAAATATGGTGAATCTTTTTATTCGTGTGTGTGTGTGTGTGTCTTCATTGTTGTGTCCCAAGGGCCCCTTCAATGAGGAGGGGTGGGAAGGCGCGCGGAAGTTCGCCAGGCGCGGTTTCCAGCTCGTTCTGGTCGGCACCCTGCTGCGAGCGGGGGGTCCGCGTTGGCCGCTGGGGCGAAGGGCGCTGGCCGTGCCTGGCAGTCCAAAAGCATTTTGGGGACGATTTATTCCCAACCATCCTGTGGTGTTGGGTCCTCGTTTTGAAGAGACGGCGCCCCGCGTTCCTCTACTTCTTCCTTCCCGCCCTCCTCCCCCTCCTCCCTCCTCCCTCCTCCCATCATCATCACCATCACCATCACCATCACCATCACCATCATCATCATCATCATCATCATCATCATCATCATCCTCATCATCATCATCATCATCATCATCATCATCATCATCATCATCTTCATCTTCATCTTCATCATCATCTTCATCTTCATCATCATCATCATCATCATCGCCATCGTTTTCATCACGTCGACATCACCATCATCATCATCATCATCATCATCGTCTCCGTCGTCGTCGACATCGTCATCGTCATCTTAATCAACATCATCATTTCAAAGCTTCGTGGCCCCATGGGGAGCTCCACCGAAGGTCCCAGTAGGGGTGTTCGCATGCGTCTCCCCCACCCAGGACAGCGCTTCGTGGCCCCATAGAGAGCTCCACCGAAGGTCGCAGTGGAGGTGTCCACATGCGCCCCCCACCCAGCACACCGTTTCGTGGCCTCATGGGGAGCTCCACCGAAGGTCCCAGTGGGGGGTGGGCGCATGCGGTTCCCCCGCCCAGGGCAGCGTTTCGTGGCCCCACAGGGAGCTCTACCGAAGGCCCCAGTGGGGGTGGGCGCATGCGGTTCCCCCACCCAGGGCAGCGATTCGTGGCCCTACAGGGAGCTCCACCGAAGGCCCCAATGGGAGTGGGCGCGTGCGGTCCCCCCACCCAGGGCGGCGCTTCGTGGCTCCATGGGGAGCTCTACCGAAGGCCCCAGTGGGGGTGGGCGCATGCGGTTCCCCCACCCAGGGCAGCGTTTCGTGGCCCCACAGGGAGCTCCACCGAAGGCCCCAGTGGGGGTGGGGGGGCGCATGCGGTCCCCTCGCCCAGGGCAACGCTTCGTGGCCCCATGGGAGCTCCACCGAAGGCCCCAGTGGGGGTGGGCGCATGCGGTTCCCCCACTGCAGCGCTTCGTGGCCTCATGGGGAGCTCCACCGAAAGCCCCAGTGGGGGTGGGCGCATGCGGTTCCCCCACCCAGGGCAGCGCTTCGTGGCCCCACAGGGAGCTCTACCAAAGGCCCCACTGGGGGGAGGGGGGGGGGGCGCATGCGGTTCCCTCACCCAGGGCAGCGCTTGGGCCCCGTGGGGAGCCCCACCGAAGGTCACAGTGCGGGGGGGGGGGCGCATGCGATTCCCCCACACAGGGCAGCGCTCCGTGGCCCCATGGGGAGCTCCACCGACGGTCCCATTCCCCGACCCAGGGCAGCGCTTCGTGGCCCCATAGGGGGCTCCACCGAAGGCCCCAACGAGGGGGGGCGCATGCGGTTCCCCTACCCAGAACAGCGCTTCGTGGCCCCATAGCGAGCTCCTCCGAAGGCCCCAGTGGGGTGGGGGGGGGGCGCATGCGTCTGCCACGCCCAGGACAGCGCTTCGTGGCCCCATAGGGAGCTCCACCGAAGGCCCCAGCGACGGTGTCCACATGCGTCTCCCCCACCCAGGACAGCGCTTCGTGGTCCCATAGAGAGCTCCACCGAAGGTCGCAGTGGAGGTGCCCACATGCGCCCCCCCCCACCCAACACAGCGTTGCGTGGCCTCATAGAGGGCTCCACCTAAGGCCCCAGTAGCGGTGTCCACATGCGTCTCCCCCACCCAGCACAGCTGTTCTTGGCCCCACTGGCTGCGGCCTGGGCCCGCAGATCATGTTACTAATCTGAGCGGGTCGTCGGAATATTGTAACTGTCGTCGCTTTTGAGCTCCTGAGGCGTAGTGTGGGGAAGTCTCAGGCGGGAGATTCGTGGTTAAGTGATTTGCTAGGAAGGCTCAGGCGGGAGCCCCCCCCCCCCCCCCCCTTTATGGGGCCCGCAAATGAAGAGGAAGGCGAGGGCCACCGCGCGTCGATGGGACTCCTTCGGGATGACCAGACCGCGTCGGCGGGGGTTCCCCAGCCACTTTCGCGCGGCGCCGCCTGCGCAGTGCACTCTGTGTGGCTCGCTAGCGGCCCCGCGGCAAACATGCCACCCTTCGTCTCTCTCTCCTCTTGCTTCCTTTCGCTTCTTGACCGCGCGCCCCCCCGGTCTCGTTTCTGCCGCTGCTGACTTGCCCTGACATTTACGCAACTGCTCAGTAACATTTTCCTGCGTGCCCGGTAACAGGTGTCACGTCGCGATGATGATACTGACGTGTTGGCTCGCCCCAGTGACCCAGTGAACTCCCCTCCTTTTCCAACCACCTCCTGCCCGCGCTGTCTTGCGCCTCGTCCATGATGCGGCGCAGTGCCTACGACTCCACTGGCCATGCTTCGCGCCACTTGTAGTTTGCTTCCCCCCCTCCTTCGTGTCCTTTCCCTCGCGGTAGTCGCAGCTGCGTATGTTTGGGTCATTCGCCAGGCTTATGTTTAATGCCATTGTGGGGTATTTTTACCAGCCTCGAACGTATCTCTATCCCTAATATTGACACGCCACAAGGCGATGACAATCTTAGGGATTCGCCGTCAACAAATAAGGGAATCCGCAATATTGGCATCCTGATTTGGAGGTGTCCTGCATAGTGAGGAGGATCTGGTCCAGGCTGGTAATATTTGTAGAGCATTTTCGAATTTTTTTCGTAAAAAATCCGCCTGCGGGGGGACATGCCCGACCTAAAGATAGGGCGCCGACCACGGCGCGCTCCGAGCGCCGGGGCCGGGGGTCCAACGCCGATCCGAGAAGTCCGCGCGGACCGACGAGTGTTATTTTTATATTGGCGTCATGTTTCGTTCCCCTAGGAGAGGGAAGGGGAAACACCGCAAGCGGTGGCTTCCACGGACACCCGCTCGGCAGCGCGCCAAGGCAGGGGGTCGCTTGCAGAGGCAGTGCGGGCGGAGCCCGACAGACCAGGCAGCCTCTGAGGCCGACTCGGCCCCCACGTGGATTGTCGCCAAGGATGTGGGGGTCCATCCTCTGCGTGTTCGTGTAATTGTTCCTATGTTTTGCCACAGACGCGCACACTGGGGCCGATTTGTGGGCCGCAGGGGTGGGAGCCGTAGCAACCGGTCAAGGCACTGTCTGACAAACAAAAAGATCGTCCCAAGGCAGCCGAAATGGCCGCGAAGAAAGCTCCAACAGGGCCCCACGAAGATCCAACAGGGCTTCACGATGCCCAAGAAGGGCCCCTGTAGATGCTCAAGACTGCCCCCATGACGATTCAAGATCCGCCCAACATTGCCCCAAGACGACCCTAAGAAAAACACGGAACCCAGAACGGCCGCCGCCGCCGCTTCCCAGTGGCTTCCCTTGTGGTCAATTGGTGAGCATTGCCACCCGTGCGTCGCAGCGACGGCTGCGTGTCTTTTCTTGCGTCGTGGAATATAGGAATAACCGCCCAATTGCACTGCGATTCCGTGATGAATGCGATAGACTTCAGGATTCGGCAACCGAATGAAGGATGCATGCTGCAAAATGCTGTATTCCTCTCAGGCTCTACTCTGACGTCTGGGAGACAGGGCGGTTCAAGTCAGATGTTTCTGTTTTTGACATGCAATCGCCATTCGCCAACTGCGTTCGAGAGCTCGAACCTGGGCGTCGGCGGAGTCGCCGCCAGTGCGAGTGCCGCAAATGCTCCAATGGAACGTGTGCCAATTTCACAGACTTGCAGCCTGCCTGTGGAATCAGTGTTCGCTAACAAAAAAAAACACTCACGACGGCCCAGAGGAGCCCAAACTGACCCCCGAGCCCCGAAGGTGCCAAGAGGGGCCAAGAGGCCGCCAAGACTGCTCACACATTGTCCTGGGAGATCCCGGAAGACGACGCCAGCGTGGCCGTCGGACATCCTTAGGACGTCTCTTCTAACAGGCGTCCAACCACAGGGACGGCCCAGTGACGACTTGGAAGTGACCTGGACATTCTGGAGCCTCTCGCATCGCGAGTGCGCTCGCGTCCCAGTTGCCACCTTGTGACTTCCAGAACCCCCCCCGAGAGATGCAACAGCCGTCTGGCGTGACTTTATTGTGAAGGCCTGACGGCCGGCGCCGCCGACGACGACCAGAGATCTGCACGAACGAGATGGGCACGGAAAGAACGGGTACAATGCTCAACAGAGGTTCTTCTTCATTTTGAACAGGACTCGCTGTCCGCGCCGCCGCGGCCTGTGTCCATTCGAGACAGAAGGCCGCCTGCCCAACAGCGGCCGCGTTTGGTTTGGGACAACATTTGTTGTTGGGCATTGTACCCACTCTTTCCGTTTTCGGGCGTCCAAAGGAGGGGGGAGGAGGGAGGAGGAGGAGGAGGCAGAGAGGAGGTGGAGGAGGAGGAGAAGGAGGAGGAGGACAAGGACTCCCCCCTGGGATTTCTCTAGGCTCCTCCGCGGGCCTTTCTGGGAAGGTTTTGGGCCTGCAGCCTTGGCCCTAGCCTTGTTGTTTTCCCTGGCAGCAAAACCCTGACAAGGACGTTCGGCGTAGACGTTGCCCGCCACATGGTGGCGGCGGCGGTGGCCGCGGCGGTCGCGGTCGCCGTGGTGGTGGGGCTAATCGCGGCGGGGTGAAGGCGCTGAGATAAGGGCCGCATGGGGCACAGGACGGGCCAGGGGGACCGTTAGGGCGGGTTGATGGGCCTGTTTTCCACCACCACCACCATGCAGTGGCGGGGGAAGGAGGTGGAGGGCGACGAGGAGGAAAAAGAAGAGGGGAGGAGGACCCCTTCCCCCCTCCAACTTATGGTGGATGTGGTGGGAAACGCCCCATCTACCTCGAGCCCATCTAGGAGGCCTCTATTCACCCCCCATGTCATGTGGGTCCCCCACCCATGACCACCCGCTCGGGCAGCACGCCAAGGCTCGCTTCGGTTCCTCCGGTTCGATTCGATTCGGCTTCGGTGGCTCACGATTCCGCTTCGATTCGGGTTGGGATTCCGATTCGGCTGCCGATTTCTGATTGGAGGCGTACTCCTCTGCCGATTTCTGCCCATGCGACTCTTCCCGACTCGGCTGCCGATTTTTCCGCCGATCTGATGCATTTCGATCGCCTTTCCGACTTATCGATTCGCTTTCTGGGCTCTCCCGGCGCGGTTACCTCCCTGCCAGGAGCGCGCTGGATCCTCGGCGAGCGCCTGCTCACGCTCGACACGTCCGGCAACTTCGTGGCGACGGACTCCAGGAGCGGAAAGTACTGCCTCACGGTCGCCGCCGCCCAGCGTGAGGGGCCTGTTTTCCACCACCACCATAAGTTGGAGGGGGGAAGGAGGAGGAGGAGGACGAGGAGGAGGAGGAGGACGAGGAGGAGGAGGAGGACGAGGAGGACGAGGAAGAGGTGGAGGAGGAGGAGGAGGAGGAGGAGGAGGAGGAGGAGGAGGGGGACCCCCTCCCCCTATGGTTGTGGTGGTGGCAAACAGGCCCATCACAGCGGCCGTGGGGGGGGGGAGGGGGGGGCGCACGCTTTGACATGGGTCGGAGGATGCTTGGCGCGGGGTTCGAGCCTGAAGACCCCGCAAGCTCGAGGAATCTCTCTGTTCACAACGTGTCTCTCCCGAGGTCTCGACACCTTCAGGGGAACGAAGAATGACAGAAGCATAACAGCTCGGAGGTCCGCGCGGATTCCTCAGATCCGCGCTGGACCCCTCCGTGGCGCGCGGAGCGCACCAGGGGCGGTGCCGGAGGCGCCGCCAGGAGGGTCCAGCGCGGATCCGAGAAACCCGCGCGGTCTTCCGAGTCTTTCTGTTTATGCCACTCGTCGGGTTTGCCCGGGGGCCAGCGGAGGGCGTCGTCTGCAGGAGCGGCCCCAGAGGGGGCAGGGAGGGCGACGGAAACGGAAATCCGCTCTCGTTTTCGGTCGGTCATCTTGTGTTTTAGAAGTATGTTTGGGTTGAGCTGTGGCTCGAGATTCCCAACTTTTTTGCATGCTCTAGGAAGCGTCGTTTGTCCTACAGCATTTCACCTGCGTCGGCCTTCGAGAAGAATAGGGGAAGGAATAATGACTTATTATTCGTTCCCCTATGCTTCTGTGGACGGGCTGCTGTCATTTTTGTTTGACGCTTCTCGGATGCCCCGCGGTTGTTCGAGGTGGAGCGATCCAGGAAGTGCCAGATATTCAAGTTGGGGTTGTCCCTGTTACAGGGAGAACATTCAAAACTAGTCAAACATAGTCTGGTGTGTGTGTGTGACACATTTCTTGAATCTTTTGGGAGCATTTGTGAGCATTTCTTCCATTTGTCATCCAAAATCGGCATGTAGGGGGACATGCGGAGGGATAACATTCGGTATTGCCTGGGATAGTTGGTCCGAGGCACCACATGCGACCCTAACAGCTGCCGGTAGGGGATCCCGTCTCCGTGCCTTCGTTGTCCCACCCCAGTGCCTCCACGTTTCCTGCATCGTGTGTCGGGCCGGACGAAAGGGGGGGATTGGGAAAGGGGGGTTACGAAATCTGCTGCATGCAGCTGGTTTTGGCCCCACCGAGGGGCCCATTCCTCGACACATGGGCGCCTCCCGGCGCCGGGAGGCGCCGGGAAAATCGGCTACGTGAGCTGATTATCAAACCCCCGTTTGCTATCCCCCCCTTTCGCCCGACCCGAGTGCGGTGTCCGAGGTGGGCGGGCTCTGCGTGGTCCTCCTCGTGGTCGCAGACTTCATGCTGGAGATCGACGTCACCCTGGCGAAGATCGAGGGCCTCGGCGGCGTGAAGATCGGCCCAGGCCGGAGGGCACCCTCTCGCCTCAGCTTGGGGTCTTTGTGGGCGCCAGAAATGGCAGGGCCGTTTTTTCACCGTTTCCCAAAAGATGTCCCTTGAAAATGGAAACGGCAAAAAAACGGCGACCGCAAACGGCACAAAAAACGGCTCCAGGATCGGAACCGGAGCCGGAACCGGTCAAACAATGGCGACGGAACCGGTAACAAAAACGGCGTCGGAACCGGCAAACAAACGGCACAACGGAATCGGTAAAAAAACGGCCCTGTCGTTTCCAGGGCCCTTTGAGCTTGGGGTCCCTGAGGTTCACGGCTCGCGTCGCGCCGACGCGGCAGGGTCCCAGTCTCGGGCGCTCAAGGTTGAACGCCGCCAGTGGCCCAGAATCGGCCATTATGGAACGACCTGGCGATCGAAGAGCCGCCGATCGTGCAAGGCTGACCGATCCGAGCGGTCTCAGAGACCAACGCCGGGGTCGCCACGCGAGACGAGCCCGCCGAGAGTGGCGGGTCCTGCGGTCCTCCGCTGTCTACGGCCTTTGGAGGCCCTGCCCAAGCCCCATGACCGCCCACCACGCTTCAGGATGAAAACAGGCAACCCCATAGCAGCACAGTTACAGCGATACTCAAGCAGCAGACGCAGGTAAATGTGCCTGATACCCGGAGGTCCGCGCGGATTTCTCGGACCGGTTCTGAATTTCTTTTCCTGGCGCGAGGAGCGCGCCAGAGGCGGCGCTGGAAGCGCCGCGAACCACCGAAAGCTTATGTTTACGATGATCTCTCTTCCTCGACTGACGCATCAACATGCTCTGCTCTGTTCGTATCCCTCTGCTCTTGGCTACCCAGATGGGGTCGTAGGATTCTGCTGCATCTGCATCGCCGATGCATCGGCGATGCGGCTCGATGTGGAACCCGACTTCTGGCCTCTTAGATGGCGTCCGCGTAGATCGGGCCGGAGGGTCGCGCCGTCTCGCCGATGCATCGCCGATGCGGCTCGATGTGGAGCCCGCTTTTCCGCACGCCGACGTCGCCGATGAATCGCCGACGTCGCCGATGCATTGGCGATGCGACGCGATTCTCCGACCCCGTCTACCCGGACCCCATCTGGGAGGGCTCTATCGGGCACCCTCCAGGCAGTAACGGACGGCCATCGGCTGGGGCGCGGCGGATCCTCGGGGCGTCCCATGTGGCGGCAATGGCTGGCAACAGGCGACCTCGGGCCGGAGCGTGGCGAGTCCTCGAGGCCCCCACTCGATTCATGAGGCCCGTATGTGCAAACTGTTGTTTCGGGATTCGTGTCTTCTGGTATCCTGCACGCTCGTTATCAGGGCTCAGTCTTTTGGGGGTCCGGGAGAGGGAGGCCTAATTCCTCGGAGTGTCTTGCCCGGTCTTGCATTGTGCTCAACAACGTGTGTTGTTTCTGACACATGATGCCTCGTCGATGTCGCTCGAACTCCAGGACTCAAGCGCAACCCACCTCTCGAGACATGCGCACGTGTCGTACCCCCGCCCCTCCCCCTGGGCCGGCGAACCCTCGCGAGCCGGAACTCCATCAACAAAGATCGTCACTCAGGACGTGTGTTGGTCCAGTGTGTGTGTGTGTGTGTGTCTGTGTGTGTGTGTGCGCGTGTGCTGACCCCGCAAGTAGGGAAACGAACAATGACATAAACATAAAAAGTCCGAGGTCCGCGCGGATTCCTCGGATCTGCGCTGGACCCCCACCCCTGGCGCGCGGAGCGCGCCAGGGGCGGCGCCGGAGGCGCCCCTTGGGGGCCCCGGCGCCGATCCGAGAAGTTCGCGCGGACTTCCGAGTTTTATGTGTATGCCACTTTTCGTTCCCCTATAGTAAGCTCCATCGACAGCACGCAGGCTGTCGCGCTCCCTGCGCCGCACCGCGAGGGCGCCTTTTGGGGCGGCCGCGCGCCTGGCCGGGAGCGCACGTGCCGAGGGCCCTCGGCCTCGCCCTATGTCGGGCGAGTCCCCCTGCAGGGGGAGTTTCGACGAAACATGAAAGATGCCCCAACAATGCACCAAAAAGGTAAAACAAAAAACAAACTAGTCCCCAGACCATTTTTTGGGGGGATGTTATGATTTGGGGTATTTTATATAGCACCATTTCTGGATGATTTCTGGGGCAATGTTTTAAAGATTTTTCGTCGAACATCCCCCTGTGGGGGGACAGGCCCGTGCGCCCGGGGCGGGCCTCCCCCCCCGCTGGCCGGCATCCCCTGGAGCCCTCGGGGTGGGCGCGGGCGGCCTCCCGGGGCTCCAGGAGGGCGCAGCAGATGTGCAGGCGTCAGTGAGTGTACGGCCCCTCCCGAGGCGGCCAGAGTGTAGGCCAGGGCCCGAAGAGGCCCTGGCGCGAGCGGCGGGCCCGTGGAGGCCCTAGAGCATGAATTGGGCCTGAAGAGGCCCCCTGTGCAAGGCCCGGGCAGGGCTGGACTGAGAGGAGCGGGGCGTTCCCGCCAAAGCTCTTATGGCTCGAGAAGACGCCATCGGGCGAGATCATCATCTCTGCATGGTGACAGGTATGTGAGGTTGCTTGAACCTACTCTTCAGGCTGGTGGCGCCAGCGCGCCATGGCGGCCGACGGTGGAGCAGCTGGGGTACAGCTGCTGGATTCACGTGGAGTCGGCAAGGTGCCGGCGTTTTCGGGCAAGAGGGAGGACTTCGAGGATTGGGTCTTCCCGTTCGAGTCCTTCTGCGGTCTGCTGGGCTGGACGGCGGGCCTGGACAGGTCGCGAGAGGCTGAGGAGCCGCTGACGGCGGACGACCTCGGCGAGCAAGGGGTGCAGGTCGGCAGGAGCTTGTGCCACCTGCTGGCGAGCACCACGAAGGGCACGGCGCAGAGCATCGTCAAGCTCTGCCCACGAGGCGATGGTTTCGAGGCGATGCGGAGGCTGTACAAGGAGTACCGCCCGCGGCTGAACGAGGATCACGGCCAGATGCTCCAGCAGATCTCGACGCCGCTGTGGTGGAGGGATCGCGAAGGCAAGGAGCGCTTCACTGAGGTGCTCATCGCCTGGGACGAGCTGATCTCGAGGTATGAGCGCGCGACTGGAGAGCAGGTCGCGCAAAACATGAAGACGAGCACGATCATGGCCCACGCGCCCGAGGAGGTGAAGGTCATGAGTCATGCTACGCTCGGCGCAACGCGAGGTGCGCAGCGACATCACGCAGATGAGAAACTGCATCTTCGAGGCGGTGATCGGCCAGAGTGTTGTGGTCGCAAAGCCGCCGACAGCGAGCAGGGGGAGCAATGACATGGACGTCGACGCGATCTCCAAGGGCAAGGGCAAGGACGGCAAGGACAAGTGCCAGATCTGCCACGAGCCGAGCCACGCGGCCCGCGACTGCTTCTGGCGCGACAAGGGCAAGCAGAAGGGCGACGGAAAAGGTCGAGGAGCAGGAGCGGGATCTAAGGGCGGAAAGGACGCCAAGGGCAAAGGCAAGGATGGCTACACGTTCACGGGAAAGTGCGACTATTGCCACAAGACAGGCCACAAGAAGGCGGACTGCCAGAAGCGGATCGCCGATGAGAAGGCAAAGGGTAATGCAGCTATCGAGCAGGAGAGCACGGACCCGAAGACGGTGACCAAGATAGAGTACGCGGAGTACGAGTGCGAGATCTGCGACGACGACCAGCTCTACTGCATGGCGATGAAGGCGGAGGATCCTGAGACGGAGTGCTGCGGCATGGAGCTCGAGGGGGCGACCTTCACCACGCTGGACACGGCGAGCGACTGCCACGTGGGGCCGGTTGCTTCGGAGAAGGTTGCAAGAAAGGCGAGGATCGAGGACCGAGGCTGCTGGATGCGCAGCGGAAGGAGACCAAGATGGACTCCATTGCGACGGTGCCGATGGCGGTTGCTGACGACTGCGAGCAGCCGAAGCTGCTGAAGGCGGACTTCAGGCTGGGTGATACGGTATCGAAGCCGATCCTCTGGTTGCTGGAGGTGATGGACAAGGGTGCCGAGTTCTGGCTGAGCGCGAAGACGGGCATGTGCATGTACCCTGGCGGTGACCTCAGCAAGGGCATCCCGCTCACCAGGAAGAACAACACGCTGGGCTTCAACGCAAAGACCTTCAAGACAGCGACGGAGGCGAAGGAGTTTGCGGCCAGCGTGAACGCGAATGAGCAGCAGGAGGAGGCGTTCGCGCCGACGCCTGGGGCTGCGGGCAGTGGAGCGGCGGCAGCGGCGCCGGCTGCACCTACGGCTGCTGCAGCGGACCCAGCGCGAGATGGAGCAGCTGAGGGCGCAGGAGGAGAGCGACTGGCTCGACATCCTGTGCTACTACGCGAAGGGCAGGAGATCGCCCTGCACCCTTCGAGCCGCGTGGAGGACACGCGGGCGAGGCTCAAGGAGATGGGCCAGCCGATCTACGGCAGGAAGGACGAGCTGTGGGCTAGGCTCAGCGACGCGGAGCGGAGGCTCACGGCGCACCACATGAAGATGAAGGAGCTGGAGCGCAGGCACGAGGAGTCCGTTCAGGGAGGGCCCTCGATAACACCACGAGAAGTAGCAGGGCCAGCAGCGCCCACGGATGCAGAACGAGCAGCTCATGAACTGCTCCACCTCACGAGGGCGCCGCGGTGCGAAGCCTGCGCGCGAGGGAACGAGACGACCAAGCCGCGCAAGACCCTCACATTCGACCAGAAGGACACTGGGGAAGCGCAGATCACCCTGGACTTCTGCCACCTCAAGACCAACGGCGACTGGACGGAGACCGGAGAGGTGGAGCCGCCAGTGGCGGACATCTTCGCGACGACGCTCGTGATGGCGGACAGGGACACGCTGATGTTCAACGCAATTTCGATGCCCACCAAGGCGGTCACGGACAACGCAATAGCCAGCGTGAGCAGCTTGATCGAGGGCATGCATCTCACGACGGCGGACATCAAGACGGATGGCGAGCCCGCGATCGTGAACTTGGTGGAGGAGGTTCGGAAGAAGCTGAACAAGAGCATCAAGCTGGAGGAGAAGCGTGGGAACCTGAAGGACAGCCAGAGCATGGGCGCGATCGAGGCTCCGATCAGATGGTTTCAGGCGAAGGTGAGGACGTACAAATTCGAATTGGAGAAGCGCTATGGCATGAAGATCACAGCGGACGCACCGATTTGGCGCTGGCTTACGCGATACGTTAGCTGGGCTACCTCTACGTACAGACCACGAGCCGATGGGAGGACATCCCATCAGGCAGCCTACGGAGTGACCTACAACGGAGAGATCCCTCCCTTTGGCGAGACGGCTCTCTTCAAGACCCCGATCTCCCACACGAGGCAGATCGCGAC
This sequence comes from Prorocentrum cordatum, assembly GCA_963575745.1. Classification (NCBI taxonomy): domain Eukaryota; class Dinophyceae; order Prorocentrales; family Prorocentraceae; genus Prorocentrum; species Prorocentrum cordatum. The sequence continues at coordinate 240,152 of CAUYUJ010005324.1, forward strand.
CACGTCTCTGAAGCGCCAGGGCGAGTCGAGTTTCGCGAAGGGCATCTGGATCGGGAAGCACAAAGAGAGCGACGACCACTCGTTCTTGACGCCAGCAGGCTGGCACCGCGCGAGAACACGCAGGCGGCTGGAGCCAGCGTTGCGAGCAGACGACAAGCTGATGAAGGCAGTGAAGGCCCTACCCTGGGGCGCGAGGAGCGCCAAGCCGTGCGAGCTACTGCCCGGGATTCAGAGGCCGATGCCCACGATCGTTCTGACGGCGGCGGAGCAGAAGGCGAAGACTGAGGCGCAGGAGGCGGCGCGAGAGGCGACGCCACCCCAGGGGGCGCCCGAGCAGGGGGCGCGGCCGGCTGCAGCAGCGAGCGCGGAGCCATCGCTAGCACCTGCGGGACCTGGAGTTGGAGCGGCAGCGGCGGCAAGGCCAGAGGGGAAGAGCACGACGGACGCGGACGCGCCGATGACACCCCGAGGGCTGATCAGACCTGCCGATGCTGAGGACTTCGGCGCACCAGGCAAGCGCGCGAAGCACGTGGACGCAATCTCGCTCGACGACCCTATCGATTGCAGCATCCTGGACAGGATGGGCACAGACTGCTACGTGACGGTCAGCGGACTGGAGCCCGCGGTGGAACTCAAGGGCAAGCGCGAAGCACTAGAGGTGCTGGCGCACTATGGCGTGCACAGGGACATCCCGAGGAGCGAGAGCGGCGAGTTCAAGAAGATCAGGGCGCGCTGGGAGCCGCAGATGCGAGGAGGTATCTGCAAGTGGCGGTATGTGGCGCAGGAGTTCAAGTGGATGGAGCAGCGCGACGACGTGTTCGCAGCGAGTTCGTCAGCACAGACGAGCAGGCTGGTGGACTTCGTCAGCAACAAGGTGGAGAACCACGGGGCCTTCATCGCAGACTGCGTGAAGGCGTACTACCAAGCGGACCAGACGGAGAAAGTTTGCGTGGAGCCACCTGCTGAGTATCTGTCGATCTTGGCGGAGATGGGCAAGCCGACCGACATTGTTTGGGCGCTAGACAAGATGCTACCTGGGCAGCGTGTGGCAGGCGCTGGCTGGGTAGACAAGGCGGCGAAGACTCTGAAGGGAGAGGGCTTCGACAGGAGTGAGTGTCAGCCGCAGTTCTACTACCGCAGGGAGAAGGAGATCCTGATCGAGGTGCGCATGGACGACTTCCACGGAGAGGGTCCAATCGGCAACCTGGACGGGGTCATCAAACGGCTGCGGGAGGTGTTCGACCTGAAGGCGACGGACGTCATCAGGCAGGGACGCTACTCGCACTTGAAGCGCGACAGGCTGAGGCTCATGAACGGCAACATCATGCTGAGGCCGAACGTGAAGCACATCGACGACCTGATTTACGTGATGGGCATGGAGAAGGCCAAGCCAGCGAAGGTGCCAAGCTTGACTGAGGAGGACCCGACATGGAGCCCCGACTTGGACGAGATCGAGAGGGCGAAGTTTCGCACAGGAGTTGGGATCGCGCTCTACATCTCGCCCGACAGAGCGGACATCCAGCGGGGCGTGCAGCTGCTGACCAGGAACCTGAGTCAGCCGACGGAGTTTGACAGGAAGCGTTTGGTGAAGCTGGTGCGGTACTTGAAGGGGACAAAGACGTTCGGAGTACTTTTGGAGAAGCCAACTGGGAGCAAGCCTGGAGAGGTGAAGCTGCAGTTGTTCACGGACACGGACTTTGCGACGTGCAAGGAGACGAGGCGTGCGATGACCTGTGGGATCACAAAGCTGGACGGGGTGCACTTCGCAGCGTTTGCGAGGAGGCAAGGAGTTCAGAGTACATCCTCAGGCGAGGCGGAGTTCTACGGCGCGACCTCGGTGGTGATGGACGGCAAGTTGGTGAAGAACATGCTGGAGTGGTTGGGCTATAAGGTGACCTGGGAGCTCGGGATCGACAGCAGCGCCGCGAAGGCGATGGTCAACCGCGAGGGCGTCGGCAAGGTGAAGCACCTGGACGTTCGGGCGTTGTGGATCCAGCAGGAGCGGAAGGTCCACGGACTGAACATCAAGAAGGAGAGCGGAACTAAGAACGTGGCCGACCTGGGAACCAAAGCGCACACCACAGAGCGGTTCGAGTACCTGCGAGAGCTCGCTGGCATCATCGACTGGAGCGAGATGGATAAGCACAAGGAGTTGGAGGCATGCTCGGTGACAACGAGCGCCTGGGCTAAGCAGGGGTTGCTGGCGACACTACTCGCGCAAGGAGTGATCGGTGGTGCGACGACATCAAGCGATTGTGCAGTGCGAGAGCTCGACCAGCGTGCAGTTGCCCCCTGGGAGGCGACAAAGCTGCAGGACTGGACCGATGACCATATGACACTGATCATCCTGAGCGTGCTGATGATGACGTTCGTGGCAGGTGCACTGCTCGGGTGTTGGAGCCGCGAGAAGTGGACGACGATGAAGAGCTCCACGAAGCTAAATCTGGTCAAGCATACGAATACCCCGAATCGGAGCAAGGAGCTGATCAACAAGGTAAGGTTCACGGACAAGCCGATGACGGAGGAAAAGGCGAGTCAATCGCCGTGCACATACAAGTGGAAGTACGCGACGCCGAGGTTCATGGTGCTGCCCGAGGCGAGCCACAGGTGAGAACGAGCCTGCGGCCTATGGCAAGGTGAACGAGGTGATGTGCCTCGACGAGGCGCCGTGGGGGCGTGCAGGCGTCAGTGAGTGTACGGCCCCTCCCGAGGCGGCCAGAGTGTAGGCCAGGGCCCGAAGAGGCCCTGGCGCGAGCGGCGGGCCCGTGGAGGCCCTAGAGCATGAATTGGGCCCGAAGAGGCCTCCTGTGCAAGGCCCGGGCAGGGCTGGACTGAGAGGAGCGGGGCGTTCCCGCCAAAGCTCTTATGGCTCGAGAAGAAGCCATCGGGCGAGATCATCATCTCTGCAAGATGAGCAGCAGCTGGAGGAGTGTCGCATCACTCGGTATGCTACAGTCGAGAACGCCGCCTCGCGGGCTCTGCTTTTCCTCAGGCGCACAAGGGTCCGCTGCGGGCGGCCTCCCGGGGCTCCGGCCTGTCCCCCATGCAGGGCTTAGTGGGCCTTGGAAACGGCAGGGCCTTTTTTTGCCGGTTCCGTTATGCAGTTTTTTTTTTTGCCGGTTCCGACGCCGTTTTTTCACCGGTTCCGTCGCCGTTTTTCGACCAGTTCCGGCTCCGGGTCCAATCCTGGAGCCGTTTTTTTTGCCATTTCCGGCCTCCGTTTTTTTGCCGTTTCTATTTTCAAGGGACATTTTTTTGGGAAACGGTGAAACACGGCCCTGCCGTTTCCGGGGCCCACAAAGCTGCAGGGGGATTTTCGACGAGAAATTTTAAAATACCTCCAAAATATTCCCAAATGGTCAAGAGATGCGCCAAAAATAGTCCCCAGACTATTTGTTGAGCATATGTTTTTTTGTTGTCCGTCGAAAATCCCCCTGTAGGGGGACACGCCCGACTGAACCGTAGACAAAAATATCGGAGGTTGGTGGACCTCCTACCCTGACACGTCGATTCGCGAATTGGCCGTTTTCGGTTTGCGAGAGGGCGTCGCGGCCGTCATTTTCGCGGGTCCAGGTCCGCCGGTTTCGGTCCCTGGCCGATTTCACTAAAGGGAGGTTTACTAAAGGGCGGTTTGTCCACCGCCGAAAAATAGAGGACCATCTTCTAATGCCTTCTAAAACAAACATATCTTGTTGAGTATGGTTTGACCATTCGTCAGTCTTCTTTCAGAAACCTGCCTGTAGGAGGGCATGCCCGATCTCAGCGTAGAGACGCGGACATTTCCGAAGAAGGCAAAACGGCACAAACATAAATTGTTGGCGCGCGGATTTCTCGGATCCGCGCTGGGCATCCCCGGAGGCGCCTCCAGCGCCGCCCCTGGCGCGCCCCGCGCGCCCGGGAGGGGGGTTCAGCGCAGACCCAAGAGATCCGCGCGGAGCGCCAACAGTTTAGCTTTAATGTATGGCGTTGTTTCTTCTTTTCATATCACCGAGCGCGTTTCACTATTCGCAAAGTGCCTACTCGCAAACGTCCGAAACAGAAAACAGCATGTCTGCTTCGATGCAGCGTGTCGGAGATCCCCAGCGGCGGATCCAGGCCATCTGCGAGCTGTTACTCGTGTGAGTGGTGGAGCGCGCTCGTCTGTCATAGTGGGCCAAGACCCGCACGGCCAGGGTCGAGCTGAACGGTGCTTTGGCAATTTCGTGGGCCGTTTTCGTTTGGACTTTGTTTTGCAGCAGTTGTGGAACGAAGACAGGACTAGGGTTGACGAAAACATAACGAAAACGGAGAACACTGTTCAACTCGAGCCCTGGGTGACGTCCCCTGGACTTCGGCGTCGCTGTTCCAGGTCGTGCCGGGGGCGGCCTGCGCTCGGCGCTTCCGCCCCTGGCGCGCCCTTCCCTGCGCGCCGGGAGAGGGGGGTCTCAGCGCCGATCCAGGGAGTCCGCCTGAGGCTCGGAGGAAGGCCATGTTGACGGAGTTGTCCTGGTATGTTTTATGCGAGGAGGACGAGGAGGAAAGCTCGGGGGCGGAAAAGAGGGGGGTGATGACTGGGGGGGTGGATATCATGGCGGGGGCCATGATATTTCCCCAGATTTCATGGCGCCTCTTCTTGTTTCATTGCGTCCCCCCCCCGCTGGGCCGCGCACATGCCGCCGGTCATGATTCGCAACCTTCCCTCTTGGACACCCCACTCTTGGCCGCTCCCAAAAAGCACGAATGCTGAATTGAACAGTGGCTGTTGTTGTCACATGTTCAGTTTGTTCTGTGTTGGTTGCGCTGTGTCAGGCGCTACGGTCACACACTGGACTGTCCCCCCTCGTTTTCGCCGTTTCTTTCTCCATCCTCCCGCTCCGACTCGATATGCTCATTATCCTTATTTGTGTCGGCGAGCTTACGATGTGGTGGCGCAAGGAGGGCGACCCGCTGAGAATGGCCCCACCCAAGAAGGTCGCCCCCTTCGCGCCACCCCCCGTGTGCGCTCTGCCTTCCTTCTGCCCCGCCACTTCCCCTCCTTCGCCTGCTCCTCGGTCCCTCCTTTCCCCGCCTCACTCTTGAGGTCGCCAACTGCACTCTTGCACCGTCCTTGGCTGGGCCGGCATTGGGCACAGCATCGGCGTAACAACGGTGTCCTGCCCAAGCCAGGGGGGCGTGCGCAGAAGTCCGACGTCGTGATTGCAATGGACGGACGGCCGGTACCGCCGACCCTGAAGAGGACCACGACGTCGGCGACGAAGCGGGCGGAGACGGAGGCCGTGGAAGATGAGGAGGAGGAGGGAGAGGAGGAGGAGGAGGCGAGGAGGAGGGGAAGGAGGAGGAGGAGGAGGAGGAGGAGGAGGAGGAGGAGGAGGAGGGAGGAGGAGGAGGAAGAGGAGGAGGAGGAGATGGAGGAGGAGAGGGAGGAGGAGGGAGGAGGAGCGTGGAGGTGGAGGTTGGAGCAGGAGGGTGAGGAGGAGGGGGAGGAGGGGGGAGGGGGAGGAGGAAGATGAGGAGGTGGAGGAGTTGGAGGAGGAGGAGGAGGAGGAGGACGAGGGGAGGAGGAGTAGGACAGGGCGGTGTCGGGAGAAAGAGAAGTTGGAGGAGGAGGAGGAGGAGGAGGAGAAGCAGGAGGAGGGGGAGGAGCAGGAGGGTGACCGAAGAGAGGGCTCTGGCGGTGCCAGAAAGCCTCGATCCTCGAGCCTGGGGTTCCGAGTCTGAGAAGGAGGAGGAGGAGGAAGAGGAGGAGGAGGAGGAATAATGAGGAGGAGGAGGAGGAGGAGAAGGGGTAGGGGAAGTTGTTCTACATGTTCAGTCTTTCGTCATTTTCGGCCTCTAGGGGTTATTTTGTGAACCGGGAAGCAGCGCAGGGTTCCCGAGCCGCGCGGGGACCGCGCCGGACGCGCGGGGAGTGAAAGCGTAACAACGTTGTCTTGCCCAAGCCAGGGGGGCGTGCGCAGAAGTGCGACGTCGTGATTTGTGTACAGCGTGGATCGAGGTCTGGACCCCTTCCAGGGAGTGTCTTCTCATCCGGAGTGGTTATCTGACGGCCCCGGGGCCGGGAGGTTCCCCAGAGGCTGAAGACCGCCAGACAGATCTCCGTCGTGGTGTTTCGACGTCGCGAGGATGTCGGGGTACACGCCAGTCTTCGGCCCAGGCTTGGCTGGGCCTGGATCGAAGCTTGTGCGTAGTTGTCGACATAGCTGTTGCCCCCATCCGACAGGTTGCGGTTGTGAGGCTTGAAGAGAACGGCTCCCGACCCGGCCGCCAGGCCCAAAGTGTACCGGTGCTTCCCGGGCATCCCGCCTCGCGTCTTCGATTAATGACGACTGCACATCGCCGCCGCGCGGCTCGGTGCTCCCTGCCTTGCATTGTTTGGGTTGGGTGGGATCTCACGAAGCAGAATGACTGCTGATCTCGTGTTTTGCTGTTCGACGGTCTAATTCTGGCGGCAGGTGCGCCTGCACTGCCTGCGCGCACTCGGGCCCAATAGCGCAGCGCGCCGCCAGAGCTGGAGTACATCTGCTTCAGCTCCTCCGCGGTGGCCACCTTCACCGTGCCCGAGCTCTACTTCGTCGCCAGGACGGGGAGGGAGGGAGGATCACGAGCAACGCCAGGAGGCCTTCTCGCAAGTTTTTTAGCGCTTTGTGCCCCCATTCAAGGAAACGGATCCCTCAACTGCGTGGCGGCGCTTCTCCAATTGACCTGCAGGGGGCAGGCCACGTGCTTCCAGGCAAGTCTCCGCCAATCGTTGTACGGGTGGAGGTAAGCCCAGAGAGAGAGAGAGAGATACCCAGACAGGTCTGGAGAACCCATGGAAGCTCGGGCGCGAGTCGAGGGACAGCAGAAGTCGTTGAGCCTTTGACGAAGAACGATGAGGAGGAGGAGGAGGAGGAGGACGAGGAAGAGGAGCAGGAGGAGGAGGAGGATGAGGATTTATCCAGATGCGACCGAATGCGTGAATGAGATCACGCAGGTGGACGCGGGCGTCAGCCGCACGGAAAAAAAAACAGAGAGAGAGAGAGAGGGAGCCTCGGGCACGCCCTCGGGACGGAGTGCCAGCACGGGCAAGGGGAGGAGGAGCGGGAGAACAGCAGACGACCTCGGCAGAAGCTCCCCGAGGTCCACACTGGACCCGCCAGTGCGAGCAGGATCGACAGACCGGGCCCACCGGGCGTCGCCCGCTACCGCCCCTCGCACACCATCGTAGCCAACGTCGACGCAATGCCACCGTACAGTGGCCTTCGGCCCATCCCGCCACCGTACCTGGGCCTCGGGCAACGAGATTGCTATATGCCCAATATTTTGGAGGCCGCGGGGGGGCCTTTCCGGAGTCTCCCGGAGGCCTCGCGGGGGGGCGCTTTGGAGGTCGCTCGGGGCCTCGTGGGCGAAGGGGGGGTGCCCTGGCGGCCTCTTGGCGCCTCTTGGCGGCCTCGGGGTCATCTTGTGGGAAGTCGTGCAATTGTCGACGCGACCCACCCAACCATGCATGAAACAGCCCTCTTCCCCTCCCAGATGGGATAGACCCCAGGGTTCCAAAGCCGCCTCCCCTCCAGGATTGGGAGGGAAAACGACGACAACGACGACGACGACGCTGGCGCCGACGCCGACCTCGACGCTGACGCGGTCCAGAAGGGCAGTCCGCCGCCCGTTCAACTTCTCAGTCCAGAGCCGTAACCTTCGCTATGAATGAGGAGGGGAAAAACATAGACACAATCCATCGTCGATCCCAAGAAGATGTGGGAACATATGGGAAGTGTGGGGGGGGACAGTACGACAAGATATGAAAACATATTGGGCATCATTGTGTCTATGGATTGTTGTGTCCCTGGGCCCCTTCCATGTAGCAAAGATGCCCTGATTGGAGCGGGTCGTGCGGTTGTTCTGCGCGTTGGCCTCTCTCGGGGCCCTCCGCTGGCCTCCGCCAGGCCGTCGAAGGCCCCTGCAGCGGAGGCCCATGCCAAGAAGCACCCTGCTTGCCTCCAGGGTGCCCTGCGATGGTTTCTCTATGGAAAAGCGTGAAGCTCCCACTCCAGAGATCAATGGACGTCCTGGGGTCTCAGGTTTGGGTTTCCCGTGGAGGGTTTCGTGTGGACGAGCTCCTGCTGTACCCGTTCCCCTCAGGACCCGTCTCTTTCGTGCTGAGATCTTTTGTTTGTGGGACCCTACGCTCGGTGGCACTGAAACAGCTGAAACATACAAATATTATATGGGCGACGCAAGAAAAAGGGGTCGTCCGCGCCGACATTGGTCGCGCGTGAGCGCCATCGTCTCCAATGCGGAGTGCCGCGCTTGCGGCCCGCGTAAGCCGGCGCGTATGGTCGCTTCGTCATGTCGCGTAAGATCCGTTGTTGATCGTCGACCATGTGTGCGTCGCCCCCCAGGGGCGTTACGCGCCCCGAGAAATACGAGAGTACATGCTTCTCGGCTGGTGCTTCCTGGCCGTACCGCTCGGGAAACGATATACTACAAGATGGTCATGCTACATTCGGCGGCGAGCGATGGGGGGAACGTGAGAAGGGGCGGGCCTTCTCGGAAGGCTCGGAAGCCCCCCGGCCTTCCGAGAAGTTTTTTCTAAGCCTTCCCCGAAGACGCAGAAGGCCTCGCAGAAGGCGCACGGGCTTCCGAGAAGTCCCGCCGCCCTCTGAGAAGTCCTTCTCTCAAGCAGTGGCGAAGCGTCCCGGCTCGCCTATAGCCCCACCAAGCAATGTTCTAAGAACCTTTTGTGGTTTCCGCGAAATAGTCTTAGAATATTTCTGGCGGAGTTTGTCTTATTCTATCACATCGGCTTATGTTCTCAGAACATTGTTTTTGTTCCTAGAACATCTGTGGGTTCTAAGGACATTTCGTGGTAGGACTATAGGAATGCCAGGACGGTCGGCCCCTGCTCAATTCTCCCTCTCGCTTGCCCCCCTCGCTCGCCGCCGATCTCTGCTCGGGCCGGGCGCGCGCCTCGGAGGAGGACACACACCGCACTGGCATGTCCGTGTGCGCCCCACATTGCGTGTGGAGCCTCCTCCTCCCTCCTCATCGTCCTCCTCCTCCTCCTCCCTCCTCCTCCCTCCTTCCTTCTCCTCCTCCTCCTCCTCCTCCTCCTCCTCCTCCTCCCTTCTCCTCCTCCTCCTCCTCCTCCTCCTCCTCCTCCTCCCTTCTCCTCCTCCTCCTCCTCCTCCCTTCTCCTCCTCCCCCTCCTCCTCCTCCCTCGCTCGCCTCCCATGCGCGCGGCGCGGGTGCGCACGCTCGGCGCACGCTCGGCCTTTGTCGCGCCCCGGCCGCTGCTGCCCGGCCGTGCGTGCCCCTTGCGGCGCCGCCGACCACGGCGCGCGCGGAGCGCTCTCGGTGGAGCGTGGAGTTTTTGGTATGTATGTATGTATGTATGTATGTATGTATGTATGTATGTATGTATGTGTATATATATATATATAAAATAAACATGTATGTCTATATATGTGTGTAAGCAAAAAAGAAAGAAATTACGCTGCCGAGGACCCCCACATACTTATATGATGGCTGGAGTGATGATAGCTGAAGTGAAGCATGTAAGAATGATGTTGGTGGTCGTTGCCACCCCCTGCGCACCCCTATTTTGTCCAGAAAGTGCCACGCCTGCTATGCCCTGGACGACCGTCGTGCATAGCGGCCGCGGTGAGGGACCACCCCCTGCGCACCCCCTATGGTGTCGAGAAAGTGCCACACCTGCTATGCCCTGGACGACCGTCTCGAATAGCGGCCGCGCTCGGGGACCACCCCCTGCGCACCCCCTATGGAATCGAGAAAGTGCCACGCCTACTATGCCCTGGACGACCGTCTCGGATAGCGGCCGCGCTCAGGGACCACCCCCTGCGCACCCCCTATGGAACGAGATAGTGCCACGCCTACTATGCCCTGGACGACCGGCGCGGATAGGGGGACCACCCCCTGCGCACCCACTACGGCGTCGAGAAACTGCCACGCCTGCTACGGCCTGGACGACCGGCGCGGATAGCCCACGCCTGCTACGGCCTGGACGACCGGCGCGGATAGGGGGACCACCCCCTGCGCACCCCCTATGGTGTCGAGAAACTGCCACGCCTGCTACGGCCTGGACGACCGGCGCGGATAGGGGGACCACCCCGTGCGCACCCACTATGGTGTCGAGAAACTGCCACGCCTGCTACGGCCTGGACGACCGGCGCGGATAGGGGGACCACCCCCTGCGCACCCCCTATGGTATCGAGAAAGTGCCACGCCTGCTACGGCCTGGACGAACGGCGCGGATAGGGGGACCACCCCCTGCGCACCCACTACGGCGTCGAGAAACTGCCACGCCTGCTACGGCCTGGACGACCGGCGCGGATAGGGGGACCACCCCCTGCGCACCCCCTATGGTATCGAGAAAGTGCCACGCCTGCTACGGCCTGGACGACCACCCCCTGCGCACCCCCTATGGTGTCGAGAAAGTGCCACGCCTGCTATGCCTGGACGACTGGCACGGATAGCGGCCGCGCTCAGGGACCACCCCCTGCGCACCGCTTGCTAGGCTTTGCGCCAGTGCCATGAGCTGTGCTGTGCTGAGCTGAGCCGTGCTGGGCTGTGCTGAGCTGTGCTGAGCTGTGCTGTGTGCTGAGCTGAGCTGAGCTGTGTGCTGAGCTGAGCTGTGCTGTGATGTGCTGTGCTGAGCTGTGCTGTGCTGTACGAAGAGTGAGGTGTGTGTCGCGGGTGCGGCGCGGCAGGGAAGAAAACCAGAACCCCACGAAGCATATGGGGAAAAACACACAACAGCAAAAACAACAACATCTACAACAACAACAACACCAACAACAAACAAACTAAAGTTTGCTTTGGGCGGGGGCGTGGCGAGGCCAGAAAAAGGAGATCTGAACTTCACGCGAGTCGGAACTCATTTGCCCGCCTTTTGTCTGCCCAGCGCCGCCTGAACAGACGGCGGAGGGGCGTGGCGAGGCCCGTGTGGATACTCGGACTTCGCGCAAGTCGGAATTCCCTTTCCCCTCTTTTCGGCCCAGCGCTGCATGGAGAGACGGCGGAGGGGGGGGAGGTCACGAGCGGCGAACATATCCGTGAAAACAAACGTCAACTTGTGAAGGGTGAAATGAACCGTCGCTCTGCCCATCCCTGTTTCGTTCCGCCTGCCCTCGGCGCGGCCCTCTACTCCGCCCGCGCATCTGGTCTTCCGCCCGCGCTCCAGCGGGTGGAGCGTGGGCAGAAGACCCGCGGGTGACGATCGCACGGCCCCCCCGCTCCTGTTCCTCGGGCGTCGCCCCCGCCCGGGCCCGATCGGGAAAAGCCTCGGGGGCCCTCCCAATAGGGGGCCGAACAAGTCTACGTGGCCAGAACGCACAGTTCACCTGCCCAATCAAGTTCACGGGGCCTGCAAAACGAAGCAGCGGAAAACGTTTACATGGCCCTCGCCCAGGAAATGTTTATAGGGCCCAGAGACCAGAACATCCTTTGCCCTCCCCGCCTCCCCCCCAAGCCAAAACAGAGAATGTGCAGCCTTTGAAGGCGACGTGCAAGGCATCTGTGAACAAGGCGATGATATTCGGATCAAGCCATCTAGGAACGGATCCATACGAATGGGCACCGAAACCATGCATGTAAAAATAGTTTGTGTGCTGACTCGTTGCTTATTCGCACCCTCGCGGTCTGGACTCCAGGGCGCGGTCCCGCGGACGCGCGGTCGCATGGATACGTTCCGCGCGGAGCGTTTCATAACAACCGCCAATGACCGCGGGGTCGCCGTCCAGGGGCCCGGCCCGAGAGGCCGCGGATATGTTTTCCGCTAGCGAGAGGGGGATGGCGGGGCGGGGGGGGGCGGGCCGCCGCCTGAGGGCAAGGCAAAACGCTCGCCCAGAGGCCGAAACGTGGCCAGCCAGCCCCGATGATGCTGCCCCCGCGCCAGGCGCTCCGAGAGGGCTCGCTGAGAGCCTGGCTCGCCTAAAGTCCGACGTCGCGAAAAAATGTATCGTCGTCAGGGTGAGGGGGCCTACCAGCCATGTCATTCATTGTCCCTTGCTGCATGGTAGAGGTGGCGTTCCGTCCGGCGGATTGCGCTTGAGATGTTGTCATAGTCATAGTGTTGTCGTCCTCGCCCGCGACCCGACCGCGACCCACCCGCGACCCAGCCCGCGACCCAGCCCGCGATCCATCCGCGACCCACCCGCGACCCAGCAATGACCCACCCCGCGCCCGCCCCGTCACTCTTATCCACAATCGTGGCGTGCTGCTAGCAGAATCACGACCAGAGGCCCAGACTTCGAGCTGGATCGATATGTGAGAGTCCCTTGGCCCGAAATTGGGCGAAAACGCCCAGCTCGAAAAAAATGCGACGCCAGCATCGATCCGATGTTGTGTGTTTGTACAACACTGGCTCCTGTAAGTCTCGACCCTTTCCCCACGGCTGGTTTTGTTATCCAGAGTGGTTTTTGATGACAGGCCCAGGTTCCAGCGAGGTCCTCGAAATGCCGAACATTGTAACGTGTTTGTGTTCTGACCATTTGATAACATTGTTTGTTCGGTCGCGACCGACGAGATCGGTCGCTACCGATTTTGTTTTAAATTCCAGGAACGGTCGAGACCGATTTGCTTCAAAGTTGGTCGCGACCGAGTTGGAGTGCCCATCGGTCGTTTTCGATCGCGACCGAAAGAATCCAGTATCCAATGATCCGGTATCCGTTTCGATTGGTTCAATACGTTGGATATCTGGGGAGGGTTCACTGATGCAGGCTTCGTAGATGGGCTCCGAGTACATGGGGTCGGAAGATCGCGAAGCATCAACGATGCATCGCCGATGCGGCTCGATGTGGAGCCCGATTTTCTCCGCGCTGACTTCGCCGAAGCACCGCCGATGCATTGCCGAAGCATCGCCGATGCATTGCCGATGCATCGCCGATGCTGCGCGAGCCTCCGACCCCATCTACTCGGACCCCATCCAACCACCCCCCGGTGCGCCTCAAACCCAGATTCTGCTTCACCCCACCGGGCCGCTGGGGAGAGCCCATCGGCCTGTTGCAAATACGAAGAGCCACCAGACCTCAGGCAAGCAGCGGAGGAGCGCCGCGCGCCCGGGTTGCCCACGGCAACGTGTCCACTGCTGATGCTTCTCCCCTCCCCCCCGACGAGAGAGATAGAGAGAGCAAGAGCGAGAGAGAGAGAGAGAGATGAAGAGGAGGAGGAGGAGGAGGACGAGGAGGAGGAGGAGGAGGTGGAGGAGGAGGGGGGGAGGAGGAGGAGAAGAGTAGGAGGAGGAGGAGGAGGAGGAGGAGGAGGAGGAGAAGGAGAAGGAGAGGAGAGAGGAGAGAGGAGAAAGGAGGAGGAGGAGGCGGAGGAGGAGGACGACGAGGAGGAGGAGGAGGAGAGAGGAGGAGGAGGAGGAGGAGGAGGAGGAGGAGGAGGAGGAGGAGGAGGAGGACGAGGACGAGGACGAGGACGAGGACGAGGAGGAGGACGAGGACCCCCTCGCCCTCCTGGCGCCCGCTGCCCCCGCCTGCCCTCCTGCCAGGGAGATCTTCGCCCGCCTCCGCGGCCTGAAGTACGGTGACCCCTGCCAGGGGGGGGAGTGGGGCAGCAGGGCCCGCTGGCGCAGGCTCGGGCACCAGGGGGAGGTGGGCTCGGGGGAGGAGGAGGAGGACGAGGAGGAGGAGGAGGAGGAAGAGGAGGAGGAAGAGGAGGAGGAAGAGGAGGGGGAGGAGGAGGGGGAGGAGGAGGAGGAGGAGGAGGAGGAGGAGGAGGAGGAGGAGGAGGAGGAAGAGGAGGAGGAGGAGGAGGAGGAGGTGGGGGAGCATCGACCTTCAATCGCCCATTCGTCGCCGATCGGGGTCTGGGGGCAGCAAAGCCCGCGGGCGCAGGCTCGGGCACCAGCTCGGGAGGGCAGCAAACACACACAGAGACGCAGTGCTCGGGGGTGGACAGACCTCCTGCTCTGACACTTCGATTAGCGAATTGGCCGTTTTCGGTTCGCGAGAGGGCGTCGCGGCCGTCATTTTCGCGGGTCCAGGTCCGTCGGTTTCGGTCCCAGGCCGTTCTCACTAAAGGGAGGTTTACTAAAGGGAGGTTTGTCCACCGCCGAAATGCATCGTCGATCCCCCGGAGAGTGTGGGAACGTCTGGGACGTGTGGGGGAAGCTCCGGGAAGGCGAGCGTCACTGAGAGACATTTGAGAAGACGTTGTGTATTTTGGGATGTGCCTGTGTATGCACGTGAGTGCTCCGGGGCCCCTCCCTCAACCTCTCTCGCGGTCGGGGATACCGTTGGGGGGAGGTGGGTCGGGGGCGGCAAAGAGGGGGGTGATGACTAGGGGGGGTGGATATCATGGCGTGGGCCATGATATTTTCCCAGATTTCATGGCGCCTCTTCTCACTTCCTTACGTCCCTGGCCCCCCCGCTGGGCCGCGCACGTGCCGCCGGAAATGATTTGCCCCCCCCTCTTGGACACCCCCCTCTTGGCCGCTCCCGAGTGGGCTCGGGGGAGGATGCTTCAGCCCCCCGTCGCCCATGGATCGCCGACAGTGGCCCTGTGGCCCACCCTGCCCATTCATGCTAATTCGTTCTCGCCCCTTCCCGGGGGCTGCCGTTTTCCTTTGGGCTCTTTCTCCTCCTCCTCCCCCCTCCTCTGTGTCCTCCTTTGCCGCTGGGCTTCGCTGGATGGTAAAAAAAGTGTCCCACCCCGCCCAGGAACGCGCGGATCTGCTGGCGGGGGCCTCACGCCGATCCATCGGCGAGGTATTCGCCGAGTCCGGGTCGATGTTCCCCCCCGTTGGCCGGCCCCCCTCGTCGGTGCCCCGCAGGTTCGACTGCGGGCGAGGAGGAGGAGGAGGAGGAGGAGGAGGAGGAGGAGGAGGAGGAGGAGGAGCACGAGGAGGAGGATTAGGGGGGCCAGGGGGAGGAGGAGGAGGAGGAGGAGGAGGAGGAGGAGGAGGAGAAGGTACGGCAAGATCATCTCGCTTCGAAAGCGGCGGCGGCGGCATCAGCGCGGTCGTTCCAGCGGCTTAGGGCCAGCCGATGTCAAACGATCTGCAATACCAGGAAAAAACTGTGAACGTTCCGGGTCGAGCGATCAACGCGGCGAGCCGTCCCCACTCAAGGAGGAGGAGGAGGAGGAGGAGGAGGAGGAGGAGGAGGAGGAGGAGGAGGAGGAGGAGAACGCGAGGCGGGTTGCCCAGGGAGGACTGAGGCCCCTTGAGGGCCTGGCGGCCGCGGTATGCAGTCGTCATTCGTCGAAGACGTGGGGCCGGATCCCCAGGTCAGCAGCACGAGCACGCTCTTCCGGGGCAGCGACAGGGGGGAGTATGCCTATGGGGGGAAGGACGCATCGCCCCCCCCTCGCCCACTGATCGCCGATGGGGGGCTGCTGGCCCCAACCCGTCCAGGAAGGTGCGGATTCACTATCGGGGGCCTATCGCTGATCTATCGGCGATGTATCGCCGATTCCAGCTCGATGCATCCTCTCCATGCCAGTCCCCCCCTAGCGTTGCCCCTCAACTGTGGGCCTGGTGGCAGCGGTACGCAGGGTGTGCGAGGCGGTTTGGCAGCGTCCCTGATTTGTTCAAAAGGCCATATCTCTAACAACCCCAGCCTGTCGATTGGGGCACTTACCGGTCGTCTCGACATGGACTTGCCGCAGGAGGGGTGAGGACAGTTGGGGGACGGCAGAAGGAGGAGGAGTGGAAGTCTGAGAACACTAAGCGGTTTGATGTCTTGCAGACGGTGAGTGACGAAATTACGCCACGGAGTTGGAGCGTACTATGGGTGAAAGAAGAATGCGTGAAGCCGAGTTCGGCAAAGCAATAACAAATTAGGCGAGGCCAGCGTAGAAGATGGACGAGACAGGGCAAGAGAAACAAGCAACATGAAGGAGGATGTTCAAAGGTTCGAAGTATACGCGCTAGCCTCCGTCGCCTTCCTCGCTCTCCTCATTCCGCTCCTCCACTCGACCTGCCGCTCATCTTGCCTCCCTCGCCGACTTTTGGCCGACGGGCCACGCAGGCTGCGTCTTGCCACTCCTGTGACTGGTGGCTTTTGGATCGAGAGAGAACAACCCACCCTCACACCCGCCAGGATGGCTTCTACATTTTTTCCAGAATGCTTGTGGACTTAGTCGACACGCCCCCACGGCGACGATTGCGAATCGCGACGCTTCCGGTTTTACAAATCTTGTTACAAGCTTTTCTTCGCTTTTTTCCGTTACACCGTTGCACCAGTGCCACGTTTCTGCGTCTACAGGATTGCGCCGTTGCACGTGGTCGATGGCGCGATGTGATAGATGTCTCAGGCAATCTCATGCGCGGCAGTTGTTATATTAAATATACAAGATTTCGTAATAAAAGGGAGGGGGTCTGGAAGCTCCAAGACAAGCCATTTCAGACCTCCCCCGTGGGAGAACCTTCCAACACATCGTCCCCAGACCCCCCAGGCCCTCCAAGATAGCCTGGAAGAGACCCCCCCGAAATGAGACCCCCCTCCCTTTATTACGAAATCTGGAGTAAGTTATGGGTGTTTCTTAAACATTATTTGGTTTTATAACAATGTGGTTTCCTGGCCCTCGGCGGATGCATGGTTTTCGCAAGCTGCCCGGGGCCTCTCTTGGGGCACGTGCAGCTGGCGACGGTCGCCGGGCCACAGGATCTAGAGAGAAGCCTTGTATCCATGGAGTGTGGTATAGTGTCGGCGTCCCCCAAACATACTCATACTATGTGTTCGTCGCCCCCCGAGGGGCGACGCGCGCACTGAGAAATCTCATAGTATATGCGTCGTGGCGGGCGCTTTCTGGCCACACCGAACGAGAAACGATATACTAAAAGATGGGTATACTACATGTTCGGGTCGGACGCGCGCCTCCAAGGCGGACACGTAGTATTGGTATGTCTCTGTGCGTTTTTAGTGGGTGTTGGGGTGGCTTGGGTCTACTTCGTTGGACACGACAGGGCCGTGTTTCTGTTCGGGGTTCAGGCTGTCGTTTTTGGTGGCCAGTTCTGGAGCCGTTTTTGTTCCGATTCTGCGCCGCCGTTTGTTTTTCTCGGTTCCCACCCCGGTTCCATTCTCTGTTCTTGCTTCCGATACGACAACTTTTTGTTTTACCGTTTCACTCTCAAGAATTAGGGTTTGGGAAACGGTTGCACAAATCGTCCCTGTCGCATTTATATATGTATAAATGTGTATATATATATACACAGACATATACTGGACACTCCTTCAGATTGACCAAAGCTTTATACACCAGGCTCATAAATCATTCGAGCGCCAGTGTTTGTACTTCCGTCCTCTGTGTGGTGCAGCTTGTTCGCAACGTGTTTCCTGTTGTCTCCCTCTCGTCCTTCACCCTCCCTTCTGGGCAAAGCATTCTATATTGCCCATGCGCTTTTAGCGCTCTTGTTGGCACATCTTGAGTGGCATATCGCTAGCCAATTCAGCCTCGGGGGAAGTACGGTCGCAGTTTGATTTGTCAATTCTGTTTTCGTCCGCTTGGGCAATCAGTTTTGGGCTATCACGCTGCCTATTCCCTGTCCGTTTCCTCCTCTTCTTCTTCGTCCAATTCTTTCCCTTTTTCCCCTTGAGCCCCAAGGGATGTATGAGTTTACATGGCGACTCACTGCGCTTGGCCCAGAATCTGTGGTCTGTGTCTCTGCCGCATGCGCAGGACAGCCCTGCTACGTTGCCGTGGCTACCCCCGTTTTAGTTTATCTATATCTGCCAAGGTATCGTGTGTGGGTCCAGGTTGGCCGTCACGTTATTCTGGGTTTGCCGGTCGCATGTGATGGGGCACGATTGGTGTGTCTGTGAGGTAAGCAAGCAGGAACGAACTCTGTATAGCTGGCCCCAGAGGTGCTGTAAGGGCGAGGAGTCCCACGAGCAAGAAGGGCCTTACGATGTTTTGCCATTTGCGGATTCCAGGACACATCGTCCCTGACCGGGATCGTCCGAAAACACTCAGCATGAACGGCTGGTCCCCTGGAAACATACGGATCCAGAACCCGTTATTTTTCAAGGGAGTGAAGATACGGTGAGCAGGGGGCAAGGGGGGGATGGGGAAGAGAAACGGGGGTGGAAATATGGACGGGAGGAGGGACGGGGAATGACATGAGGAGGGGTTAGAGAAGGAGGGGGGTAGGCGAGTCGTGAGGGGGGGCGGGTATAGGAGGGGGGATATTGAGAGTTTGCCGACGAAGCCAGCGGCGAGGGGGTGAGGGCCCAGGTATCGCGGTTGTTATCAGCTATTTAGGGATGCAGATGCTCTTGGGCACGGTCTACACCGTGCCTTTGATCGTTGACATCGCGATATTCATTGGTGCGGCGGCCATTCTATCCCTCTTCAGATCTCCACCTCTCATTTTCCTGTACGCACTCCTTGTTCCCCCCCTGAGCAACAGCTGCAGTTGCAGCGCATGCGCACAGACGGTCGACAAATTCGCCTGCTTTTGCAGCTCCACAGACGCTGCGCACCAGCTCT
Source organism: Prorocentrum cordatum (assembly GCA_963575745.1). Lineage (NCBI taxonomy): Eukaryota > Dinophyceae > Prorocentrales > Prorocentraceae > Prorocentrum > Prorocentrum cordatum. The sequence goes on from CAUYUJ010005324.1 coordinate 258,569, forward strand.
GCCATGTTCAGGCCTTTCGGTGCGTGGGCATCCGCGAGTTGGTGGGATGTCGTCGGAGGTTGAGGTTTTGCACGCGCCGTGGCTCCAACCATAGAGTCTGTTTCGATCGTGGTGTCGTTTGTGCGGCCGGAGGATGGCCTGCACCAAAGGTATGATGTCTTGGTCATGGCAAGGGCCGAGTCGTTCTAAATTCTTCACGCTTCGCGTATCCCCACCAGCCCATCTCAAAACAGCAACTCTAGCGAAGCATGCCGACAGTCGTGTTTTTCAAGCGTGTTTCCGCCTGCCCCCGCATATCTCCCCTGTTCCTCCTTCCTCCCGCCTCCTTGTACATCCGCCTTGTGGGGGGAGCGGGAGAAGGACGAGGCGGATGAGGAGGGAGAGAAAGCGCTCCTCGTGGTTTGAGTCGTTTGGGGTTTCTCGTCCTGGTGTGAGTCGTTCGGGCCCTTCTTCCTGGTGTGAGTCGTTCGGGCTCTTCGTGGTGTGAGTCGTTCGGGCTCTTCGTCCTGGTGTGAGTCGTTCGGGCTTCTCGTGGTGTGAGTTGTTCGGGCCCCTCGTCCTGGTGTGAGTCGTTCGGGCCCCTCCTCCTGGTGTGACTCGTTCGGGCTCCTCGTGGTGTGAGTCGTTCGGGGCCCTCGTCGTGGTGTGAGTCGTTCGGGCTCCTCGTGGTGTGAGTCGTTCGGGCGCCTCGTCCTGGTGTGAGTCGTTCGGGCCCCTCCTTCTGGTGTGAGTCGTTCGGGCTCTTCGTGGTGTGAGTCGTTCGGGCCCCTCGTCCTGGTGTGAGTCGTTCGGGCTCCTCGTGGCGTGAGGCGTTCGGGCACCTCGTCCCCTTTTGGGGCGTCTTGGGGGCCTCTTGGCGGCCCCAGGGGCTTCTAGGAGCGTTTGGGTGCCTTGGGGGAGCCTCTTCGGGCCTCTTGGGAGCCTCTTGGAGGCCGTTTGGGGCGTCTTGGGGGCCTCTTGGCGGCCCCAGGGGCTTCCAGGAGCGTCTTGGGTGCCTCGGGGGAGCCTCTTGGGGCCTCTTGGGGGCATCTTGAAGGCAGGAGGCGTCCACGGCTGCAGGGCGTGAGGCTGGCGGCGCCTTGGGGGCGGCGGCGGCCTGCGCTGGCGTGGCGGTGGCGGCGGCAGCTGCAGGCGGAGATGATGGAGAAGACGGCAGTGCTGCAGGGAGGTCACCTCGGAGGTCGAGGTCGCCTCGGAGATGCAGGGAGGCGGCGGACGTGCCTGTCCTCGAGGGCCCGCCGAGCGCCGAGGATGATCTCAGGAGGGCGCATGTCGTGGAGGTCGTCGGCCCCTACGTCGTCTGCCGCGTGTGCGGGGCCCACTCGGCGGTGAGGAGGGCCAGCTTGGGCCGCGCCTGTCCTGGGCCTCTGCCGCCGCGAGGGGCCGACGGAGGAGCGGACTCCAGGAGGAAGAGGCGGGACCGCATCCTCCGCGGCTGCCACCCGCAGACGGGCAGGCCGCTCCCCGCCGAGATGGTGCCCACGAGGAGAGGTGGGTGAGGCCCGCGGGCCTCGCGGGGCCGCGCTGAGCTCAGTGCGGCAAGCCTCCAGCGTGGCGGAGTCCGCGGCGCTGGATCTGGGGTGAAAAAAAAAAGGCCTCTTGGAGGCCTCTTGGGGGCCTCCTGGGGGCCTCTTGGGGCCATCTTGGGGCCTCTTGGCGCCTCCTGGGCGCTTGCTTCTTGGGGCCATCGTGGAGGAAGTCGATCAATGAAGAGGGGAGCTTTAA
>CAUYUJ010005324.1:262793-295293 GCA_963575745.1 Prorocentrum cordatum
ACTTTGAATATTTTATCTTCTCTCTCAGCAACTGGCCCTGACTGTCGGTCTGGCGGCTGCGTGCCCGCCGCCGCCTCTTCGTCGCCGCCTCTTCGCAGCCCGTCGGCCCCGGCCTGACTGTCGGTCTGGCGGCTCCGCGCTCGCCGTCGCCGCCCTGTCGCCGCCACGTCGCCGCCCGTCGGCCTCGGCCTGACTGTCGGTCTGGCGGCTTCGCACTATTCGCCGTCGCCTCTCTGGCGCCGCCTCGTCGTCGCCTGTCGGCCTGGGCCTGACTGTCGGTCTGGCGGCTCTTTTGTCGTCGTCGCCGACCCGTCGCCTCCTCGTCGCGGCCTCGCACATTTTCGCCACATGAATTGCACCATATGGTTCTCCCTTTTCTAGACCGAATCTATGTTCTACCCCCTGGGATTCTCGCTCCCCCCGTTTTCGGAGTGCAAGTTACGTACGACTGTGTCCCATCGTCCATCGTGAATATGAGTTCGTACCATTCCAGCCAGGCCAGTATCGACCCCCCCACACCATCCTCTGCAAAAACAGATTCTGCGCGCACTCGTTTATCAAACATCATAAGTTGCTAAGAGTCTCTTGCAAAACACAAGACGAAGTGCACACGCGCGCGTCGTCGCGCGCGCATGCCGACACCCTTTTAAACACTTGAGGTTCCGTAGGAATTTCAAAATCGAGTGCCCAAAACCTCATATGACAACATTTGGTTTCGCAACACTGGTTTTCAAACATAAGTTGCGCGTTTTGTTGCGATGGTTGCGGAAACCATGGTTTCTTAATCATCTTCAGGACATGCTGCCGCTTCGCGCGGGCTTGCCGAAATCGCTCGAACGCCCTTGCGCGCGCCCCGTCGCGAGAACCCTTGTCTGCAACACGCGGGACGAAGTGCACGCCCCCGCGTCGTCGCGCGCGCATGTCGGAATCCGTCCAACAATGCTTCGTTCCCGCAGTGATGTCAAAACCGAGCGTGCAGCAAAAAACCTACAAACACACATGGCTTCGCAACACCAGTTTCATTAAACAGCGTGCGCCCGCGCTCTTGCGAATCCTTTTTTTTCAAACGAAGCAAAGACAAACATGTTCAATGAGTTCTGTCAAACGGGCCTCTGGCGCCGCACACCGAACCGAACTCATTCGCACGCCCTTGCGCACGTGCTGGGGGGGGGGGCACGATCCGGTTCAAATAATTCCATGCGGGCCACTCTCGCGCGTCGCCCCCGCGCTCATGCCGAAGCATTTCCAAAACCTTCATCATCGACGCGAGGACGTCGTCATCGTCGTCGGGGTGATCAGCATCCGCGCCGTCACTGGCCGTACCGTCGTCGTTGTCCGCATCTTCACCAGCATCGCTAGCATCCTCATCGTGTATACCGTTGTCGACGTTGGCATGATCACGCGTCTGCCCAAGTCGCCGGCTCGCGCTAAAATGCCCGCTGGGATGTGCCCAGCGGTCAGCGCCACCGCGGCCGCGTCGACCGCGCCAAACTGGCTGGCCGCTGCGCGCGCGTGCGTGCGTGGGTTGTCGCAGCCGCAAAAATACACCATCCAGCGCCAAGCACTCATCGCAATCGCCGCCGCATGGGGTTTGCATGCCAAGTTGCAGGTGGGTGTGTGTGGAAGGATTGCGCGGGTCGACAATTCAGTGCGGGTGGGTCGGTGCGTTTTTGAGCGAACCGTAGAGTGGAAAACTCACCCCGACAAGTGGCACGAGTGCCATGGTTCTTGCACCGAGTGGAGGAGGCGAAGGGGAGAGATGGCTGGTGGATGGGGCGATGGGGGGGGCACTCGGGATGGGGGGGCGGTGCCGTGCCGAAATAAAGTGGTCGGGGCGGAGGGGTCGCGCTGGCTGGCGGGCGGGGTGATGCAGAAGGGGCGCTCGGTCGGGATGTAGGGGGCGGTGCCGTGCCGAAATGAAGGGGTCAAGTCGGAGGGGGCGGTGCCGCGCCGCAACAAAAGGGGTCGGAGCGGAGGGGACGCGCTGGCTGGCGGGTGGGGGGGTGCGGAGGGGACGCGGGCGGAGGGGTCCCGCTGGCTGGTGGGTGGGAGGATGTGGGGGGCCTGTCGTGAGGGGTCGGGGCGGGTCGGTGCCGTGTCGAAATAAAGAGGTCGGGGCGGAAGTGGCGCTTTGGCTGGTGGGTGGGGGATGTGGAAGAGGCGCGCGGGATGCGGGGGGGCGGTGCCGCGCCGAAACAAAAGAGGCCGGGGCGGAGGGGGCGCTCTGGCTGGCGGGTGGGGGGATGCAGAGGGGGCGCGCGGGATGCGAGGGGGGCGGTGCCGTGCCGAAATGAAGGGGTCAAGGCGGAGGGGGCGCGCTGGAAGGGGTCAAAGGGGGCGCGAATGGATGGGCGGTGCCGCTGGGATGGTTGCGTAGTAAATGGGTGATGCAAATAAAAAATGCTGCGGATGGGGGGCGTTGGCTGGCGGACGCGGGGATGCGGAGGGGGCGCGGGCCGGAGGGGGCGCTTGGTTGTTGGGGTGACGTGTGGGGGGGGGGCGGTACCGTGCCGAAATGAAATGGAAAAGGGCTGGTCGGGTTGGGGGGGACGGTGCCGCGTCGAAATAAAAAACGGTCGCTGCGGAGGGGGGCGTTGGCTGGCGGACGCGGGGATGCGGAGGGGGCGCGGGCCGGAGGGGGCGCGCTGGCTGGTAGGTGGGGGGTGCGGATGGTCGATTAGTAAGGTGAGCGCGCGCTGGCTGATCAGTTTGGGGGGCGCGGAAGATGCGCGCGGGATGGGGGGGCGGGGCCGCGCTGAAATAAAAGGGTCGGGGTGGAGGGGGCGCGCTGGCTTGTGGATGGGTTGATGGAGGTGGCGCTCAGGATGGGGGAGGCGGTGCCGTGCCGAGAAAAAGGGCGGAGGGGCGCGCTGGCTGGCGGGCGGGTTGATGCACAAGGCGTTCGGGGGAGCGGTGCCGTGCCGAGGGGTAGGGGCGGAGAGGGGCGCTCGCGGGCTGGCGGGTGGGGCGCGTGCATGCGTCGGCGTGGGTTGTCGCGGTCGCAAAAATACACCAGCCTGCGCCAAACACTCATCGCAATCGCCGCCGCATGGGGGTTGCATGCCAAGTTGCAGGTGTGTGTGTGTGTGTGGATTGCGCGGGTCGACAATTCAGTGCGGGTGGGTGGGTGGGATTTTTGCGCGAGCAGTACAGTGGACAACTCACCCCGACAAGTAGCACGCGTGCCATGGTTCTTGCACCGAGGGGTGGAGGCTAAGGGGAGAGCTGGCTGGTGGATGGGGTGATGGAGGGGGGCGCTCGGGATGGGGGGACGATGCCATGCCGAAATAATAGTTAAAAAAAGGCGAAGGGGCGCGCTGGCTGGCGGGCGGGTTGATGCACAGAGGGCGTTCGGGATGGGGGGGGGCGTTGCCGTGCCGAGGGGTCGGGGTGGAGGGGGCGCGCTGGCTGGCGGGTGGGGCGACGCGGAGGGGGCGCGCGGGATGGGGGGGTCTGCGGGTCCGTGCCGAAAGAAAAAATGCGGAAGGAGCGCGCTAGTTGTTGGTCGGGGCGATGGGGGGCGGGTGCCGTGCCGAAATAAATTGGTCGGAGCTCCAGCCACCCTGCGCAATATAATGATAACTCCACGTGTATATTCCTTTTTTCTAGAACAAGTATTTCGATGTCCCTCCCCCTGGAATGTACCGCCCCAGTTGGTGTCTTCACTGCAGGAGGAGAAGCAGGTCGGTGGTTGTTGAAATGTCTGTGACTTGTATTTGTTCAGTGTTTGGGGACGCGAGGACGAGATAGGCGTGAGTGCGGCGGCCTCGGGGTACCTGACGTTTTCCCGGCCAGCGAACTAGCGATCGTGAGTCCAGCACACACGTGTAGTTCGATCAATCATGCAGGAAGTTGTTTGTTTATATGTGTATATATAATTCAAAAAAGCAGGTCAATCACAGCCCTGATTTAGGATGTAGTTCCGAAAAGGTTTCATTCAGCATCGGCGCTGGTAGCTTCCGTGGTCGCGAACCGACCTGATCCGCAGCATTCCCACGCAATCTTGCGCAATCCTTAGCAATCTGGCATAATCTTGCTCAGTCCCAGGCGTATCGAGTCCAGCCGAATAGTCCCCAAATCCTCTTTAATCGCATCTGTTCGTTCCCACGACAACCTCCCAGGAGTTGTCTCCGAACTCTTCCCCGTGGACTGAGAGTAGCCGCCCCCTCAATTGGAAAGGGCGGACACAACTCGTTGCCGGGCAACCTGCCAGGTGTGCTCGTCGCCAGCGGCATCACTTCCATCATCTATGACAGCCTGTACCCCGAACAGAGGGAGGTGCACTTGAAGGCGAAGATGCCAGGACCGTCTGCTCGGTGGTGGGCTAGCCCCGGGCAGCCCGCCCCCGGGGTCCTGGGCGACCGCGCGGGGGGGTCCAGTTGAGAAGGCAGAGCCGTGCTTGCGCCAGGCTCCTCGGGGATCCATCCTTCTGCGCCCCTGATGGCCTGCGCCGAGAAAGAGGGATGGGGAGGTTGATGCGGGGGAATGGGGAGTGAAGGGATCTGGAGGTGAAGAGGGCACGGGGGTTCCAGGGAGAGCGAGGGTTAGTAGACGAAGAATTGCACGGGCAAACACATTTCAAACTGGGAACGTTGGTCCCATGATTGTTGCACAGGTTTTGCGCCCGACGAGACACGGTTGCGGTATAGATACAAGCGTTTCAGCCGCCATCGAGCAGGCGTCCTCAATGGAGGACAAGGATGTGTTGTACGGTTATTCGTACGCTACAGACCAGGATATTAGGAGGGGAATGGGGACGGGGAAGATGGGGATGCCCAGACAGTTCGAGGCAGATGTGTGAAAGTGCGAGATACCAGGTGGGGTCGTCTAAGTTGGAGGAGAGGGAACATGGGTTGGAATACCAGCAAACGGATGAAAGGGAGGGAGCAGGGGGGAGGGCGAGAAAAAGGTGAGGAGGATCAACGTAGGGATGAGTGGGGAAGGTGGCGAGAGAGGGAGTAGAGTTGAGGAGTGAGGACGTCGCACAGACGGCGAAGAACCCTGGAGCAGAGGACGGAAGGAAGGAGGAGGGAAAATGGGGGATCACGAGGATGATGCGCAATGCAGGTCAGTTCGGACGCGTGCATCCCGATTTTGGGCGATGCACAACATAACGAGGACTAGCAACGAAAGAGGACGAACACCAGAAGGAGGACGACGAGCAGCAGAGGGAGGACGACGAGCAGACGGAGCACACAACATTGGAGGCGGGGGAGGAACGCGAACGACAGGAAGAACGGCGATGATGAGGAGCCGAGGGATCGCCATCATGGATCAGCGGCGCGCAGGTCATAGCGACGGGTCCCGTTTCCGTGCAGAGTCGGGGCGTTCCGTCTCCGAATCCCGGGCGGCAGTGGCCCATCCCCTATCCGCGGAGCTGGCGCCCACGCGCCACATCTGCGGATCCCTGAATCATGCTGGCGCATGGAGGAAGCTCGGCTGCGAACCCAGGGGGGAAATCTGAGAGGGCGGGCCTTCTCAGCAGGCGGAGGGGCTTCTCAGAAGCCCTCGCGCCGTATGCGACGTCTTCTGAAGTTGCCCCGAAGCCACAGACGGCTTCTCAGAGAAGGCCGCTGCCTTCCCCATTCCCTCATTCCTCATCCCTCCATGTCTGCTTGTCCTCCTCCCTCCCGCCTCCGCTCCCACCTCATCCGTCTCCCCTTTCTCCTTTCCCTCCTGCCTCCTGCCTCCCTCTTGCGTCCTCGACTCGTTGCAGGTCTAGTCCGCAGTGCCTCGGCTCCGGGAAACGTTACGTTGGCCAGGGCTTTTTTTTGTTTGACTGTGAGCAGTCCTGGGCACTTGCGAGTTTTGATGAGACGATTGCTGTGTTTCATTTGCGCGTCGTCGACGTCGGTTCTGGTTTCCACCTGCCTCCTTTCTCTTGCCCCATCTCCCGACAGCTGTCTCGTTCCTCCCTCCCTCCCTCCCTCCCTCCTTCGCCCTTCTGACGACCTGACCTGACCTGACACACCGACCTCCCCACGACCTGACGTGCCCAAGACACTCCACTTTCTGCCCCCCCCCGCCCCATCTCCCTCGCTGCCGAGCGGTGCGTTTCTCCCCCCCGCGCGGTCGCCAGGAGCCTTTGTCGCCTGGGCTGTTGCAACGGCGGTCAGCAGCCAGGGCCCATTTCGCTCCGACCGAGCTGGTTCGGTACTGGTTCCGGCAGGCCCGGCCCGATTCCGATGTGCCGACGATCCGATGCGACCCGATGTTCGCACGGCGCTGCTGGGCACCCTGGCGTGGCTGATCCGATTCGATCGCGATGCCGTGCCGATGCCACCAGGTCCGACGCACATGTCGACTAGACCCAGCTTCCCGATTCTATGCCGATTGGTCATGCGGCTGCCCGAGAGGAAGGATCAGGAGAATGAAGAGGAGGAGGAGAAGGAAGAGGAGAAGGAGGAGGAGGAGGAGGAGACGGTTGAAGAGGAGGAGGAGGAGGAGGAGGAGGACGAGGATCTCCACGAGGAGGTAAAACCATGGGGTCCAGCCGTCAGTGGGCCTTGGAAACGATGGGACCGTTTTTGTTGCCAGTTCCGTGTTGCAGTTTTTTCCCAACCATCCTGTGGTTTTGGGTCCCCGTTTTGAAGAGACGGTCCCCGCGTTCCTCTTCTCCTCTCTTCCTCCACTTCCTCCCCTCCCTCCTCCTTCTTCCATGCGTTTCACCCACCCAGCACAGTGCTTCGTGGCCCCATACGAAGCTCCACCGAAGCCCCCAGTGGGACCGCCCGCATGCGTCCGCCACCACCCAACACAGCCCTTGCTCCCTGCGTTTCACCCACCCAGTACATTGCTTCGTGACCCCATAGGGAGCTCCACGGAAGGTCCAAGTGGCACCGCCCGCATGCGTCCGCCACCACCCAACACGGCCCGTGCTCTCTGCGTTTCACCCACCCAGTACACCGTTTCGTGGCCCCATAGGGAGCTCCACCGAAGGTCCCAGTGGCAACGCCCGCATGCGTCCGCCACCACCCAGCACAGCCCTTGCTCCCTCCATTTCGCCCACCCAGTACCAGGGTTTCGTGGCCCCATAAGGGGCTCCACCGAAGGTCCCAGTGGCACCGTCCGCATGCGTCCGCAACCACCCAGTACAGATATTGCTCCCTTCGTTTCACCCACCCAGTACTGGGTTTCGTGGCCCCATAGGGAGCTCCACCGAAGGTCCCAGTGGCACCGCCCGCATGCGTCCGCCACCACCCAGTACAGCCATTGCTCCCTTCGTTTCACCCGCCCAGAACAAGGTTTCGTGGCCCCATAGGGGGCTCCACCGAAGGTCCCAGTGGCACCGCCCGCATGCGTCCGCCACCACCCAGCACAGCCCTGGCTCCCTGCGTCTCAAGGTCCCAGTGGCACCGCCCGCATGCGTCCGCCACCACCCAGCAAAGCCCTTGCTCCCTGCGTTTCACCCACCCAGTACAGCGTTTCGTGGCCCCATGGGGAGCTCCACGGAAGGTCCCAGTGGCACCGCACGCATGCGTCCGCAACCACGCAAGACGGCCCTTGCTCCCTGCGTTTCACCCATCCAGTACAGCGTTTCGTGGCCCCATAGGGAGCGCCACCGAAGAAGAAATTCACAATTGCAGTACTCAGAACTGCATATGGTTGGGTCTTTCGCCAGGCTGATTTGCCGGTTCCGTCGCAGTTTTTGTTGCAGGTTCCGTCGTTGTTATTTCTCCGGGTCGGCCTCAGTCCCAATCCTGGAGCCGTTTTTGTTTTGCCGTTGCAGGTCGCAGTTTTTTCTCCCGTTTCCGTTTTCAAGAGACATTTGTTTTGTAAACAGTGAAAGAAGCCGTTTTGCCGCTTGCGGAGCCCCTTAAGGTCCAGCTTGAACTAGACGATTGATTTTGTTACGTGGCTGTTGGCGCGTGATGCACCCGTGGAGACATGACAGCAGACTCAGCGTCTCAGACTCCGACAAAGGGGTTGGCAAACAGGAGACCCGCAAAGGGCGCCAGCCTTAGCCGCCGCCGGCAGCACGAAGAGCGGCGGCATACATGGGACAAGCCAGTAGGGGAGGTGGAAGGAGGGAGAGGCAGCGTAGGGGTAGGGTGCACCAGGCGCAAAACCGCGTGCTCCCGGGGCTTCGAGCTGCAGTCAACGCCCCACCCATGATCACACGGGCCAGGATTCCTGCAGACGACGAGCGTGCGGAGGAGCCGTGTGAGTGTGACCGCTGGCCGAGGCAGGTAGCACCCACGGTGGGCGCTTGAGGAGACAGCGGTGCCCGCAGCAGGAGACCGGCGCACCGAGCCAAACGTGTAACAGAGACGGACGCGCAGCCTGAAGGCAATGAGCAACGAACACAGAACGGACACAGAACGTGTAGCAGAGAAGAACGGACACAGAACGAGCTAGTGTCAAGAGACGGCCACAGAACGTGTAGCAGAGAAGAACAACGAACAGATCAGGCTCAGAGGTGGCTCTCGCGGTTCACCGGGCCCTTCTATGGGGGAACATAACGTGACATAAGCATAAAAACTCTGAGGTTCGCGCGGATTTCTCGGATCGGCGCTGGGGCCCCCTGGCGGCGCCTCCGGCGCCGCCCTTGGCGCGCTCCGCGCGCCAGGGAGTGGTGTCCAGCGCCGATCCGAGAAATCCGCGCGGACCTCCGAGTTTTTATGCTTACGTCACTTTTTGTTCCCCTATTTTATGATTGGTCCTATGTCGTCTCTCGTGGACCCAGCCGCCTTTTGAGCCAGGAGGGAGCGTTGTTGTTTTCTATTGCGTTCATTATGACGGTAGCTTGGCTGTCCGTTTCCATGCGGTCGGTAGCAGATCATGAGAGCCTTCTGTACCCTCGCAACTCTGTCTTTAGCGTCCATTCGCGTCGATTGGCGTCTGGGAGTCGCTGGGATAGCGCCAATGCAGCGTCGACCAGCGTCGATTAGATTGGCGTCGATTCAGCGGCGATTGGCCCCGATTTACCGTCGACGAGCGTCGATCCGTAAGAGCCAACAAGATGGTATGGGAGGCCCCCGGAGTGGCCACAGAAGTTTGCTGGGCGCGAGCTGCAGGTCTGGCGCGGCGTGCCCCCCCCCGCCCCCGGCGCAGCAGGGGCGCCCGACAGGAGGGAAAAAAACACACAGACGCAACGACTCGTCGCCTCACAGGAAAGCATGGAAAGATATGGACCTGGAGGGGGGGAAGACGAACGCAGAGCCCAGAACATGTGGGAAACAGTGTGCGGAAGCCGAGGCGTTGGCGTCCGCCTCGTTGTGTGTGTGTGTGTGTGTGTGTGTCCCTGGGCCCCTCCAGCTCGGAGGACTCGTCGGCCGGCGGCGCCACTGTGCAAGTCTTCTTGGCGCCCCGCGCCCCGGGAGAACGACACCGACCTGGATCGGCTTCTTATGCATGGCCTTGCCGATCCGCGCGGGCCCTCGCGCCCCCTCCCCTCACGCTGCGTCTGCGGGGGACCTCGCGACGCGGGCTCCGTGCTGACTCGGCGCGGATTCGGCGTGGGTTCGACGCGGATTCGACACGGATGCGACGCCTGGTCCGACGATTTCGAAGTGGATTGGACGCTTTGCGGCGGCAAACAGTCGCACGAAGCCGAGGTCCGGAGCCAGACCCCCCCCCTTCCCCCACTTCCGCCCTAGCGCCGATGTGCTAGGACAGTGGGACCTGAAAAGAAGGAGCCGAAGGGCCGCGCAACCTGCGCCAAGGGAGGGGTTACTCGGCCACTGGCGGTCCACTGGCGGCTTATCACGCTGCTGGGCGCCGCGCGGAACCAGGTTTTTGCCTTTCTGTGGAAGGCTTCACATTCGCCATGGGATCTGGACAAATCGCGGCACCAGCATAAGTTTATGCAGGTTCGTTTCGGAAAGCCATGATGCCAGGGAGAATGTCTGATGTCTACGACTCAGGCCAATTTAGATCGCGGGCGCGCGCTGCTTTGCAGCATTCAGATCTGGTCCACAGCAGCCGAACTATTGCAGCACAAGTTGCAAGACTGCACAACTGGTGGCAGGTCTTCTGTCAGACGTTGCTTCTTTACTTGGAACACAGGGGCCGAGCAGCCTGGAGATCCCCGCCGAGAGGGCGTCTGCCGTTGCGTTGCTCCTCCAGTCTTCTTCGGCGCCCCATCCCCCGAGGCACACCCGTGATAATCTTCGCATTTCAACTCAAGCCACCCGCGCATGTGCAAGCACAGTTTGTGCCGCACCCGACCTTGTGTCCTCGATTGCGCCCAGTCGTTCCGCAGGTGGGATCGCAGCGCGCAGCACGCCGCTGCGCGCTGTCGAGGTACCGAGTAGGACGATGAGGCCGAGGTGGCGTGAGGGGCAGGTAACAGGCATCGGGGAACAAGGATCACGACCAGCAGGACAAGGACGCGGATCATCTAGGCCTCCACCATGGGGTTCGAGCAGATGGGGTCGGCGGATCGCGCCGCATCGTCGATGCATCGGCGATGCAGCTCGACGTGGAACCCGATTTTTCTCCACGCCGACGTCGCCGATGCACCGCCGACGTCGCCGCTGCACCGCCGATGCTTCGGCGATGCATCGACGATGCGGCGCGATCGGCCGACCCCGTCTGCTCGGACCTCATCTGGGAGGCGTCTGGATCAATAGCAGGAGCTTCGGCAGGGGTCGAACCGCGACGGCGCGGCGGCGATCCAGGCGCGGGCGCTCACAAGGTGGAACGCCGCCGGCCGGTGGCACGGACTCGGCCTGTTTGTGCCCAACCCTCCTGTGGTGTTGGGTCTTCGTTTTGAAGAGACGGCGCCCCGCGTCCTACCCACTCAATCATTCACTCACTCACGCACTCACTCACTCACTCACTCACTCACTCACTCACTCCTCCTCTTCTTCCTCCTCCCTCCTCCTCCCTCCTCCCTCCTCCCCCTCATCCCTCCTCCATGCGTACAGTACGGCGTTTAGTGGCCCCATAAGGAGCTACTCCTAAGTCCCCAGGGGGGGGGGTACAACATGCGTCCGCCATACCCAGTACGGCGATTCGTGGCCCCATTGGGAACTCCACGTAAGGCCCCAGGAGGTGGGTACAACATATGTCCGCCACACCCAGTACGGCGTCTCGTGGCCAGTGGGACCGTCAACATGCGTCCCGCATACCCAATTTGGCATTTTCACTCACCCAGTACAGCGTTTCGTGGCCCCATAGGGCCCGCATGCGTCCCGCAAGCGCAATTTGACATCTCCAGCTCAGCATTTCGTGGCCCCAATAGGGAGCTCCACCGAAGCCCCCAGTGGGACCGCCCACATGCGTCACACACGCACACACAGACACGCGCACACACAGACACGCACACACACACACACACACACACACACACACACACACACACACACACACACACACACACACACACACACACACACACACACACACACACACACACACACACACACACACACACACACACACACACACACACACACACACACACACACACACACACACACACACACACACACACGTCACACACACGCACGCACGCAGGCACGCACGCACGCACGCACGCACGCACACACACAAACACACATACACACACAAACACACACACACACACAAGCACACATACACACACATTGGCAGTTACCCACCCAGTACAGCGTTTCGTGGCCCCATAGGAAGCTCCACCGACGCCCCCAGTGGGAGCGTCCGCATGCGCCCCGCACACCCAATTTGACAATTCCACCCACCGAGTACAGCGCTTCGTGGCCCCATAGGGAGCTCCACCGACGCCCCCAGTGGGAGCGTCCGCATGCGACCCACACACACTCAATTTGACATTTCCTCCCACCGAGTACAGCGCTTCGTGGCCCCATAGGGAATTCAACCGACGGCCCCAGTGCTACCGCCCGCATGCGTTCCCCCCCCCACCCAGTGCAGTGCTTGGTGGCCCCACAGGGAGCTTCGCTGAAGAAGATCGTTACAATTGCGGTACCAACAACTGCATGTGGTGGGTCCGTCGCCAGGATAATGTTGTCGATCTGCGTCGTCCGATGGCCGCAGCCAGTTTTGCTGCAGCGATCCGTGTCATGTCAGAAACCAGCGAGCAAGGCGTCACGACACGACGCTCAAGGCGGGCATGTCCCTCAACTGGAGGGACGTTCAGACATAGCGGAAGATAATCAGGGGACGATGTTGTCGAGTTTTTTTTGTTTTGACTTGCGCTTGATTAGTGTTTGGTTATTTCCCCATATCCTTAGATGGGGTTCTTGTTATTTATTGGACGCCGCCGACTCCAGAGAACAATAACACACCCAGAACACAGACTTACTCATGCACAGACATACTCATACTCAGACTTTCTCATATCCAGACGTACTCACTCACAGGCTTACTCATACCCAGATTTACTCATACACAGACTTACTCATACACAGACTTAACTCATACTCAGACTTACTCATGCTCAGACCTACTCACACCCAGACTTACTCAAACCCAGACGGACACATACATAGACTTACTCATACACAGACTTACTCATACTCAGACTTACTCATACCCAGACGCACTCATACACAGACTTACTCATACTCAGACCTCGACATACTCAGACCTTCTCATAGTCTGAGTTACTCAACACACGGCAGATTTTGAGGATGTCTCAGGCGGGGCGCTGGCTTCAGCACCCCTAAGGGCAGCCGCCAGGGGGTATATCACGGGCCCGGTCGCGGCCAGGTTGCGGGGATGTCTCTGGCGGTTTGCCTGGTTCGGTGCCCAACATCGTCTGCGTCTACAGCAGATTTCAAGGATGTCTCAGGCGGGGCGCTGGTTTCAGCACTCCTAAGGGCAGCCGCCAGGGGGTATATCCCGGGCCCGTTCGCGGCCAGTTTGTGGGGATGTCTCAGGCGGTTTGCCTGTTTCGGTGCCCAACATCCTTTGCGATTACACCAATGTTTGGAGGATGTCAAAGGCGGGGCGCTGGGTTCAGCACTCCTAAGGGGAGCCGCCAGGGGGTATATCACGGGCCCGTTCGCGGCCAGTTTGTGGGGATGTCTCAGGCGGTGTGCCTGTTTCGGTGCCCAACAACATTTGCGATTACAGCAGATTTGGAGGATGTCTCAGGTGGGGCGCTGGTTTCAGACGTACTCCTACCCAGACGTACACATACACAGATTTATTCATACACAGACTTACTCATACTCAGACTTACTCATAGCCAGACGTACCCATACACAGACTTCCTCATATTCAGACCTACACATGCTCAGACCTTCTCATAGTTTGATTTATCCAGCACACGGCAGATTTTGAGGATGTCTCAGGCGGGGCGATGGTTTCAGAACTCCTAAAGGGAGCCGCCAGGGGGTATATCACGGGCCCGTTCGCGGCCGGTTTGTGGGGATGTCTCCGGCGGTTTGCCTGGTTCGGTGCCCAACATCGTTTGCGTCTACAGCAGATTTAAAGGATGTCTCAGGCGGGGCGCTGGTTTCAGCACTCCTAAGGGGAGCCGCCAGGGGGTATACCACGGGCCCGTTCGCGGCCAGTTTGTGGGGATGTCTCAGGCGGTTTGCCTGTTTCGGTGCCCAACTTCCTTCTTGCGATTGCACCAGATCTGGAGGATGTCACAGTCGGGGCGCTGGTTTCAGGACTCCTAAAGGGAGCCGCCAGGGGGTATATCACGGGCCCGTTCGCGGCCAGTTTGTGGGGATGTCTCAGGCGGTTTGCCTGTTTCGGTGCCCAACATCGTTTGCGTTTACTGCAGATTTGGAGTATGTCACAGTCGGGGCGCTGGTTTCAGGATTCCTAAAGGGAGCCGCCAGGGGGTATATCACGGGCCCGTTCGCGGCCAGTTTGTGGGGATGTCTCAGGCGGTTTGCTTGTTTCGGTGCCCAACATCGTCTGCGATTACAGCAGATGTGGAGGATGTGTCTGCAATTACCGCAGATTTGCATATGGGGAGCTCCACGGAGTGAGTAATTTTCCATGTTTTTTTTTTTTTTTTTTTTTTTTTTTTTTTTTTTTTTTTTTTTTTTTTTTTTTTTTTTTTTCAAAATCCGCATCTAGGAGGACATACCCGAACTAACACGAAACCTTTTGTCCCCAGACCCTCGACGTCTCGATTGTCTCACAACGTAGACACCCGGAGGTCTCGACCCATAATTTTAGGTTTTTTCTGCTCATCCGGAATAGTTTTTGACCCCAGCGAGGGTCCCCAGAGGCCGAAGATAGCACAAATCTTCCGTCACACATATTTACGACGCTAATGGGTCAGGAGAACGAGGTCGCAGGCAACCGGGAGGGAGGGGGCCGCCGTGGCGAACGGAGCTGGCCAACGCCGCAGCAGGCAGGAGTGCAGCCCCCAGTCGCAACGGCACCGGCGGCCCGCGCGGCCGCATCGGCGACCCGGCCCAGATGGACGACAACAACAATGCCGACCGGAACAACCGCCACACGTGGAACGGTGCGCCCAAGCTCAAGCACGCGCAGAGGGGGTAGCGGGAGAGGGAACGGCATCTTAGAAGCACCCCCTGCTTCTCAGAAGGCGCGGGCCCTGTCTATCGAAGACGCCTACGGCGAATCACCGCCGCCCCCTGCCCTTGTGGAAGCGCCTATGTGGCTGACAGCTGGGCTAGAGCCTGGCCAAGCTAGCGGGCCAGTTGTTCCCCGAGTCGGTTTGGAGAGCCTTCGGGGAACGCGTGGGGGAGCAAGAGGTTTGAAAACGCTCATGTGTCCGAGCGTTGTGGCAAGAGTTCTGCCAAGCTGTCGGACCATTAGTTTCCCCAACCGTTGTGGCAAACCTTCCGGGAACACTTCTGGCAAGATGGCGGGGAAGATCAGGAGGAGGAGGAGGATGAGAAGGAGGAGGAACGTAAGGAGGAGGAGATGAGGAGGAGGAGTCTTGGGCGTTTTAGAGGCCTCTTGGGCCGTCTTGGGGGCCTCTTGGGGCCATCTTGGGGGCCTCTTGGGCGATCTTTGGGGGCACTTGGGCCGTGTCGGGCCGTCGAAAGGCTGAAAAAAAGCAACTGCCATTATCCTTCAAAAACCAATGATGTTGGCCTTTTTTCGGGCCTTCCTGCAGGCCCTCTTGGAGGCCTCTTGGGCCGTCTTGGGCCAGCTTCGAGCCATCTTCGGCCATCTTGGTGGGCTCCTGGCCCGTCTGACGCCGTCGGAAGCCGTTTGGGGGGGCATCTTTGGGCCGACTTCGGGCCCTCTAAGGGCCCCCTTGGGGGCCATCTTGGGTGTCTTCAGGCCTCCTGGGCCGTATTGGGGGCCTCTTGGGGCCATCTTGGGGGCCTCTTGGGCCGTTCTGGGGCCATCTTGGAGGCCTCTTGGGCGATCTTTGGGCGATCTTTGGGGGCTCTTGGGCCGTCTCGGGCCGTCGGAAGGCCGAAAAGAATCAGGCCGTCGGAAGGCTGTCTCGGGCCGTCGGAATCCTTCAAAAAACTGATGAAAATCAGTGGTTTGGGCCTTTTTTGGGCCTTCCTGCAGGCCCTCTTGGAGGCCTCTTGGGCCGTCTTGGGCCAGCTTCGAGCCATCTTCGGCCATCTTGGTGGGCTCCTGGCCCGTCTGACGCCGTCGGAAGCCGTTTGGGGGGCCTCTTCGGGCCGACTGATAGGGCTCTCTTCCGGTGCTCCAGGGCCGTCTTAGAGGCCATCTTGGGCATCTTGGAAGCCTCTTGGGTCGTCTTTGTGCCCGCTTGGAGCCGTCTTGGGGGCCTCTTGGGCAGTCCTGAGGCCAATTTGGAGGCCTCTTGGGGGCTGTGGGGGCGATCTTGAGGGCCTCTTGGGCCGTCTCGGGTCGTCGGAAAGCCGAAAAGGAGCAAATACGAAAAACTCTATATAAAAAAACCTAAGGACAATCAATGTTTTTAGCCTCTTCGGGCCCTCCTGGAGGACCTCTCGGAGGCCTCTTGGGCCGTGTTGGATCGTCTCGGAGGCTTCTTGGGCGACCTTGGAGGTATCTTGCACCCTCTTGGGCCGTCTTGGAGGCCATCTTGGACCATCTTTGGCGGACTTAGAGGCCGTGTTGGACCATCTTGGAGGCCATCTTGGGCCGACATGACCATCTTAGCGGGCATCTTGAGCCGTCTTGGAGGATTTCGGGGGAATTGAGCTCCTGGAGAGCCTTTCCGGATGGCCAGCGGGACGCGCCAGAGCCCCAGGAGGAGTTCTTTTTTGGAAAAGAATCAAAACCAAAACCGATAGGATCCAGCACGACAGGCACCCCTGTGATAAATCACAAGAGGGCGGCGGATCTAATGACCTTCGGACCATCCCGCCACCGTGCCTGGGTTGTGGGTATGCAGCGTAATGGAAGTTCGCTTGGATCTCGTGGGAGGCCTCTTGGGACCTCTGCAGGCAGTTGTACGCCTCTTAGGGGCCGTTTTGGAATCCATTTGGGTCTCTTTTGGACCTCTTGGGGCCTCTTGGGGCCTCTCGGTTGCCTCTTGGGGGCCTCTTGGGACCTCCTGTGCGCATTTCGGGGCCTCCTGGAGCTTCTTGGGGCGGAGGATTCGGATTTCTGGTTCGGGTTCCCTCTCTTAGGCCCCGTCTGGGACCGTTTCGGGGCCTCTTGGGTCGTTTGGGGCGCCTCTTGGACCGTCTTGGGGGCGCCATCTTGACCCGTTTTGTGGCCCTCTTGGAAGCCTTTTGGGCCATCTCGGGGCGGTATTTGGGGCCTCCATGGGGCCGTCTGAGAGCGTCGGGACGCCGAGACGAGAGCGCCCACAAGCGTTTCCGGAGAATAATTGAGTTTGGCTTTTTGGGGTCCTTTTGGGAGGCCTCTCGGAGGCCTTCGGCGGGGCCATCTCGAGCGTCTTGGAGCAATCCTTCGGCGACTCGGGGCCCTCTGGGACCGTCTTGGCGCCCTCTGGGCCCTGGAAGAGTCGCGTGGCACCACCTCCTGGAGCCCGGGCGGCACGCGGGAAGCCACGGGGGGCACGCGGGGAGCCACGTGGACTTTGGGTTCCGGGCTCCTTACAGTGTCGTTTTTGATACATGCTCCGCGTGCGGATCACGTATCAAAAATGCAGGGATCTAGTATTTTTCATGTATTAATCATGTATTACAAATTTTATGTTTAGTGAAATCCTATGTATTCAAAACTGCCCTGTAAAAAGACTCCTCGGGAGTCACAATGGAGGCTTACTGGATTCGGCGAGTGGCCCGAAGACATGCCCCTTCCGTGCCCAGAGGCCCGGTGGCGGATAGGCGGATAGGTGCAGGGCCGTCGCCTGCTAAGAGGCAGCCCTCTTCTCAGACGCCTTCCCCCCCCTCGGGGGCGAAAAAGAGGGGGGGGGGATATCATGGCGTGGGCCATGATATTTCCCCAGATTTCATGGCGCCTCTTCTTCTTTCATTACGTCCCTGGCCCCCCCGCTGGGCCGCGCACATGCCGCCGGTCATGATTTGCACCCCCCCCGCTTGGACACCCCCCTCTTGGCCGCTCCCGACCCCCCTCCCCCTCCTCCTTTGGCGCCGCCGGCAAAGAGGGGGAGGGAGCCTGGCAGGCTCAGGCTCAGAGGAGGGCGGGTCGAGACAGCGGCAGGCGGCCCACGGAGGGGGGCCCTCTGTCGCCACGGCCTGGGCCTCGGACCACTGGCGCGTCCGGACCCGGGGAGGGGCCTCCGGGGCCGATTTCGAGCTGCTGCTGCCCCAGATCGCCCTGCTCCCGGGGGGGCGGGGGCTGGCAGGCCCAAGGTCGGGAGAAGTCGCTCCAGAGCTCGTGGGCCTGCATTCCACCACCATCACCACCACATAAGTTGGAGGGGGGAAGGAGGTGGAGGGTGAGGAGGAGGACGAAGAGGAGGAGGAGGAGGAGGAGGAGGAGGAGGATCCTCTCCCCCGTCTACGTATGGTGGTCGCGGTGGAAACAAGCCCACCATCCAGATCGTTTCGGAGACCTCTCAGAGCGTTCCGGATCGCTCTGAGGAGGCCGCATCGCCCGATACATTTGTCAGATCCGCCAGATCTCAGAGATCCCCGATGGTTCCCGATCTGACTGTCCCGATCCTGGCCTCCTCCTTTTGGGGTGATGCGATCGACGGCGCGAAGATGCCAGCTGGCGGCATCGCGTGGAGTGGGTGGGCGCTGCCCCTCGCAAGCCCCCCCACCGTCCCGCCCCTGACCCCGCCCTCCGCTTCCTCGTCTTCCAGCTGTGTTGCACGCTGGTCGGCCGACCCAGACGTCCTCACCTCGAGTCAGCAGTCCTGTGGTGAAAGGCTCCTGGCGGCAGCTTTCGGCACCCGTGGGGCCCTCGCCCGGGCCCCGGCGCCGTCGAGAACGGCTCGGGGTGCAATCGCGTGTTGATTTCAGGGAGCGCTGCGTTTTGCGATGGATGCCGCCTAAAACGTACAGTTGAAGTGCTGGTTGGCAATTGCTTTCTTTACAGACAGAGGTCCGATCCGCGGAATCTTAGGTCGGGCATGTCCCCCCACAGGCGGATGTTGGAAGAGAATGGAAAAACAAATCTAACACGATTGAAGCATATATTAAAACCGAATCGCCCCATGTTTGTTGTACTAACCGTAAGGGCTTCGCCCCCTGCCGCCGGCCCCCTCTCTATCAGAATGGGATACATCAGAGCTATTGGGATGTTCGGGCGCCGTCTTGATGACATTCGGGAACGTCATGCTAGGGCGGCTGGCGATGAGCAAAACAGATTGAGATGTTGAAGTTGTTGTTGAACGCTGTGTTGCCTTTTCGGCAGGTTCCTCCAGTTGTTCATTGGAAGCGCTCTGGGAACGGCTGGGGATTGCTTCAGGCAATCTCTGGGAAGGTTATTTTTTTTTTGCTCTGGAGAAGGAGTGCGCCTTTGGGCAGCTTCCGCGAGGTGGATTCGTAGCGTGGGGGGTGCGCACGAATTTTGTGTAATTTGCGGGGGATCGTGGCCTCGGGGACGCGAACGTGGCGCAATTTGCAAGGGATCGTGGCCTGGGGGGCGCGACAGCGGCGTAATTTTCGCGGGATCGTTGCCTCGGGGGCGCGAATGTGGTGTAATTCACGTGGGATCGTGGCCTCGGGGACGCAACTGTGGCGTAACTTACGAGGGATCGTGGCCTGGGGGGGTGAATGTGGAACCCACCGCCGAATTTTCCAGAAACGGGGGGGCAAAATCATACCAGCGGAGCGCATATCCCAATACAGAAAATTGTTGTTTTTCTGTTTGGGAGAGGGGGAGCGCCCTTTCGGCAGCCTCCGCAAGGCGGATTCGTGGCCTCGGGGGCGCGCCCGCTGTGTAATTTACATGGGATCGTGGCGTCAGGAGCGCGAATTTGTTGTAATTTGCAAAGGATCGTGGCCTCGGGCGGCGAACATTATGTAAATTACATGGGATCGTGGCTTCGGGGGCGCGAGTGTGGCGTAAATTACGTGGGATCGTGGTTTCGAGGGCGCGAATGTGGAGCAATGTGAGAGGAATCGTGGCCTCGGAGATGCAAGTGTGGTGTAGATTATGAGGGATCGTGGCCTCGGAGACGCGAATGTGGTGTAATTTGCAAGGGTTCGTGGCCTCCGGGGCGCGTGCGTAGCGTAATTTGCGAGGGATTATGGCTTGGGGGGCACGAAGCTCATATATGTTTACGTGTCCCACGCCCCCGATAATTTCTGAGAACCCTCTCAGGGGACGCTAACCAGGGCCCCTTTCGACTCCCCCCCCTCGCGCGGACAGTAACAATTTACAGTAGGAAGCAGAAAGCAGTATTGTAACAATGGGCACTGGAAACTGGAACTGGCGCAGGGAGCAGCAACCTTAATCCTCGCAGCCTGATGGCCCCGCAAAGGGGGCCGCGCAGATTTTTTTAATATTCCTCCTGTAGAGGGACAGGCCCGACTTAAGCGTAATCCAAGCCAACACGCACAGTCGCCGCAAGGCTCGAGCCAGAAGCAGCACGGCGCGTGCGCGGTGACAGCGAGCGCGCAGGCGCACATGGCATTCCCACAGCACAGCGATCAAGGACGGCGGTCAAGCAATGCGCTTGTGGAAGTCGATCAACGATGCGTGCTGCCAAAAAAAATCCAGATGTCTACCACATATTTCAAACACGTCTTAAACAGGTAAAGCATGTCTAAAGCATGGTATGAACATGGTTAATCAGTTTACAACATTTCGAACACATTTCTAAGTCAATGACCATATTGTTAGAGTGTACATTGTCATGGCATCCACAGCAATGCGCGACGAGGCGTCAGGAGACACAGAGTGGAACGGAGTGAACAACCTCCACGTTGAAGGGGGATGCAGGATAACTTGCTTGAAGGAAACATAGTCTGAAACTTGTGGACCTGTCCCCAGGACCATCGGAAAAGTTGCCTAGAGGGCCCCTTTGGGCCCCTTGTCTTCATCTCCATCTCGGCCACCGTGAACACCCAACTGACATGACCCTTTTCCCTCAGAGGGCCTCTTTCTTTCACCGGTGATGTTGCCGACAGTATGTTGGATCCAGCCGACCCGCTTCGTTGAGCTTCGTCATCGGCCCAGCAGCGCTTTATCGGTCTGAGCGCTCAATAGATCGGCCTGCGCATTCAATACAGTGGAGGCCCATGTCAAGAAACACCCTGCTTGCCTCCAGGGTGCCCTGGATTTCTTGGATTTCGATGGTTTTGCTATGGAAAGCGTGACGTTCCCACCAAAAATCGATGGACGTTCTGGGGTCTCAGGGTTGGGTTTCTTGTGGAAGCTTCTTGTGGAGTGGCCTCCACTGTAGATCGCAGTCGACCCCAGGGAGACCTCCCAGCAGTTGCCTCCTAGCTCCCTGTCGAGAGGAGACGGCACCACCGCCACCACTCGCAAGATGGGGCCAGGGGAGGGGGGCCTCCTCCTGGTGGTGTGGTCCCCATGCGCTCCTCCTCCTCCTCCTCCTCCTCCTCTCCTCCTCCTCCTTCCTCCGCTCCGCTCGAGGCATCTCGGGGAGGCATCGTGGATCTTGTCGCTGGAGGTGACCCGCCAGATGGGGGCTCAGATCGAGGAGGGAAAGGTAACCATCCCCCTACCCTTCGCCCGTCTTCCCGCTTTTCCGGCCTCCTGGGAGGCCTTCTTCGCCCCCCCCTGGATTTGCCTCGACATCCTGGGAACCCAGGATAGGCCCCGGGGCGTAGCGGTTCGGTGCTTTTTGATTCCCCAGGGGTGGTGTCTCTTCCACAGTTTAGCCCCCCCAGAGGTCTGGACCCCTTCCCGGGGACCGGCTCTTCACCTCGACTCGTTCCCTGACGACCCTGGAGCTCTCGAACGGCCATAAGAGTCGGCCGCCGCGATGTTTTCACGACGCGAGGTTGTCAGGGGCCCATCTTTCCGCCTCGAAGGCGGAGGATGGTCCTGACCATGATCAGTGTAAGTGCACACTTCGCGCCCTCCAACCCCGTTCGTGCACCCATAACCTCCATCTCTCTCCCACGCGTCAGTGTGCATTTCCTGGGAGGTTCAATTCAGCATCGGCGTTGGTATTTTCCGTAGTCGACAACCAGCCTGAGTAATCCGGCCTCGCCCCGTTTTCTCGCATATCTCGTTCAGTCTGGCTTACATCGGTCCAAACGGTTCTTGTTTCAGGACCCCCCAGGCTTGATAGACCTCACTCGTTTTTACGATAGCCTGCAAGAAGTTGTCTCCCAGCCTTTCGTCCACCCCGAACCTCCATCTCCCTTCCACCCTTCGTCAGTCCTTCCCACCCTGCCGCGCCGACAGGTGTCTGCAATGCGATGGGCTCGAGGGCGGTCGACAACAGGCCAGGCCGCTGCCATTGCAGCTCCCGCGCGCGCCGACCGAGATCGAGCGCTGCGCTGCGTGCCTCGCTGTGGCAGCCAACAGAGGCACACAGCATCGCGCGAAGTGGTGAGTCTTCAGGTTTCGGGTTGCGCACGGACAGCGCCCCCCCGTTGTGCCGGCTGGCCTCAGCAGGCCCCCCGAGTGGTCCCAGCTGGCCTCACCAGACCAACCGAGGAGCCCATGGCTATGAACACCCCAACCCTGGGGCTCCAGGGGAAGGGAGGGGCGAACAGCTGGGCCGCCCGAAATGGGTATACGGAACGTGGGCACGAGGCTCAGCAGCAAGTGTTGTCCAAAGGCGGCACCAGCAGAAGTTGTGCCGGCGATTCTGTGTTTTCCAAACGGACCACACTCGCTGCTGCACCGGCACCGGCAGCGAACCCTGTTCGACACGGCGTCCGTGCCGAGGGTGAGGGCGGACAGCGAAAACAAGTGGGAGTGATGCTGCGCTTTGCTATCTTGGCATCGCTCGGACGAGGCCATTTTTCTCGGCGAGGACCATCGCGGAGCATCTTGGATCATCTTGGGAGAAAGCACACACACATCTCCACGCCTGGTGCTGACTACATCGAAGAAGAAGAAACGAAAACGGCACACCATACAAGTCTTTCGAGGTCCGCACGATTTTGATCCTCGCCGGCCCCCTGGCGCCTCTGGCGCCAGGGGAGGGTGGCTTGGCACCGATCCCAAAATCCACCCAGACCCTCGAGAGGATTGTACCTGTGAGCACTTTCATTATTTCAATAATTCTAAGAGACCCTCTGGTTATGCTCACTCCACCAGGCCGGCGGATCGAAGCAGAAAAAAACGCCATACAACATAAACGTTTTGGCGCTCCGGGCGGATTTCTTGGATCTGCGCTGGGCCCCCCTGGCGGCGCCGCCAGCGCCGCCCCTGGCACGTTCCACGCGCCAGGGAGGGTGTTCCAGCGCAGATCCAAGAATTCCGCGCGGAGCGCCAATACGTTTACGTTTATGGCGTTTTGTCTTTTTACAGCGGAGAGAAAGGAGGTGGATTGTGCCGACCGTTGCGTTTAAGCTTCCCGCGTGAGGTCGCGCGTGAGCGCCCTCGCCTCTTGTGTGGCGTGGCGCGCTGGCGGCCCGCGTATGCCTTCGCGTATGGTCGGCACGCCCTCCTGCGTGAGGGCACTGTCTGTGCGTCGCTCACCCGTTTCTCGGCCCGCTTGAGCGCTCGTGCGGAGTAAAATGGTTGGCGCTCACCGTGCCTTAGATGTCTCAGGAGCGAAGTGGCAGCCGCAACCGCCCTGCCGAAGGAATCGCAGGCTAATGCTCGGGGGCACAGGCGACGGCACAAACACATATCGGCTTGGAGGCCCGCGCGGGCGTCTCGGATCGGCGCTCTGGACCTCCCCCCCTCTTGGCGCGCGGAGCGCGCCAAGGGCAGCGCCAACCCCAGCACCGATCCGCGGAATCCGCGCGGACCTCCGAGTTGTTTCTGTTCACGTCATTGCTTGTTTCGGTTGCGCTGACGGCATCGACGACGACGACGACGACAACGACGACAACCCCCATTCTCCCACTCCCACTCCGATTCCGACGACGACGACGACGACAACGAACAGGACGACTCCGACACTCCGACCCCGACTTCGCCGCCGCCGACTCCGCCGAGGAAGACGACGAGGACGATTCCGATGACGGAGACTCCAACTACCTCCGGTGGCAGCCCCGACAGCTGGGCCGAGGGAGTCGAAAGTTCATGCCCGCGTCGGCCTGTAGATTTCCCGAGGAATCCGATGCATGTCCTCGGGAATCTTATGGATTTCCGATGGGCTCCTGTGGATTTCCACCGGCTTCCTGAGGCCATCTTATGGCATCCACGAAGAATCCTGTGCGTGTCCCCCTGCGTCCCCAGACCCCCGACGTCATGATTTTTTCATGACGCGACCCCCAGAGGTCCGGACCGATTCCCCGGGACCGGTTTTTCATCCTGCGTCGTTTTTTGACGGTCCTGAGGGCCGGTAAGGGCCCCCGGAGGCCGACAATAGCGAAAAACTTGCCGTCGTGATTTTTTCATGACTCGAGGGGGTCTGGGTCCTTAGGATGCAGGGAGGGGATGCCCTGTGAAGGAGCAGCTGCCGCCGGGTCGTTTGCGCGCCCACCTGCGGGCACGCGGCACCGCGGGGCGCGACGCGACGATGGCACGGAGGAGGGACGGCCGACGGCACTCGCGGCAGAGCTCGGAGCGCATCCGAGGACGCCTCCTCCCCCCTCCTCCTCCTCCTCCTCTTCCTGCAATCTGCCCAGACATGCTCGCGTCGTAAAAAAATCAGGACGGGAGGTTTTTGGCTATTTTCGGCCTCGGGGGGCCCTCGCCGGCCCCCGGGAGCGTCAAAAAACGACTCAGGACGAAAAACCGGTCCCTGGGAAAGGGTCGGGAATTCCAGAGACGCCGTCCTGAAAAAATCAGGACGTCGCATGTCTGGGTTCCTGCAATCCGATGAGATCCATGAAGGAACCCATGCGTGCCCCCCTGCACCCACAGGACCCAGACCCCCGACGTCATGACTTTTTAATGGCGCGACCCCCAGAGGTCCGGACCGATTCCCCGGGACCGGTTTTTCATCCTGAGTCGTTTTTTGACGGTCCTGAGGGCCGGTAAGGGCCCCCGGAGGCCGAAAATAGCCAAAAACCTGCCGTCGTGATTTTTTCATGACGGGGGTCTGGGGAGGCAGGGAGGGCATGTCCCGCCGCCGGCGGCCAGGCCAGCCCCGTCGCCGCCCGGCGCGGTGGGCTCGCCCAAGGGGGCGCCCGAGAAGGACCCGGAGGTGGTGCCGGAGCCCGAGGCTTGGGCCGCGATGTAAACGGGGCGTGCGACAGTCAGAGGAGGAGAAGGCATCCATACCTCTGCCCTCCCCTCGTGTTCCTTTTTTTGGTCAGGAGGGGAAGACAAAAACCGATAGAATATGGGAACATATGCGATATAAATGGGGGGTGCGACAAGCAGAGGAGGAAACGGCATCCATACCTCTACGGGGGGCCCGCTTCCCCCAGGGCCGTCAAGAGTCGGCTCAGGGTGAGGAGATGTTTCCCTAGAAGAGGTCAAGCCATCGGGGGAGCCACGTTGATGAAAAACACTACGTCGGACGTAGTTGTCAA
The DNA here is from genome assembly GCA_963575745.1 of Prorocentrum cordatum. Lineage (NCBI taxonomy): Eukaryota > Dinophyceae > Prorocentrales > Prorocentraceae > Prorocentrum > Prorocentrum cordatum. Next base: position 287,591 of record CAUYUJ010005324.1, read on the forward strand.
ACACTACGTCGGACGTGGCTGGGCCGCGATGTAAACGGGGGGTGCGACAAGCAGAGGAGGAAAATGCAGGAGGGGAAAAAACACAGACACGGTGAATAGGGGAAACTATGGGAAGGGGGGGGAAGGCGAAAGCCCAGAGAATATGGGAAAATGTGGGGAATCCTTGTATTTGTGTGCATTTGTGTGTGTGTGTGTGTCCTTGGGCCCCTTCAAAAAGGCATCCATACCTCTAGCCTCTCCCCTCGTGTTCCTCTTTTTGGGCCTCCTGGGCCTCCCTCGTCGCCACCGCTGGATTCGCCGCGACAAATGGGGAAGGGGGGCGACAAGCAGAGGAGAACAAGGCATCCATACCTCTACTCCCTCCCCTCGTGTTTCTCTTTTTGGGCCTCCTGGGCCTCCCTCTTCGCCACCGCTGGGTTCGCCTCGAAATTCTGGTAAGAACGCACGCCGGAAGAGGTCCGGGCAGTTGCGGTATCGGTACCTTTTGGCTTCCCCAGATCACTGGGATGGCATCGAGGCCTGCAGAAGATGGGCCCTTCATTCGGGCCCCCCAGAAGCCCCACCCATCATCCTTTCAGACCTTCCGCCCAAACCTTCCGCCTTCTTTTCCGATATGATCCATGCTGGTTTCTCTGAATTTCACCAGGTTTCCATGAGTTTCGATGAATTCCTCCGCACCTTCCGCGGCGGTCGGAAGGCATGGAAGGTGGATCTTTTGGAGGGAAGGGGCCCTTTGGGGCCCAGAAAGAGGCCTCCAGGGCCCGAAAAGTGGTTGATCCCGAGGTGGGGGGTCATGTGGTTCCAAAGGGACCCCTGACAAAAGGACTTGTGAGACGTCTCAAGTCCAGCGGGCTTTTACGCGAGGTCTTCGCGTAACATTTTCACTTGCTTTCCGATGTCTTCAATGCAGCGCCGCGTCTCAGAAGCCCCTTTCGCCAGCGTCCCTTAAGGTAAGGCGTGAGGGGGGCGCCCGACCTCACATCAGGGGCAATCCAGGCCTCCTAGATGGGCTCGGAGTAGATGGGGTCGGAGGATCGCGACGCATCGCCGATGCATCGGCGATGCGGCTCGATGTGGGGCCCAATTTTCTCCGCGCCGCCGACGTCGTGGATGCACCGCCGACGTCGCCGGTGCCTGGCCGATGCATCGCCAGTGAGTGCATCGGCGGTGCCCCGGCGATGAATCGGCGATATGCGGCGCGGGCCTCCGGCCCCATCTGCTCGGCCATCCAGGAGGCCTCTGCGCAGCGTGGTGGGGGGATCGGCTCAGGGGGGAAGGTCTCCTCGGGGAAACGCAGGACTCGGGCAGGGCGAAAGGGGGGGATTGGGAAAGGGGGGGTTACGAAATCTGCTGCATGCAGCTGGTTTCGGCCTCACCGAGGTGCCCATTCCTTGATACATAGCCGCCTCCGGCGCCGGGAGGCGCCGGGAAAATCAGCCACGTGAGCTGATTCTCAAACCCCCCTTTTGCTGTCCCCCCCTTTCGCCCGGCCCGAAGGACGGGGGGGAGGTCCTCGGACGGTCGCTGCTCGAACGTCTGCGAGGCGGCGGGTGGCTTCCAGCAGGTGCGCCTCGTCGACGGCGCTCGGGGGGGTGGCCAGAATCGCCCGGAGCGGCCGCCAGAGACCCGATCTTTGAATGGGGAAGCCAGACGACGAGGAGCACGGGGGGTTGGGAGCGGCTCGGGGGCTCAGGGCATCCCCGGCGCCCGGCCTCATCAGGGGCAACGTGAGGGGCAACGTTAACCCATGTGGGTAGTCGCCGCCTGGACCTTCCGTCGCCGGCTCTGGCGCGCTCCGTGCGCCAGGGAAGGGGTCCAGCGCCGATCCGAGCAAGCGGCGCGGACCTTTGATGGGTGGCCACATGTGAACCCTGCCCCCGCCCCTCCACGATTTCTACCAGGGGCTGGGGGTTCATTTCGTTCGGGAGGTCCCGAGTGGAGTGAACCCCCACCCCCCCCCAGAAATCGTAGGGGGTGAGGGTAGGGTTCACATGTGGCCACCTATTTGAGAAATCATGTTTATGCAGTGTTCTGTGCCTCCAGATGCCTGGGACCCCACGCGTCGTGGAGCGCCTACTACGGGAGGGATTTGACAACCTTCGGCCCCAGGCGGCCTTCGCCGGTCTCAGTCAAAAAAGCAAGACTGGGGAATTTTTCGAGGTTCGGCATGGTTTCCGTCAGCTGCGCCTCGGCGAGGGCTTTTTGGGGGCACCAGAGTCGTCCCGAGCGGCCATCGTCTGGGGGCCTCCAGCCTCACGTCAGGGGCAGCGGGCAACGTTTGGGGGAGATAATTCGGCTCATGGGGGAAGTTTCCGACAGTTGGCCGGAAGCTTTCGAGACCAGGGGGAGGCATCCATCAGGTGGGCCTCGTCGACAGCGTTCCGGGGGTGCCGGAGTCTTCCCGAACGGCCGCCAGAGACCCGAGTCCTGATCCAAATCAGACGACCGGAATCACCGTGGGGGATAGGCTCAGGGGGGAGTGCATCGACCCCGAATCGCACACCACTCGCCAGGAGGGGCCCGACAGCCCACCCCGCCCGAGAAATTGGAGGTATGCTAAGCAAAGCAGGTCTCCTAGTGCTGTACCCCCCTCAAAAGGTTCTGGCTGGCAGTACATCAACTCCGCACGTCCCCCTGTTCGCACTGTCCCTCTCCTCCTTCTCCTCCTTTTCCTCCTCCCCTGCTCTTCTTCCTCCGCGGCGGCGGCGGCGGCTGAATCATTGCTTGCCGGATATTGCAGGGTGTCGCAATCGTTCAATGAGCTCCAGGAAGCCGTGCTCACTTGCCCATTCTCGGAGGATCCTCAAACACCTCCAGCGGTTATCGGGCGCCCGTCGCCGATCTATCCGCGATGCATCGTCGATGTCAAATCAATGTTTCCCCCGGTTTGCAGCTCCCCCTGTGCCTCACTGCAGATGGCTTTTCGACCAGCTATAGGCTCAGGCAGGCTTCTCCGCATGGACCCTCCTCCTCATCCTCCTTCTCCTCCTCCTTCCCCGCCCCTCCTCCTTCTCCTCCCTCCTCCTCCTCCTCCTCCTCCTCCTCCTCCTCCTCCTCCTGCCTCGTCCATGCAAGAGCAGACCTGCGGGGGGTCTGGTGAACAGCCGTCCCCACACCTCAGAGGAGGCAGCCGTCCCGATGCCGCTGCCAGCCCCGCGCCTCCACGGCAAGGGGGCGCCACGGAGTCCTGGTGTCCGAGCGCGCGCCACGGGAGAGGTCCGCGGAGCGTAGCGGCACGTCGGCAATCGGCAGCCGGGGTTGCACGCCCTGCCTGGCCAGCGGCCCGTGTGGGCCACCAAGAGGATGCCTGCGAGTCTCGCCCCGACCCCAGGGGCATTTCTAAATCGTCATCCTAATTTACGGAGGTCTCCGAAGGTCTCTGAATCAGAGCGTGCGTTACCTACCCCGCTTTCGCTTCCAGGCAACACCAAGTCATACCACGCGCCTCCTCGTCAAGCGGCCTGACCAGTACAGGCCGTAGTTTGGCATCGCTTGGTATCTCTTGGAAGCGAGGGTGGTCAAAAGCGAGGTAGGTTTGTTTGCCCCCTACTGAAAGTGTCCTCGGGGGTCTTCAAAGGCCTCTGGCCAGCGCCCGTGTAGGCCACCAAGAGGATGCCTGCGAGTCTCGCCCCGACCCGGGAGTGCAGGACTAATCCACATCGGATCGGGGAGAAGTCTGCTCAGATCGGAACGTGCGCCGACTCGGCTGCTTGCATCGTCACCGGGTCGAGGTCGGACCGAGTCGGGTGCGCGATAATGTGCGACACAGTAAAAGGAATGGGCCGCATCGGACCGGTTGAATTTATGTTGCTCCCATCGTACTTAAGGGCCACATCCCAGAAATCATTTGGAGCACCCAGGAGAGTGTCGAAACAGTGTCGAGGCAGTGTCTCCCAAGGCCCGACCCTAACGAACCCAAGGATTCGGTGCTCTTCGGTATTCTTAGGTGATCAAGGCTAAAGCAGGTTGGAACATCATAAGGGTAATCCGAAGTCGAACATGTTCCCCTACAGGAGGAATATCCAATCATGGCCAAAACATAGTACAGGGACGATTTTCTCAGCATAATTTCTCCTCCAGCAAATCCTTCTGCAGAAGGACGCCGCCCGACCTGACGCCGACCCTGGGCCCGAGGAGAACACGCCGCATCTCATACACTCTAGGCGATGCTTAAGAAAACCCAAGGTTTCGGCCAGAGTCTCGATTGTTCTTAATGTTGCAATGTAAATCCTAAGATTTGTATAGAAATGTTGGGTTTTTTATTCAAGTTCTGAGGCTATGAATTTCTTAACCCGTGATTTCTAAAGCACTTCGCAGGGCGTACGTCCTCGGACGACGTCGTCTGCTCTCGGAGGTGCTCTCCGGCACAGAGCGCCTCGCCGATGGCTCTGCGGCGGTGCCGGCGTCGCCCCGATCTGCTGCCGGGGCCCGACGCGTGGCCCTGGAGCTAAGTCGGGCCTGTCCCCCTACAGGGGGACTTCGACGAAAAATTAAGAGTAGCCCAAAAATGCACCATACCTATACAGCAATACCCAAAAAATAGTCCCCAGACTATTGTTGGATAATTCTTGGATTATTTTGGGGGTATGTTTCATTAGTCGTCGAAAATTCCCCTGTAGGGGGACACGCCCGACTTAACCCTGGAGCCACCACGGGGAAAGGCCCGGTTCGATTCTCGGTGGATCCGGCTCGATGTCGATCTTGGCCAAGTCTCGGCACGAACGAGATGGGTAGGGAAAGAACGGGTATAATGCCCAACAGCAGATCTCGTTCATTTTGAAAAGGGCTCGCTGTCCGCGCTGCCGCGGCCTGTGTCTACTTGAGACAGAAGGCCGCCTGCCCAACAGCGGCCGCTGATGGTTTGGGACAAATGTTGTTGTTGGGCATTGTACCCAATTTTTCCGTACCCATTTCGGGCGTCCATAAAGTCGATCCGATGGCCGATTCGATTTCGAGATTCGGCCTAACGATGTTCCAACTTGCTTGAGCCTCGATCATCAAATGTAATTTCGAGCACCAAGGAAGTACCGAACCTTCGGGTTTTTTCAGGGTCGGGCCCTGGGAGGCAACTCTGTATCGACACTGTTTCGACACACTTCTGGGTGCTCGATGTTTGTTTCTGGGATGTGGCCCTTAAGTACGATGGGAACAACATACATTCAACCGGTCCGATGCGGCCTACTCCTTTTACTGTGTCGCACATTATCGCGCATCCGACTCGGTCCGACCTCGACCCGGTGACGATGCAAGCAGCCGAGTCGGCGCACGTTCCGATCTGAGCAGACTTCTCTCCGATCCGATGTGGATTAGTCCTGCACTCCCGGGTCGGGGCGAGACTCGCAGGCATCCTCTTGGTGGCCTACACGGGCCGCTGGCCAGAGGCCTTTGAAGACCCCCGAGGACACTTTCAGAGACCTTCGGAGACCTCCGTAAATTAGGATGACGATTTAGAAATGCCCTGGGGTCGTCCGTGACACAGCAGCTTAATAGTCGTTGAAATCATCTGATCGTTCTCGCCAAAAACATTCCCAGACTCGGATTACTATTGTTTCGCCTTACCCTCCCGTGTTATGTTGTCGCAATCGACATGCTACATTCGACGCCAGGAATGCGAGTGCAGCCGTTCCTTAGCGCAGCGTTGGCCTGGCCAAGACGGGCGTCGGTGTACAGCTGGCGTTCTTCAGTGAGGCCCAGCTCGGATCGGGATAGATCGCTCCAGAGCGTGTTGGAACGCTCTCAGAGTGGCCTCAGGCACTCTTGGAGGACCGTGGCGCCTGACACAGTCCTCCTCCATCTTCTCCTCCTCCTCCTCCTCCAACTCCTCCCCCAAATCCTCCAACAACTCCTCCAACTCCTCCTCCTCCTTCTCCTCCTCCTACCTTCTCCTCTTCCTCCTCCTTCTCCTCCTACCTTCCTCCTATCTCCCTCCTACCTCCTCCCCCTCCCCCTCCTCCTCCTCCTCCTCCTCCTCCTCGTCCTCCTCCTCTCCTCCTCCTCCTCCTCCTCCTCTTCTCCTCCTCCTCTCCTCCTCCTCTCCTCCTCATCCTCCTCCTCCTCCTCCCCCTCCTCCCCCTCCTCCTCCTCCCCTGGCGCTGCGCAGCCCCGCCTGCGCCGCCCCCTCCCCCCGGCGAAGGAGGACCACCCGAAGCCGGAGTGCCCCGACAAGGACCGCCGGGGCGCCGGGGCCTCCCGCGGAGGCAGGGGCGCCGGGGGGCCCCACGACGTCGCCGGGGGCCCTCCGTGGGGCCCACCCGGCGCGGGCTACGTCGTGTCCAGAGCGCTCCTCGGCCCTCTCGGCTCCTCCCCCGCCTCGCTCCCCAGACCCCCGACGTCATGATTTTTTCATGACGCGACCCCCAGAGGTCCGGACCGATTCCCCGGGACCGGTTTTTCATCCTGAGTCGTTTTTTGACGGTCCTGAGGGCCGGTAAGGGCCCCCGGAGGCCGACAATAGCGAACAACCTGCCGTCGTGATTTTTTCATGACTCGAGGGGGTCTGGGTCCTGGGCCCCTCGCTTAAGCCTGTGCCCGGCTCTGCCCCCTTGCCCGGCCCGCCTCCCTCGGTCGGCCCGTGCCCCGGGTGCGCGCAGGAGTCGCGGTGCCCCCGCGCTGCCGAGCAGGCGAGCAGCCGGGCGTGTGCGGGGCCTTCTGTGGTCGGACAGTTTATTAGCCTCGGCGAGAGTGGCCCGAGCTATGGCCAGAGAGCGGGCCACCTCGCGTGGTGGCATCATCAGGGCGTCATGATTTCTGTTGCAGCCGTCGGCCTCTCGTCGGCGGTTGGCCAGGGGGGGAAGTGAGACGGGGCGGGTTTCCTCGGAAGGCTCGGAAGCCCCCTGGCCTTCTGAGGGGTGTTCGAGCCTTCCTCGAAGACACCGAACACTTCTCAGAAGGCGCGCGGGGCTTCTGTGAAGTCCTGCCGCCTTCTGAGAAGGCCTTCTCCTTCTCACTTCCCTCCTCGCCCGCCGACGACCTTGGCCTCTGGTGCCGGCCCCCAGAACCGTCAGAGAAGAATTCCAGAGCAGAAGCAGGGCCTTGGAAAGTAAGAGGCCCAGACCTTGCAAATTCTGGGAGCCGCGTTGTGACAAAAACGCGACGTCGGATGTGTGTGGAGGATTAGAGGGGAAGGGGCCCAGATCTTTCCATACTTTTCGGGGGCCACGTTGTGACAAAAACGCGACGTCGGATCTCTGGAGAGGTCTGGAGCTGGTCGGACCGAATTGTTGACGGGCATCATAGCTCAAACGCAGTCACGGGCTCCGGCCGCATGTCGAGATCGCGATGTTGGCGCCGTATTATTTGCTGTTCGCTGTGCCCACCTGGATGCCGGGGGGAGATCTTCCCCATCATTGCCCCTGCAATAGCATTAGATCGGTCTTGTCCCCCTACAGGGGGATTTGGGACGAAAAATCAAAATAGTCAGACAATGCCCCCAAAATGGTCAAACGTAGTCAGTCAAATCGTCCCCAGACTATTTCAGACTATGTTTGAATATTCCTCATGTAGAGGGACAGGCCCGACTTAACAATAGCCCCTCGGCGCACCATATCGAGGCAGCTCCATGGACCGACTGAGCGCCCGGGGTGCCACGGGGCGCCAGGAGAGCGGCAGGGGGCGCCAGAGAAACGACAGAGGAGTTGTGGGCTGCCCGCGGCGGCGCGAAGACGATCGCGCACACCGCGGCGTCGCGTTCCTGGGCCAGAGAG
>CAUYUJ010005324.1:297793-349479 GCA_963575745.1 Prorocentrum cordatum
AGGGTGCCCCTCTCGCCTTCGGATGCTCGCATCTAGTCTGGCCCCAGCGCGACCCAAGTTCGGCTCAAGTTCAGCTCACGCCGCCAGACGTTCGGCGCAGTATTGCCGCAGGCGTGGAGCCTCTGGCTTTAACTCGGGCGTTTTGCCCGCGGCTGCCCCGCGTGGGACGCACCCGTGCGCCCGCGCATCCGCGGGATCGCGCCTTGGCATCCAGATCTCGAAGAAGAAAACCACATAGACCTAAACTTTGGCGCTCCGCGCGGATTGATCGGATCCGCGCTGTGGCCCCTCGGCGCCTCCAGCGCCGCCCCGGGCGCGCTCCCCGCGCCAGGGAGGGGGACCCAGCGCGAATCCAAGAAGTCCGTGCGGAGCGCCAAAAGTTTACGTTTATGTGTTTTTTTCTCATCGTGAATATGGATACGTTCGCCGCTCCCAGACCCCCTGCGTCGTGTTTCTTTCATGGCGTGGGCCCCCAGAGGTTTCAACCCATGCCCCGAGACCAGCTTCACATCCTGAGTGATGTTTAATTTCTGAGTCAATTTTGATATGACGGTCCCTATGCCTGGCGAGGGCCTCTGGAGGCACTCGACGGTGAAAAACTTACGTCTTCATTTTTGTCAATTCGTTGTATCGCTGCTCCCAAGAACGAGCATCTAACGCTCCCCCCTTCTCCTCCCTCCTTCCACGACGACGGCGAGACGGAGATCCTGGGTGGTCCTGAGGCGTTCTGGGGGTTCTGCCAGGTCCTGAGGGGTGCTGGGGGGTACTGGGACACCGAGTTCGATTTCGGTGTCGATTCGAGTGCGGCAGATTCGGTTCTGGTTCCGTCCCGAAGTGCTTCTGGATGTCCCATGCCGATCCGATCTGGCGCTCCTGTTTCCGGCTCCTTGCGGCCCAGTCCTCCTCCGATCCGACTTCGAGCTTTCGATCCGATGGAGGGTGGGCCTGCCTCGTCCCTCCCTCCCAGGATTCTCTCGGGGGAGCCCAGAGGGCCCCAGGTCGAACGGGGCTAGGACGAGGATATATCTCTTCCACAGCGTTCCGGAACGCTCTCGAAGCGTTCCGGAACGCTCTGAAAAGGCCGCGGCGCCCGAGACACCCTCCGGGGCCCGCGGGATCTCAGAGATGCTCGATCGATCCGCTCCCGGTGTTCTCCTCGTCCTGGCTTCGTCACGCCAGGGGCTCCAAAATGGAGCGAAGAGCTGGGGGGCACCTTGGGCCGGGGGCCAGCCTCCTATGCCTCCTACCCTAAACCCTAAACCCTAAACCCCTCCCCCTACCCTCCTATGCGCGCCTCGCAAACTGGTCGGCCACACGCAAGAGTGACCCTTCGCAGGAGTGACCCTTGGTGCGGGCCCACAAGGGTCCCCAAATCTCCGAGCCCTGGGCGATGGCAGCGTCTCGCGCGCTCGGGTTTGGCCCTTCCGCCCTTCCCCTCAGTCTTCCGGACCTCCAGCACGAACCTTCCGCCCCTTCTTCGATCCGATCGATGTCGGTTCCCTTGAGTTACGTCATGCTCCCACGAGTTCGATGAACTCCCCCGCACCTTCCGCAGTGGGCGGAAGGTATGGATTACCAGCCTGGAACATATCCCTATCCCTATGCTGGGCACCTCCTCATCACGATGCCAAGCTTAGGGATTCCCTCATTTTTTGAGGGCGGATCCCTAAGATTGTCATCGCCTTCTGGCGTGTCCATCTTAGAGATAGGGACACGCTCGAGGCTGGTAATATGGAAGGTGACGGTGGAGGTGCAGAGCGTCGGCCCCCCCACAAACACGCCGCGAGCCAGGGGTCTTCTCTTTGCCCGGGGCCGCTCCCGCGTGTATCGGGCCGGGCAAAAGGGGGGGGGGATTGGGAAAGGGGGGGTTTGAGAATCAGCTCACGTAGCTGCTTTTTCCGGCGCCGGGAGGCGCCCATGTATCGAGGAAGGGGCCCCTCGGTGGGGCCGAAACCAGCTGCATGCAGCAGATTTCGTAACCCCCCCTTTCCCTATCCCCCCCTTTCGCCCGGCCCGGCACAGGGGCCCATTCCTCGATACATGGCCGCTTCCTGCGCCGGGGGGCGCCGGGAAGTTCGGCTGCGTGATCTGAGTCTCAAACCTCCCTTTGCCGTCCCCCCTTTTTTCGCCCGACCCGAGTGTCGCCGAAAAGGGCTGCAGGTGAGCCCCAGGGGCGCGGAGGTGATCGCGCGCCGCGGCCGTAGCCAGCGACCTTGGCATCGCTCGGACGTGTGCATTTTTCTTTCGGCGAGGACCATCGAGGAGCATCCTTGATCATTTGGCGAAAAAACCACGCACGAAGCCGACAAAAAACACAGGGAATGGACGTCCGAGCGATGGCCAGCGCACGGCGGCGCGAGGGCGCGGAGGTGGCCGCGCGTCGCGCAGCCGTGGTGCGCAGGGCGCGTAGCGAGCGGGGGGCCCAGGCGATGGGAAAGGATGGCAAGCAGGCGGGGGGAAGGTCGAGGCTGTGGCGGAGGCGAAGGCCGGCGAGGGGGCGAGGGTCCTGATGTTCCAGCCTGCTTGTGGCCCTGATAAGTGATCAGCAGAGGCAGCCTGGAGCACCAAGAGGGTACCGAAACTGCAGGGTCTTCACGTGTCTGGCCCTGGGAGGCGATGCTCGTTCGACGCTGCGCTAGCGTGTTGGGCATACACTGTTTCGATACTCTTCTTGGTCTTCGAACTTAGTCTTGGGGTGTGGTCCTTGAGTACGATGGGAAGAACATCAGACAAGCCGAGGAGGAGAAGGCCGAGGCTGTGGCGGAGGCGAAGGCCGAGGAGGAGGCGAGGGAGGAGGCGGGAGGGGGCTGTTCTTTCCTCCGCCCATCGCTATCCCTCTCCTCTGGTCTGTCTGCCTGTTCCTCTGTTGTACCCCTTCCTGCTTTCTGCCGATGCCTGCCGGCGACTCCTGGAGCGGTGCTCCTGGGGTCGCCTGGCATTAGTTCAATCACCCGCCCAAGGCCGGCCGGCCTTGGGGGTGGGGGCAGCGTTCGGAGACCGCCCTTGCCACCATTCAGGAGGGAAAAACACACACAGACACAATGAATCGTCGATTCCCCAAAGATGCAGGAAAATAGGGGAAGTGGGGGGAAGACGAAAACCCAGAAAATCGGAGGTGAGGGGGTGAGATCGAAGTGGAACGGAGAGCCCCCCTACCGGGAAATCGGTTTCGGTTTCGTGTTCGTGCGTGCCGTGCGTGCGGGCGAGGCGAAGCTGCGTGGGCGGGCGAGAAGAAAGTCTCCTCTGGCTGAGGCGCGGCTAGACCAAATGATTCCTTTCCGGGGGCCAGTGGCCCGCGGTGTCCCGCCAGTGTCCCGCCTCCGGCTGAGGCGCGGCAGGACCAAATGATTCCTCTCCAGGGGCAGGTGGCCCGCGGTGTCCCGCCGGTGTCCCGCCGGTGTCCTGTCGGTGTCCCGATGATGATGATGATGATGATGATGATGATGATGATGATGATGATGATGATGATGATGATGATGATGATGATGATGATGATGATGATGATGATGATGATGGATGGTGATGGTGATGATGATGGTGATGGTGATGGTGATGGTGATGGTGATGGTGATGGTGATGGTGATGGTGATGGTGATGGTGATGGTGATGATGATGATGATGATGATGATGATCGACGATGCTGATGATGATGCTGATGATCATTATGATGACGATGATGGTGATGGTGGTGATGATGATGGGGCCCCGATGATGATGATGATGATGATGATGATGATGATGACGATGTTGATGATGATGAGGATGGTAATGGTGGTGATGATGGTGTCCGATGATGATGGTGATGTCGATGATGAGTATGATGATGATGATGATGGGTTCCCGATGATGATGATGATGATGATGATGATGATGATCCTGATAATGTTGATGATGATGATATGATGACAAGGTGATGATGATGGAGATGATGATGATGCTGCCCCAATGATGATGATGATGATGATGATGCTGTTGATGATGATGGTGATGACGATGATGGTGTTCCGATGACGATGCTGATTTTGATGATGATGATGACGATGATGATGTCCCGATGATGATGGTGATGTTGATGATGAGGATGATGAGGTGATGATCCTGATTTTGATGATGGTGGCCCGATGATGGTGATGATGATGGTGCTGATGTTGATGATGATGGTGTCTCGATGATAATGATGGTGGTGATGATGATAGTGATTATGATGGTGGCCCGATTATGATGTTGGTGATGATGATGTTGTTGATGATGATGGTGTCGAGATGATGATGATGTTGTTCATGATGTTGTTCATGATGATGATGTTGAGATGATGGTGATGGTGGTGTCCCGATGATGATGATGGTTGTGCCCCGATGATTGTGATTTTAATGATGATGGTGACGATGATGGTGTCCCGATGATGACGGTGTCCCGATGATGATGGTGTTGATGATGATGGTGATGAGGTGATGATGATGATGATGATGATTGTGTCCCGATGATGATTATGTTGATGGTGATGACGTTGATGACGATGATGAGGGTGATGATGATGAATTTGATTGTGGGATCGATTGTGATATCGATAGTGAGATCGATCGTGGGACCGAGAGTGAAATCGATTCAATGAGATCGATAGTGAGATCGATAGTGAGCTCGATTGTGAGATCGATAGCCAGATCGATTGTGAGATCGGTCGAATGAAGCAGATCGAGTGAGATCGATTGTGAGATCGATCGAGTGAGATCGATCGAGCGAGGCCGATAGTGAGGTCGATAGTGAGGTCGGTAGTGAGACCGATCGAGTGAGACGTTGGTTCCCCCCCCCCCCGAACCTCCCTATCACCCGAAGGGTGGTCGTATAGGTATTGGAAACAATGGGGAATCCTGTTATTTGTGTATATTTATTGGTGTGTCCCTGGGTCGCCTCTAATTATGAACCATGAAGCAGGAGGAGGCGGCTGGGCGCGACGTTGCACAATACTTGGAGCGCCCAATTGCCATTCGAGGGCCCGTCCCACACAATTCGTCGAAGGTGTCGGTTTCCGATGTGTTCTTGTTCTTGTTCTGTTTCTGCCGTCTTCCTCCCTTCCTCCGTGGTCCCCCCCCTCTTCTTATCAATGGACTGGGCAGCTCCCATCAAGCTACCGGCCTGTATGGACCCCAGGACACATGCGAGTCAGTCGCGGTGCCGCTGGCCAACGAGACCGCCGAGGAGAGAGAGAGAGAGAGAGAGCAACAAACAAATAGAGAAAGAGAGAGAGAGATAGCAGGAGAACGAATCAAACATGTGGGGAAGATGCTCAGTGTGTTTGAGGCCGAATTCGAAGTGTCTCGCGGTCTGACAGATCGGCTGATTATTCCGTAATGGATTGGGGAGTGGGTTTGCGTCATGTTTTCAGTGATTCGGAATGCGTCTCTTCGAACATGTGGTGTTCCGGTGGATCCACGTTGCCTCGGCTTCAGCAGCCCCAGTCGTAGTGTCGAGTGAATGCTGGAGGGTTCGGAGTGGTGCAACTTGTGATCACATCCGTTGCGGTACGGGCTGGAGGTTCAGAGTATGTTTGCTACTGTTTGGGATTCGGCGGCGCCAAACAGCCATACATGAATGTATATAGTTACACACATGTGCATACGTAGAGGGATGGAATAAAGGGAAGAGAGAGAGAGAGAGAGAGCGGTGAGAAAGAGAGAGAGAGTGAGTGAGAGCCATCGGGTCAGAGAGAGAGAGAGAGAAACTTATATATATACATAGAGAGAGAGACAGACAGACAGACAGACAGAGACAGACAGACAGACAGACAGACAGACAGACAGACAGAAAGACATCTAGAGACAGACAGACAAACACATTGTAGAGATACGGGGTGTGTATATACATATATATATATGTATGTTCAGATAGGGACATATATCTATGTGTATATATATATATATATATGGAAGGAGAAATACATGTCATGCAGGTAATACAGCAAGATCGAGATGACTACGCTCACATGCTAGCCACAGTAAGGGAGCGCGCAGGTGGGAGAAGGGATGGAGGGAGGACGATCACGAGAGCGGCAGCGAGGGGGTATCCAACTGCCCCCCGCATCGCCGTCGCCCTGCGCCCCCGTGCACCTGCCGCGAGGACACCGCGGGCGACGTGACCCCGGCGGCAGAGCGGGCCGGGCAGGCCTGAGCATGCCGACCGTGGACCCCCCGCGGCGCAAAGCAAAAAGCGGCACAAGCACAGGGCGCGGGAGGTTCCCGTGGTTGGCCGTGGGCCCTTCTCCGGACGCACCTCTCCCCTCCTGCTTCTCTCCCCCCTCTCCTCACGCCCGTTTTCCCTCCTCGCCCTTTCTCCCGCTCTCCTGCTCTCCGCTATTTCCTCCCCTCCCCACCGGGCACGCCTCGGAGGCACCGCCAGTCCCGCGGCCCCGCGCGAACCCCCGAAACTGTTTGCTGTTTGTGTCGCTTTTTCATTCATCCGCGACCTGAGCGTGCCACGTGGTGCCCGAGCTTCCTTGAAGCCGAGGTCAGCCTATCTGCGACCACGTTCGAACCCTGCCCCTCAGGTCCAAGACGGTTGGGGTGCAGGAGTTTGTCTTCAGAGCTTTGGGGTGGCGGAGTTCAGAAGTTTGGGGTCAGAGTCAAGCACTTGGGGCTAACGCGTTGGAGCTGACATCGAAGGAGGAACAAAAACGCCATAAACATAAACTTCTGGCGCTCCGCGCCGATTCCCTGTATCCGAGCTGGGCCCCCCGGGCGGCGCCTCCGGCGCCGCCCTGTGAGCGGGGTCCAGCGCAGATCCAGGAACTCCACGCGGAGCGCCAGGAGTTTTTCTGGCGTCATGATTTCTGCAATCGTCAGCACCTGCGGAGTTGAGAGGTTGGGAGCGTGAGAGCCCTGGCAGCCCGCGCCGGGCGCGCTGCCCGGACACGCGGGGCTCGGCCTCGGCCCAGGTCGGGTCCAACCGACGCTGGCGCAGCGGGCAACCTCCTCACGGGGACTCCTCCTCCTCCTCCTCCTCCTTCTCCTCCTCCTTCTCCTCCTCCTCCTCCATTCATTCGGCATATGAATAATTTTTCCCTGTCGCGCCCCCAGGCCTGTTTTTAGGGCGGGCTGGGCGTTTCGCCTGAGACTTCTTCACCATTTATGACTGAAGCTTAAAACGTGGCAACCGTTTCACAGATGCAGGGCGGGCCGTTTTCAAAATGTGGCTCTCGCCTTAGCGCCGCGCACATCTATTTTAAACTATTGCTAGAGCTTCACGGATTGAGGACGGGTGGTTTTCAAAATGTGGCTCGCACCTTAGCGCTGCGCTCATTCGTTTGAAACATGTGCAAAAGTTTCACGGATTGAGGGCGGATCGTTTTCGAAATGTGTCTCTCGCTTGAGCGCCACGTACATTTGTTTTAAACTATTGCAAGAGTTTAGCGGATTAAGGGTAGGTGTTTTTTCAAAATGTGGCCCTCGCCTTAGCGCCGCGCACCTTCTTATGTCAAACATTTAGAAGAGCTTCACAGGTTGAGGGCGAGTGGTTTTCAAGATGTGGCTCTCGCCTTAGCGCGGCGCACCTTTCTTTACATAACAATTACTTGCAAGAGTTCCACGGATTTCCATGATCAACGTACCAGAAATGGTGTTTGGACGGGTTTGGGATTTCGCGGGAGCAGCAGTTAGCTTGACTTTCTGTGTTGAGGGCCTAGGAATGGCGTTCTGGTGCGGCTCCAGATCGTCAGGGCGCAGCAGTCAGGAGTTTCCGTGGTGTTGGAGTCCCGAGAACAATGTGTTTGCATTCTTCAGGGTTTCCAAACGGGTGTCTTCCAACGAGGCAGTTCCGCCAATGGAAATGAATTGTTGTAGGGGCCTATGAAGACGGAGCTTGGAGAGAGGGTTTACTCCAACAATGTTATGGACTCTTGGGTTTACACTGGGTTTATTATTATTCCTTCTCCTCCTCCTCGTTGCTACTCCCCTCCTCCTCCTCGGTTCCTTCTCCTTATAAATAACTCTTCCCTGCGGCACCCCGATGCCAGTTTTAACGGTGGGCGGGGCGTTTCGCCTGAGACTTTCTCACCACTTACGTCTCTGAAGCTTTAAACATGCAACCGCTCCACTCATGGAGGGCGGGTCATTTTCCAAAATGTGACTCTCGCCTTGGCGCGGCGCGCGTTGATTAACAAAAATTGCAAGGGCTTCGCGGATTGAGGGCGGGTGGTTTTCGAAATGTGGTTTTCGCCTTAGCCCGCCCACATTCGTTGCTGAAAGCTTGCAAGAGATCCACGGATCGAGGGTGAGTGGTTGTCAAAGTGTGGCTCTCGCTCCAGATTGAGGGCGGGTCGTGTTCAACATGTGGCTCTCGCCCTAGCGCGGCGCACCTTTCTCAACACAAAAATGTCTTGCAAGAGTTTCGCCGATGAAGGGCAGCTCCTTTCCAACATGTGAACTTCGCCCTAGCGGCGCGCACATTCGTTTACACATTTGTAAATAGTTTCACGGATTCCCATGACCAGCGTACCAGAAGTGGTGTTTTGGACGGGTTCGGGATTCTGCGGGTGCAACAGTTACGTTTGTTTTCTGTGTCGACGTCCTAGGAGTGGCGTTCTGGTGCGGCTCCAGATCGTCACGACGCAGCAGTCAGGTTGATCCGTGGCGGTGGAATCCCGAAAACAATGTTTTGGCATGCTTCAGGGTCTTCAAACGGGTGTCTTCCAACAAGGCAGTTCCATCAATGAAATGTATTGTTTGTTGTAGGGGCCTATGAAGACGGAGCATGGAGAGAGGGTTTACCCCAACATCGTTAATAACGCTTGGGTTTACACTGGTCCTCCTCCTCCTCATCATCCTCACCCTCACCCTCTTCCGAGTCCTCCTCATCCTCCTCCTTCTCCTCTCCATGTTCGGGCACGCGGTGGCCAGAGGAGACTTCCAGCAGGAGGTAGTTCGCGGAACTCGAAGGGATAGGCGTGCTGGGGCGCGACTCAGGGGGGCTCAAGGAGCTGCTGCTGCTGGTGGGCCCAGCGCCGCCGCCAGCTCGGGGCCGCGCCGCGCGGCCACGCAGGGCGTCTCCTCCTCGGCCGCGGCGGACATCGTGGAGCACATCGCGGAGCGTGCTGCTGCTGGGGCTGCTGGCGCGGGGGCGCCGCGCGGCTCGGCGGCGACCTTCGACGGCTCGGACGCGCTGGACGACGAGCACGACACCCAGGCGGCAGCAGCTGGGGAGGCGCTCGGCCTGGGTACGGACTGCTTCGACGGCTCGGCCGCGCTGGACGTCCAGGTCGGGGACGCGCTGGGCGACGACGAGCACGACGCCGAGGCTGCAACTGCTGCGGAGGCGCTTGGCCTGGCGATGGACCTCGACAGCTCGGGCGCGCTGGACGACGGCCTCCTGGGCGCGCTGGGCTTCGGCGCTGAGGCTGCTGCTGCTGGGGAGGCGGGCAGCTCGCTGGCGGTCGTCGACGGTTCGGACGCGCTGGACGTCGACACCGAGGGCGCGCTGGGCGACACCGAGCACGACGCGGAGGCCGCAGCTGCGGGGGCGGCGGGCGGCCTTACGGCGGGCGTCGACGGCTCGCACGCGCTGGACGTCGACCTCGAGGGCGCGCTGGGCGACACCGAGCACGACGCCGAGGCGGCTGCTGCGGGGGCTGCGAGCGACTCGGCTGCGGCCGGCGGCGCCTCGGACGCGCTGGACGGCAACGCCGCGACGGCGCTGGGCTCGCTGGGCTTCGCCGAGCGCGTCGCCCGTCTCCTGGCGGCGGCTGGCGCGCGAGAGCAGCAGGCCCCAGGCGCGGCCGCCCCCAGCCTGGGCGAGCGCGACGGCGCCAGTGCCTCGGCCGCGCTCGAGGGCAGCGGGCGCGGCGCCGAGGCGGCCGCAGAGGGGGCGGTGCGAAGGCCGACTGCCGCGTACCCCCCTCAGCGCCACGGGCATGCCTGGGAAAGAGTCCCCGCCCTCGGCGATTGGCCAGGGCCCTGGGATCCTCGGGCCGCACCGAGCGTTCGAGGGCAAGGACGTGGACACGGCGGCGCCTTCGACGACCGCGTGGCCGCGCTGGACGGCGGCCGCCGTGTCCCGCTGGGCGACCTCGAGCACGACGCCGAGGCTGCTGCTGCCGGTACATCGCCGCGGGCGGCTCGAGCCAGCGCCGACTCCGTGGAGTCGAGGGCGAGCGCGGAGGCCAGGGCAGCCGAGTTCAAGAAGCTCGTCGCGCAGGTCGGCTGCGGGCGGCAGGCGCGGAGGACGTGAGCCCCTTCGGCCAGTACTTGCTCCTCATCTGAGGAGGCGGGCCAGGCGGCCGAACCCTGACCTCAGGGCTTGTCATCATCATCATCATCCTCCTTCTCCTCCTCCTTGCCCCTTCCTCCTCCTCCTCAGTTTCTACCTCCTCCTGCCCCCCGCTTTCCCTCCGCCTCCTCCTCCTCTTTCTCCTCGTCATCGTCGTCCTCCTCCTCCGCCTCTTTCTCCTCGTCGTCGTCGTCCTCCTCCTCCTCCTCCTTCCCCTCCTCCTCCTACTCCTCCTCCTCCTCCTCCTCCTCCTCCTCCTCCTCGTCCTCCTACTCCATCTCCTCCTCCTCATCCTCCTCCTCCTAATCCGTCATCCTCCGTCATCTTCCTCCTCCTCGCCCTCCTCCTCCTCCTCATCCTCAGCCTCGCCCTCAATCTTCTCATCCTTCCTCCTCTCCCTCGTCCTCCTCCTCCCCCTCCCCCTCCTTCTCCAGTCGATCTCCTTATACATAAGTTCCCCCCGTCGCACTCACAGGCCAGT
This sequence comes from Prorocentrum cordatum, assembly GCA_963575745.1. Classification (NCBI taxonomy): domain Eukaryota; class Dinophyceae; order Prorocentrales; family Prorocentraceae; genus Prorocentrum; species Prorocentrum cordatum. The sequence goes on from CAUYUJ010005324.1 coordinate 308,529, forward strand.
TTTTAGGGCGGGCCAGGCGTTTCGCGTGAGACTCTCACCATGTATGATTATGAACCTTATATAGTGGGCGGGTTTGATTTCAAAATGTTGCTCTCGCCTGAGCGCCGCGCACATTCGTGTTAAACATTCGCAAGGGCTTCACGGATTGAGGGCGGTTGGTTTTCAACATGTGGTTCTCGCCTAAGCGCCGCGCACATTCGTTTTGAACATTCGCAAGAGGTTCACGGATTGAGGGCGGGTGGTTTTTTAAATGTGGCTCTCATTGTAGCGCCGCGCACATCCGTTTAACCAGAATTGCTGGAGCTTCACGGCTTGAGGGCGGGTGGTTGTCAGAGTGTGGGTCTCGCCTCAGCGCCCTGCACATTCGTTTCAACATTTGCAAGAGGTTCACGGAGTGAGGGCGGTTCCTTTTCATATTGTGGCTCTCGCTTTAGCGTCGCGCACATTCGTTTTGAACATTTGGAAGAGTTTCACGGATTCCAATGATCAGCGTACCACGAATGGTGTTTTGGAAGGACTCGGGATTATGGTGGCTCAACAGTTATGTTGATTCGTTGTGTGGAAGTCCCAAACATGCTTTTGGCACGATTCAGGATCGTCAAGACGCAGCAGTCAGGTTGATACGTGGCGTTGAAATCCCGAGAACCATGTTTTGGCACGTTTCAGCATCTTCAACCTGTTGTCATCCAGCGAGGCAGTTCCCTCAATGGAAATGAACCGTTGTAGGGGCCTGTGGAGAAGGAGCTTGGAGGGAGGGTTAATTCCAATATCGTTAATGACCTCTTGGGTTTCCACTGGTCTTCCTCCTCTTCCTCCTGACCCTACTCCTTGTTGCTCTCCTCCGGCATACCTCTCCCCCCGAATGCCCACCGGCGTTTCCGAAACCAGTCCGAGAATGATATTTTAGGGAGGCTCTCTTTTGCCATCGGCGCCGGTAGATCCGTGGCCGGAAACTTGCATGATCCTGCGTAGGCCTGTTTGATTCTGGCCTACTCCCGGGCTTCATCCAGCTGAATCCTGGGCTCAGTCAGAGCTAGTCTGGCTCAGTGGCCCCGCGATCGGTCGGGACTGACAGCCTTGCATCGCTCTCACGAACGACCTCCCACGGATTGCCTCCCAAGCCTGGCTGCAGGCATTCCTCAAACTCTGACTCGCCGCTGGTGCCTCGGCAGCCTGGCCTGCAGGGGTTTGGCCGCGCGTGAGTCGGTCGACGGGCCCTTTGCACAGCCACCGCCCCTGGCCAGGCCTCTTATGGGCCCAGCGCTGCGGTGAACATGCCTCAGGGGGGGGAACACAAGCACAGACACAATGAGTCACGGATCCCCGGGGAACTATGTGAAAATATGGGAAGCGAGGGGGAAGGGCGACAATCGCGAAATCATGAGAAATATTGGGTATTTTGGGATTTGCGTGTATATTTATCTCTGGGCCCCTCCAGCGCCGCCTCGGCCGCCCCAGCCAGGAGGGACGCGCAGGCGCCGCTCTCCTGGCCCGAGGGCAGGGCAGCTTCTCGACTAGTGGAGCCTGGCCGAAGACAGAGCCGACTCGATCCCGGTGTTCCGACGATCCGGTGCGGGCCCGATGCTCTTTCAGAGCGTGAGTGACCTACCCCTCTTTCGCTTCCATTTATGGGCCAGCTTCCCACCGCCACCCATGGGTAGGACAGGGGAGGATGGAGGATGGTGAGGTCCTCCTCCTCCTGCTCCTCCTCCTCCTGCTCCTCCTCCTCCTGCTCCTCCTCCTGCTCCTAATCCGGCTCTTCCTGCTCCTCCTGCTCCTGCTCCTGCTCCTCCTCCTCCTCCTCCTCCTGCCCCTCTCCTCCCTATGGTAGTGGTGGTGGAGAATCGGCCCATCATCCAGACAACCAAGTTATCCCACGCGTCTCCTCGTCAAGCGGCCTGACTGGTGCGGGCCGCAGCCTGGTATCGTCAGGTATCTCTCTGGAAGCGGGGGTGGTCAAAAGCGAGGAAGGTTCGTTTGCCTCCTGGCTTTCGGGGATTGTCCGAAGGTGGGGTCAGGGAGCGAGCCCACCTGGGTGCTCACACGTCCGTCTTCCATGGGCCGTCTGGAGCGCTTCTCTTCCCAACCCAAACCTCTGCCCCGAATCCTATCTTCACGCCCCCCCCCGATGCATCCATGGCGTGCTCGTGCATCCTGGCGCAGGCGATCCGATTGGGTGTGCACTCCCTGCCGATGCAGCCCGATCCGATGCGCGTCCCGAACCAGTCACATGTGCCGATCCGGTGCTCGGGTCTTGGCCCAGGGTTGGGCTGGCCAGGGGCGGTGGGTCTCAGAAGGTCTCCCGACCTACGGTGGCTGCCTCTGCCTGCAGGGGTGGCCGCGGCCCGGCCGGCCACCGCACCGCCGCGCACATCTGCTGCTGCGCGGGTTCCGGCCAGCACTGCAGCAAGTGCACACGTTGCGCGAGGTCCGCCCCATTTGCCGTGCCCTCGCCGGAATAAACGTGACCGCGGCCCGGCTTCCTCTCTCGAGGAGCACAGTCGACTAGACGTACGAGTGACCTTTCGCAGGAGTGACCTTTGGTGCGGGCACAGAGGGGTCCCCAGATGGCTGGAAACGAAGCAGTATGATCTGGATGCGCGCCCAGGTTTGGTGCCCCCGCGGCCCCCAAAACAGCCGCGCACCAAGGTCACTCTCTCCCAGGGTCACTCCTTGCGTATAGCCGACACAGCTGAGTATGACATGGCAGGTTCTTGCTGGGGCTCCTGGATGGGGTCTCGGAAGCTGGGCGCGGAGGATTGCGCCCATATCGCTGGTGCATCGCGGATGCGGCGCGATGTGGAGCCCGATTTTCTCCACGCCGACGCCGCCGATGCACTGCCGACGTCGCCAGTGCATCGCCGATCTGTCGGTGACGCACCGAAGATGCGGCTCGATCCTTCGGCCCCATCTACTTGGACCGCACCTGGCAGGCATCTGCTCGGTCGATTTCCGGCATCCCGCATACAGCTTGTATGTTAGAAGCTCCGCGCGGATGTTTTGTATCCACGCCAGGCCCCCCTGGTGGCACCTGCAGCGCCGCCGCTGGAGCACTCCGCGCGGGGGGCCCTTGCCGATCCAAAAGGATCCGCGAGGAGCTCCAAGAGGATACAGGCGGGGGGCATGCTAAGAAACACCCTGCTCGCCTCCAGGGTGCCCTAGGTTTCTTGGGTTTCGAGGGTTTGGCTCTGGAAAGCGTGACGTTCCAACACCAAAAATCGATGGACGTCCTGGGGGGGCTCTCAGGGTTGGGCTCCTCGTGGAAGGTTTCTTGTTGACTGGCCTCCACTGTAGGTTTCTTCAGTCATGTTTCTTCTATTGCCGTGCCCTCGCCCGATCAAACGTAACCGTGGCCAAGCCTCCTCTCTTCGACGGAGTCGGGCCACCTTTAGCGGGCGAAGAAGGGTATCAATACATTTTTCCGTCGCAAGGGGCGCTGGCCCATGTCGGCTGGAATGGTTATACATTTACGTTCCACCGTAAGGGTATAGACTTTCCAGCCGCCCTGGGACAGGCGCCCCCGACAGCGATAAAGCGCATGTTATGCCGTCCTTCGCCCGTCAAGGGTGACCCGGTCAATTAGAGGAGGAAACGAGATGCTGATGCTACTGCTCGTCCTGGAGAGCCCTCGTCACCGCGGCTGGATTCTTCGCGGAATTCTGCCCAGAACGCACCCTAGGAGGGGTCCGGGGTGTAGCGTGAAGTCGGGCCTGTCCCTCTGCAGGGGGAATATTCAAAAATAGTCAAAGCACAGTCAGGGAACTATGTTTTAACATTATTATTCAGCATTTCGGGGGTATGTTTTAAGTAGTTTCATTTTTGTCGCCAAAAAGCTCCCTGTAGGAGGACTAGCCCGACTTAAGCGTAGCGGTATGGGTACCGTTGTCTTCCCCCATCCCCGCCGACCCCAGGCCCAGTTGGGGCCAACGATCGGTGTATGCGCCCCCCCTGTCTTGGACAGGAAGGCATCTGCGCCGATCCTGGGCCCAGGATGGGCCTGGCCAGGGCCGGGGTGGACGCACACGCATGGCCTCCTCGCCCCGTGGAGGCGTCGTATACCTTGGCCGCACAGACGGGATCGGAGCAGGCGGGGCCGGAGGACCGCGCCGATGCGGCGGCGAGGCGGCACGCTCCAGCACCTCTCATCCGCTTCGTCTCCAACGCCTCAAAATCCTCCTCTTCCTCTTCCTCCTTCTCCTCCTCCTCCTCTTCTCATGCTCCTCCTCCTCCTGCTCCTCCCCCTCCTCCTCCTCCTCCTCCTCCTCCTCCTCCTCCTCCTCCTCCTCCTCCTCCTCCTCCTCCTCCTCCTCCTCCTCAGGGCAAGGCAGGGCAGGGACCCCCCGACCCCGTCTGCTCCTGGCCGCTTCCTGCGGAGGCCTCCGCCGCCAGAGGTCCGCGCGGATGCCTCGGGCGGGCGCTGCCCGACCCACCGGGCGGGCGCCCCTCCGGCGAAGGCCCGAAGCGCGCCCGGAGCGCCAATCCGCGGGGGGGGGGTCTGCGACTGGTCGTGCTTGTGCCCTCCCTCCCTCCTCCTCCTCCTCCTCCTCCTCCTCTTCTCATGCTCTTCTTCTTCCTCCTCCTCCTCCTCCTCCTCCCTTTCAGGGCAAGGCAGGGCAGGGCAAGGCGCGCCTGAGTCCGCTGGGGGGGCGGGGCCTGGACGGCCGGCGCGGGCGGGCTGGGGTCGGAGGTATGGAACTTGTGGTCAGGGCTGTGTGTGGCGTGGGAGTGCTCGTTCCACATGTTTCGAGGGAGTGCTGTCGTGTGCTAGCGTGAGCCACCGTCGTTCGTGCTGGGAGTGGGTATCTAAGCGCGCGCCGTCGTTGCGAGAGCGCGTCGGCGCGTCGGACTCATTCGCCTATCCGTGGCGGTCTTCGGCCGAAAGTCGAAGAAGAAAAAACGCCACAGGCATAGACTGCTGGTGCTTCGCGCGGATTTCTCGGATCCGTGCTGGGCCCCCCCCCAGCGGCGTCTCGAGCGCCTCCCCTGGCGCGCTTCGCGCGCCAGGGAGGGGGGACCAGCGCAGATCCGAGAAACCCGCGCGGAGCGCCAAAAGGTTATGCGAAAACCGGTTGTATCTTCTTCTACAGTGGGGGCCCATGCCAAGAAACATCCTGCTCGCCTCCAGGGTGCCCTGGGTTTCGAGGGTTTCGCTCTGGAAAGCCCGACGTTCCCACACCAAACATCAGTAGACGTCCTGGGGTCTCCGGGTTAGGATTCTCGTGGAAGGTTTCTTGTGGTCGGGCCCCTACTACAGAAGGGGTACCGCCCTGCCGCGCGGTGCAGTCAGGCGCTCGATGCAGTAGACACAACCAGTAATATGCAGGCATCTCAATTGTTACCCCGCAGGGTGCACCACATCTGGCGGTGTGCCAAGCCAGAGCAGTGCTTGAGGAACCCTGAGCAAGCTCAAGGATGTACCTCTGGCCATGTCGTTCCCTCTCCCCCCCCCGGTCCGCGCCGCGCAAGGTGCTGCGCCCCTGCGTCGGGGACCCCCGTGACGTGCAGGACGGCGGCCCCCATGGCAGCCATCGCTCCGAGGAGTTCGAGGCGCCGCGGCGGCTGGGCGCAGGGTCTACATTATACTTTTGGAGGGTCGGGGAAGAAGCTGGGGTGGTGCGGCGCATACTTTTTTCCTCGATGCCCTGGGGAAACAACGAAACACGTATACACCAGGGTCCCGTATACACCCGGATCCCCTCTCCGGTGCAAATTTCCATGCAGGGCCGGAAAGAGCGTCGGTGCATGGAGTTCGATTCCTTAACACATGCTCCGCGTGCGGATCATGTATTAGAATACAGGGATTTCGTATAAAAAACACAATGAGTTCATGCATAAATTTATTCGTGCATTAGCCATGTATTAAACATCCTGTATTTCTAGACATCCAATGTATTAAAATCTGCCCTGTAGGCAGGACGGGGCGCACGAACAGGGAGGTGGGGAAGGACGATGCAGGACTATGCAGGAAAAGCGGTTCCAAGCTCAACAGTGGAGACCCATGCCAAGAAACACCCTGCTTGCCTCCAGGGTGCCCTCGGTTTCCTGGATGTCGATGGTTTTGCGATGGAAGGCGTCACGCTGCCACACCAAAAATCAATGGGCGTCCGGGGGTCGAAGGGTTGGGTTTATTGTGGCAGGTTTCTTGTGGACAGGCCTCCGCTGTATGAGCACAGTAGCGCATTTGGCGGCGAGTGGCATCTCGGCGAGAGGATAAGCCCCTCGAATGGGGAGCGTCAGCTTTTCGGCTGACGCCCGAAAAGAACAACGCCGATCAGGTGGGGAGGGAGGAGGAGGAGCAGTGCGATGACGAGGGTGGAGCTTGAAGCACATCAACTAGCATAAACATGCGTTCTAGGAGCTCCGCGCGGCTTTGGAATCGGCGCTGGGCCCCCCTGGCAGCGCCCCGCGCGTCAGGAAGGGGGGGTGCAGCGCCGATCCGAGAAATACGCGTGGACCTCAGAGAAGGTATGTTGATGCAGTTGCTTTTGCTCATCTACCCGTACCTCCTCGCGCCGAGGTTTTCAGACGCTCTCGTCGATTATCGGAGGCTTTCTCGCCTCCGGGAGCTGTCCAGCAGCCGCACGTCGCCGAGAGCGCTCCGAGGCGCTGCGTCGTGATGTGCTCATTCTCTTCGCCAGTGCGCCGTCAAGGCGCGGCTCCTCCGTTCTTGCGTTCGCTGCCAACCCCCAGCGTGAACGTTCGCCCGATCCAGCGGAGGCCACGCGAGCGATTGGCATCTGGCCCTGGCCCTGGACGGTGGCGCTGCGCCCACGCTCTCTGGCTCGGCGGCAAGTGAGGGTGGGGGGGGCATTGAGAAGGAGTAGGCCTCCTCAGAAGGCGGCGGGACCTCTCAGAAGCCCTCGCGCCTTCTGAGAATTTTTTGTATGTCGTCCGGGAAAATAGAACTTCTCAGAAGGCCAGGGGGCTTCCGAGCCTTCTGAGCAAAGGCCTGCCCACCCTCTCACTTCCCCCCCTGGCTCGCCGCCGACTGGCGGGCGCCCAGCCTGGCGATGCCTGCGGCAGGGGATGGGCTTCGGGCGGGCCCAGCCTCCTGCCCCTCCTCTTCCTCCTCTTCCTCCTCCTCCTCCTCTTCCTCTTCCTTCTCCTCCTCCCCCTCCTCCTCCTCCTCCTCCTCCTCCTCCTCCTGCCCCTCCCCCTCCCCCTCCTCCCCCTCCTCCGCGACCAGGGTGAGGCACTCCAGATCGCTCGGCAGCGCCCTCGGCGCGTCCTGGGGCGCTCTGGAACGGCCGGGGCGCCCGGTGCGTGCGCCTGCCGGAGCCGCCAGGTCTCGGAGAGAGAGCCCCGACCCGTGCGGGTGCGGTGGTGCTTCTCGGTCGTGGCCGCGTCGAGTCATGGGGCTCGGCGGGCCGCGTCGCGCCCTCCAGCTTTTTCAGACGACGATCAGTGGAGAGGAAGCATGTTGCCAGGCAATTCCCAGATGTCTAGAACATGGTTAGAACATAGCTTAAGCCTTGAAAACATGTTATAAACCTTCTCAGATCTTTAAGACATGTCTACAACATGTCGTAGGCATGTAAAAGCATGTCTTCAGCCTTTCCGAACATGTTTCAACCATGTTATACCTCATGTATGTGGCATCCACAACTCCGGCTCCTCGCGCGCCCGCCCGGAGCCCGCAGCGCCTCCAACGTTTGCGGGCGGCCTGCTCGCACCTGCTCAGCCACGCTCGGGTTGACCCACAAGGGGGGTGCAGCTGCAAGGGGGCGGTGCCATAGATCTGGTGCAATGGACTTGTGGGCTGCGAAGCAGTAGGGGCCCACGCCGAACAACACCCTGCTCGCCTCCAGGGTGCCCTGGGTTTCTTGGGTCTCGATGGTGTTTGCGATAGAAAGCGTGACGCTACCACACCACACAGTCAACGTATATCTTGGCGTCTCAGGTATGGGTTTCTTGTGGAAGGTTTCTGGTGGAAGGTTTCTTGTGGTCGGGCCTCCACTGTAGATTTAGGGCGTGCGATACATTCTGGTGCGCAAATCTATTGCTGGACTTTCGCGTGCAATGCATTCGTTGCAAGACAATGCAATACGATTCCCCGGTGCAATGCATTTGCAACACAAGTGCCCCGAATCTATTGCACCACCCCCTTTCAGCTGGACCCCCTCTTGGGTCAACCAAAAGCGCGCAAGGGGGGCCGGGGGGGGCCAGGGCTTCTCAGAAGTAGGCACCCCTGCTTCTGAGAGGGCGCGGACCCTTCCTATCGATGCAGGGCCGCCGCCTCCTCAGAAGCAGCCTCCGTCTGAGAAGCCGTGCCCCCCCCCCCGCAACCCCTATGTGCGCGCCGCCGACTCGAGTTCCTCCAAGAAGTGGCAGCTCAAAAGAGCGGGGAAACTCAGGGATGCACCCGCGGTCTGGACACCGAGGCGCGATGTCACGCGGACGCGCGCTCCCCGGGATGCTCTCCGCGCGGGGCGTCCGCGCACAACGTTGGCAGCAGAGAAGGGCAGGCGGCGCGGCCGTGCGGACGAATGCGCTTCCCGCCCACGAGCCGTGTCGCTCGAGCCCTCGTCGGGCCCCCTTGAGATTGTTGTGGATCCTCTGGCACGCAATGGGCGTTACCCAGATCGTTACCACGTAGTGGTGACGATCGTACGAAGGGGCAGGGCTTGGACCCCCCCACCCAACATGCCGGTGCGCACGCGCACGCTATGGCGATTGCAGCGCCCCATAGCCCCGTCGTGCCCTACGGCCCCACCCCCTTCCAGGTAGTGACCGCATACCGGAGATAGTTCACAACAATCTCCTCGCCACCTGCCCTGCCCCTGCGCGGCGGAGGCGATGACGGGCAACCAGCGGGACGAGAGTCATCAAGGATGAAAGAATCCTTAACCTTGATATCACGATGAAGACGCAACCTCACTGAGGTTCCCGTTTTTGCACTCAAGATCAATATGGGCGGTTTGTTTCGATACATCTGCAGAAAAGACCCCCTATCCCTAATGTGTTCAGACCTCCTAGCCTAACTCAGGTCCTTTCAATGGGTTAGGGGTCCTTCCTGCTAATCAGAGATCATCGGCAATCGGGCGCCTTGATATGGGGGTCAATGCACGCGGGGGTCAGGCAGAGCGCCAGATCTTGCAGGATCCTGCCGGATCCGGCGCGCAGGATCCCACGGGATCTCGCACGCAGGAGTAGCGCGCAGGATCCTGCAGGATCTTGCACGATCCTGCGAAGCTTGACAGGCCCAGGTGTGCAATGATCTGGGTCAGTGCTAGGGAAACGAAGAATGACATAAACATAACGACTCGGAGGTTCGCGCGGATGTCTTGGATCCGCGCTGGGCCCCCCTCCCTGGCGCGCGGAGCGCACCGGGGCGGCGCCGGAGGCGCCGTCAGAGGGCACCGGCGCCGATCCGAGAAATCCGCGCGGACCTCCGAGCTTTTATGTCTCTGCCATTCTTCGTTCCCCTGAGTGCGTTCCCGAGGCAAGCAGCGCCGCGTCCTGGGCAGGAGTGCCCGCCGGGACGAGGAGGACCCGCCTCCGCCGGCGCCTCCGCCCCTGCCAACGGGCGTGCGCCGCCGCCTGCGAGCCGCGCAGCCCCCCCCCCCCCTCGTCGCTCACCGCGGCCGTGGGCGCCCGGGCCTCCCCAAGAGGTGCCGAGGTTCTGGATACTCGGCCAGATGGCCATGGGGGGCTCAGGACATGGGGGGATGATTATCCCGTGCCGTTTTGTTGGGGTGCAATTTGTACCTTCTCTGCGGGTTGCAAGTACAAATTGTACCTTCTCCCCCCCCGTTCACATCCTGGCACATGTCGCGGACGTTGTCAAAAGTACAATTTGTACCTTGTCTGCGTGGCGTCGGTACAAATTGTACCTTCTCCGTGGGGCGTAGGTACAATTTGTACCTCGGTTGCGCCTCTCTCCCCATCTGGACTTATCCCCCCATTTGCATCCCGCCAAGATACGAGGGCTCAGAGGAGGACAAGGTACCCATACACTTCTACCCTTCGCCCATTCTCCCCTTTTTGGGCCTCCTGGGAGACCCTCGTCGCCACCGCTGGATTCGCCTCGATATTCTAGTCAGAACGCACCCCGGGAGAGGTCCGGGGAGTAGCGGTATTGTTACCTTTTGGTTTCCTCAAGAGCCCCAAGATCGACCAGAACTGGACTAGGTACTACATGAAAGTGTATCTTCACCGTGGGTACCGATCTGGGCAGACTTCCGTGGCTTGGCATCAATCGCACGGGATCGCCATCAACTGTCAAGGCTTGACCCGGGTCTGGCTTGGCCCAGGTCAGTGAGTCCCCGAAGGGGGTCGCCACTATCGTCGTTCTCTTGCTCTTGCTCCTGCACTTGCCTCTGCTCATGTGAGTGCTTCTTCTCCTGAGATGTCCCTTCCCCTCTCACATCCATGGCGTCCTCTGCGCAGGCATTTTGTGGTTCCAGGCTCAGGAAGAGGCTGAGCCGCATCCGGGAGCCTGGCAGTCGGGCTTCGGGAAGCGATGGCGTGTGGCTGCTGCTGCAAAGTCAGTGTGCTGCTGAAGCTGTGGACATTGTCGGGTGTGGTCGTGGCGCTGCTGGCTGGTTTGTACGTCAAGGAGCTCGCCATCTTTCGGGAGAATCTGTCCGGCGTCCAGTGGGTGAATTGGATTGGCGAGTACGCGTGTGGTCCATCTATCGCCATAGAGCGGCCGAAGTCAACAGAGGAGCTCGTTTCCGCTGTCAAGAGATGGCCCTCGGTGCGTGCGGGGGCCACTGGCCACAGCTTCAATTTCATGGGTTGCCCTGCCAGCTCGAAGGGCGCAGTGGTGGACATGAGCGGGTTTGTTGACGTCAAGGTTGACTTGACGCCCTACAGCGGCAAGTACGGGAACGTCAAGTACTACATGACCGCAGAGGTGCCGAAGAAGAATACACATTTGCATAAATACGGATGTGTGTACATATATATATATATATATATACACTCACATACCTACACGACCACCCTTCGGGTGATAAGAAGGTTGTGTGGGGGGGAAGAGGGGGGGGGAACCAAGATCTGATTCAATCGATCTCACGATCGATCTCACTCACAACGGGACACCACAGGACACTTGTCGATCTCACTATCGATCTCACTTTTTGGGACACCACGAGACACAGCGGGACACCGCGGGACACCTCTCGATCTCACTATCGGTCTCACTATCGATCTCACTATCGATGTCACTCAGCGGGACACCACAGGACACCACGGGACACCTGGGGACACCACATCGATCTCTCTTTATCGATCTCATTATCGATCTCACCCAACGGGACACCACGGGACACCTCAGGACACCACATCGATCTCATCATCGATCTCACGATCGATCTCACATTTCGGGACACCACAGGACACCACGGGACACCTCGGGGCACCGCATCGATCGCATTATCGCTCTCACTATCGATCTCATTATCGATCTCACTCAGCGGGACACCATAGGACACCACGGGACACCTCGGGACACCAAATCGATCTCATTATCGATCTCATGATCGATCTCACCCAACGGGACACCACAGGACACCTTGGGACACCTGTCGATCTCACTATCGATCTCACGATCGATCCGACTCAGCAGGACACCACGGGACATCTCGGGGCACCACATCGATCTCACTATCGATATCACTATCGATATCACTATCGATCTCACTCAGCGGGACACCACGGGACACCGTGGGCACCACGGGACACCACGGGACACCGCGGGACACCTCTCGATCTCACTATCGCTCTCACTATCCATCTCCTTATCGATCTCACTCAGCGGGACACCATAGGACACCACGGGGCACCTCGGGACACCACATCGATCTCATTACTATCGATCTCACCCAGCGGGACACCACGTGACACCTCGGGACACCACATCGATCTCATTATCGATCTCACGATCGATCTCACTCAGCAGGACACCACGGGACACCTCGGGGCACCACATCGATCTCAGTATCGATCTCAGTATCGATATCACTCAACGGGACACCATGGGTCAACACGGGACACCTGTCGATCTCATTATCGATCTCTCTGCTGATCTCACTCAACGGGACACCACGGGACACTCGGGGCCCACATCGATCTTTCTTTATGGATCTCGCTATCGATCTCACGATCGATCTCAATCAACGGGACACTACGGGACACCACGGGTCACCACGGGACACCTTGGGACACCGCGGGCCACCAGCCGCCGGAGGAGAAACATTTGGTCCGGCCGCGGTCGAGCCACAGGAGGATTTCGGGACTCCGCGGGACACCGGCGGGACACCGCGGGCCACGGGCCGCCGGAGGAGAAACATCTGGTCCGGCCGCGGCCCAGCCACAGTGGGATTTCCTCTCGCCCGCCCACGCAGTTTCGCCTCGCCCGCACGCACGCACGCACGGCACGCACGACACGAACCCGAAACCGATCTCACCCCCCAACCACCGCACCGATATACACATATATACACATGTATGTATGTGTATATATATGTATATATAGGTATATATAGGTATACATATATATATATAGGTTATCGGGGGTCCGCTCCGATTTCTTGGATCAGCGCTGGGCCCCGTTGTTGGCGCCGCCCCTAGCGCGCTGGGTGCGCCAGGGAGGGAGGTCCAGTGCGGATCTAGGAATGTCGGCGTGGACCTCCGACAGTCTATGCTACTCCAGTTATTTTTTCTTCCCAGGCGGGCATCAAGATGGGCAACTTGCAGAACGCCCTCTTCGCACGAGGGCTGACCCTGCGCGTGCCTCCTGGGAACTCCGCCTACACCCTCGGCGGCTGCATCGCTACCGGCTGTCACAACCTCGGCCAGAGCCACGCCCAGGACTTGCTCGCGGTGACCTTTGTCATGCACAATGGCACTATTCGGGAGGTGTCTCCCCTCCTCGTCTTCCTCCTTCCCCTCCTTCCCCTCCTCCGCGCCCCATCCTCTTTCCCCTCCTCCTCTTTCTCCTTCGCTTGGAGTGCAACTCCTGCAAGGTAAGATTCAGCATCGGCGCTAGTATTTCGTGGTCGAAGTCAAGCCAAATCTGGCTTACTCCCGGCTAGTTTCACGCAGTCCCGCCTCATCCGGCTGGATATTGTTTAATAATGTGTTTTAGTATACAGCCCGATGTCCCTTGAATCTGGTTGATTTCATGTTGAACCGTTCTTGCGAAGCCTCTTGACTTCGCCCTCCGCTTCCTCCTCCTCGCCCCTCTCCGCTCCCTGCCTCTCGAGGTGACACGGCGGGACCCCGACTTCGACGCCGCCGCCGTCTCGCTGGGCCGCCTGGGCATCATCCTGAGCGCCACGCTGGAGGTGCAGCAGGAGGGGGGAGGAAAGGAGACGTAGAGGAGCGAGAGGAGCGAGAGGAGTGAGAGAATGTCAGCTGAGGACTGGGTTCCGATATCGCTACACTGCCCTCGCTCTCGGCTTCTGTGGGCCTCCTTGGGGGCCCGTGCCGCCACCCTGGATTCTCCTCAACATTCTGGTCAGACCGCACACTGGGAGAGGCCCGGGGAGTAGCGGTATCGGTATTTGTACAGTGCCGTTTTTTAATACATGCTCCGCGTGCGGATCATGTATTAAACATGCATGGATTTAGTATTAAAAACAACGATGAGTGCATGCAGAAATTGATCCATAAATTCGTCATGCATTAAAAGTCCAACATTTAACACAATCCAATGTATTAAAAACCGCCCTGTAGGTTTCCCCATGAACGTGCCCTGACATCCCCGCACCGTGGCGACGGGTTCAGGTTTGCCAATGTTCGGCCTCTTGGGGCCCTCATCAAGCCCAGGGGACGTCAGCACAAATTGTCCGTGCGGATTCCTTGGATCGGCGCTGTCCGTCCTCATTAGCGCGCGGAAATCAATCTGGCTGTTTTGCTGGTATAAGGTGGGAGGAGGAGGAGGAGGTGGAGGGTCAAGGGCGGAGGGAGAGGATCCGGGAGGGGAGGAGGGAGGGAGGGAGGGAGCAGGAGGAATATGACCCCAGAAGAGCCCTGCTGACCGCAGGCGGCCCTCCGTTGCGAGGTGCAGCCATCACGAGGGGGCGAGACCAAGGGCAGCGAGGAGAACGAGGAGGACGAGGACCACGACCACGAGGAGGGCGGCGGGGGTTGGAGGAGGCGGGTGCGGGAAGGCCCCGTGCAGCACATGTCCTCCTTCATCCTCTTCTCCCCCCCCCCCATCCACGCGTCCGAGCCCGGGCCTCGTGGGGACGGTGTGCATACATGTAGCATGAACGATGGGGCAGACACGCATCTAAATTGCACATCCCCAGGTCGGACCGATAGCCCCAGCCTCGGAAGCGTGATGGGTTCCACTTCTTTTCTAGGAAGTTGGATCCACGTGGTCGAAGCTAGGCCGTGCAGTCGACGTAGTGCAATGCATGTGGTGCAATGTGTGCAATCTATGTTGTGCACTCTCAGTGGAGCGTTATAAGTGCAGCAATCGATGTGGTGCAATCGTAGTGGTGCACTATGTTGCGAATGTATGTGGTGCACTCGACGTGGTGCCATCTGCGTGGTGGAATCTATGTTGTGAAAATTGTATGATGCATTGAATGTGGCTCGACCGACGTTATGCAATCTATGCTCTGCATGTGGTGACATATATGTTGAACACTGCGCAGATGATGGGCAGCGACGAGGCGGCGACTGGGCGGCGACGGTGAGCACTGAGCCGCCAGAACGCCAGCAAGGCCCCGACGACTGGTGGTGACGAGGCAGCAACGGGGCGGCGACGGCGAACACGGAGCCGCCAGACCGCCTTTCCGGCCCAGTTCGCAAGACAAGAGAAGAAGGAACCCCTGATTGCAAGCAATGTTTTGGCAAGAGCAGTTGGACTGTAGATCAATGAATTCCCAGGAAGGTTCCGAGATGTGTATGCAGGGCGTGCCAGTAGCTGGATACTAGTCCTGGCGACCGGCAGGTCGAACTGCGCAGGTGCGTGTGCACGCCAGAGACAGCTCTTGCAAAGAGGCGGCGCTGCAACAGGAGCTCGGTCGTCGTATGTTGCGAGGCTATGTATGTGGCTTGGAAAGGACGTGAAGCTTGGAAAGGACTGAGCCAAAGTCTTTCATTGCCGAACGGCGTGTCCTCCGCAGAAGGAGTGGCTGAGTGGCTTGAACGCCGGATGGAAGACGAAATGCCGTCTGGACATGAACAAGAGCATCACCTGACTCATGCAACACTGGTCGAACGAACGCACATGAGGCACGCAGCGGCAGTTTTGTTTACCTTTCCAGGCATATCGGACCCAGCTGGGATGGGAGGGTCAGTGAAGAAACGCCACATGGCAGTCATCATAAACGATGCTTATGTTTAACACGTAGATACGCAGATCCAAACATAATATCAAAGGTGCCCATACTTCTACGAGAATCCCCACAAACAGAAACAATACAGGGAGCACTCGCTGCTCTTCTGCAGAAGCATCAGCTCCCCACGTGGGACGAATTGGACAACGCCCTGAATCTCATGAGGCGTGGCAGCTGCAAAGACCCGTGCGGAGTGGTTGTGGGACACCTGACAACATCGCGCACCAATGTCCGCGATCCCGCTCTTGATCCCGTGGTCGTGTTCATAAAACGGATCCCGTACATGCAGCACATTGCACACCCATGCATGTGTTGCCAATCCTGTGCAAAGAATTCGCCCGTCTGTTGGGCGAGAGGCTCCAAAGCGCGATTGTTTTATCGCCATGCCCCGACCAGGCGCGTCGCCCGAAAAGGGCAGTAGAGACAGTTGGCGATTTATTCACAGAGACGCGAATCATTGAATGATAACCCATCGCTTTGGATTGCTCTCGTTGGTTTGGAAGAAGCGAGAATCACCGTAGAACAATCTGCGAGGTGGGAGGTTCTTCGAGCATCCAGTCGGCGTGGACTCCAACTACATTTCCCTGCTGCAAACACTGTGCTAAACCCAATCAGCCACGGTCTCGGCGGGAGGAGCGTCGAGTAGATTTGAATTGTTGACGCTTCGCGTATCCCCACCAGCCCATCCAGAAACGATGCTCAGGGGAGTTGAGGTGATCAGGGAAGTCGGGGAGCATGCAGAATAACAAAGGGGGGGGGAAGCTGTCACAGACCCCGAGAGGGGGAGGATGGAAGAGGAGTCGTCGTCGTCGTCGTCGTCGTCGGAGGAGGAGGAGGAGGAGGAGGAGGGGGAAGAGGAGGAGGAGGAGGAGGAGGAGGAGGACGGAGAAGGAGGAAGAATCGGAGGAGGAGGAGGAGGAGGGGAAGGAGCTTCTTGGGGGTCTTTTGAGGGCCTCTTGGAGGGCTTTTTGGGCGCCTTGGGGCATCTTGGGCGCCTCTTGGGACCCTCTTGAGGCGCTCTGGGGAGCCTTCGGGGCGCTTTTGGGGCCATCTTGGAGGGAGTCGATCAAACAAGAGGGGGGGTTTAATTAGCGTCCCCCCTCGGAAGCCCCTAAAATCGCCTCTTGGACCCCTCTTGGAACGCTCTTGGAGTGCTCTTGGGCGCTCTTGGGGCCGTCTTGGGGCTCTTTTGGGGCTCTCTTGGGGCCCTCTTGGGCCATCTTGGAGCCATCTCCAGGCCTCGGATGGCCATCGGAAGCGAAAAGGCGAGAAAGCAAAAATCATTGATTTTCCTTAGGTTTTGGGACGATTTTGGCCTCTTCGGGGCCTCCTTGGGGAGCTGTTTGGCCACTTGGAGTTATCTTGGGGCCGTCTTTGGGCTTCTTGGAACCATCTTAGGAGCCATCTCGAGCGATCTTGCGCTATCTTGAGCCATCTTGGAGCTCATCTTGGGTTCTCTGAGGCGCTCTTGGAGCCGTCTTGGGCCATCTGGGACGCTCTAACTACCCGCGGCCCCCCCCGTCCAGGTCCAGGGGAGGGGGTAGGGGGAGGGGTAAACCCCTCCCCAAGGGGGAAGAGGGAGGGGTGGAAGAGGATCTGCTCTAGACCACCTACGCCCAGAGGGCTGGTGGGATTCTCTCGCGGTGTGAAATTCGTAGACTCGATATCAGCATGACTATGCATAGTTGTGATGGAACTAGACATTCGCGCAGTACTGAAGGGATGGCACGGGCAGAGGTTCCTACGACCTCCACGAAAACAGGGCCTGACGACAGTGAGCATATCTCGAGGAGGCTTCAAGAGTTTGAATCCAAAAGGGTTCGGGACATTTGGGAACGCAGATTTCACTTTATGATTGCAGGAGACGGGACTTTCAAATAGATATGTCTTCTGTGGGGAGTCAGTTTGCCAAAGGTTTGGGTCGAGCCCGTTGAGGAAGCCCTTGCGCCTGTTCGAACGCGTTGCAAGGTCGGTCGCGCTCTGTCCGTGCGAGTGCTAGAATGCGACTATTGCGAGCATTACGGCCAGGGACATATGTAGCATTGCATGGAGACTGGTGTCTCGCTGCACGATTCGGAAGACAGAGGAGCATTGTTCCACTCTCCGTATCAGATGCTGGGTGTCCGCCCGAAGTGTTCGCAAGACGGCGCCCGCCGCCCGCGTCGTCTCGAAACCGACGGATGTTGAATTGGGCGCCGCGGCCCCGGACGGCAGCCAAGCGATCTGTCGGCGGACCTCGTTTGGGATGGGGGGACTCGCTCGCCAGATTCATCCTCCCTTGCCAAAGACATCTTTGCCCCTCCAGGGACCGGCCTGCTACAGGAGTTGGCGCGCAGATTCCTTATCCATGTCCTTCGGCACTTTCGGCAATTGGACAGGGGGGTGTTTACATCGAGTAGGGGATCGACTACAGAATTGTTTGTTGTAATTGTTTTGTTGTCTCGTCGAGTCCATGGAGACTTCGTCGAACCTTCGTAGATCTATGAACGCTGGACGCATTTTGTTGTATATCCCGCGTGGGGATACTTTTGTTGGGTGAATCTTTCCGTAGGAGAATCCATACTCGAACACACCGCTTCCAGGCCCCGGCTTGACATGACAAAGATCGGCGGGTGTGTAAGAGGCCTTGTCGCCAAGCTTCTCCAGCCGTCCTTGGAGGCGGCCGTCCCGCTTGGCCAGCCCGAGGGATACGCGGGGGACGATCGGCAGGATCGGAAAAGGATCCGAGGAGAAGGAGGACAATGAGAGAGGATCGAGGAAGAGGAGGGGGAGGAGGAAGAGGATGAGGAGGAGGAGGAGAGGAGGAGGAGGAGGAGGAGGAGGAGGAGGAGGAGGAGGAGGAGGAGGAGGGAAGGAGGAAGAGGAGGAGGGAGGACGAGGAGGACGACGATAACGAGGAGGAGGAGGAGGGCGTGGAGGAGGAGGACGAGGGGGACGAGGAGGACGACGAGAACGGGGAGGAGGAGGAGGAAGAGGAGTCCGAGGAGGAGGACGAGAGAGACGAGGGGGACGACGAGGAGGAGGAGGAGGAGGAGGAGGAGGACAGAAGATCAGGGGCAACGTCAGAGGAGGGATCGGGCTCGTTGCAGGGCGGGGCGCATCGACCCCCGGGCCACCTCCCTCGCCGCCGACAAAGAGGGGCCCCAGAGCCCACCCCGCCGCCCAGCCTCGCGCGGCTTCGCCCTCGGGGGCCGGAGCACCGTCGACCTGGCATCGCTCGGACGTGTGCACTTCTTCTCGGCGAGGGCCATCGAGGAGCACCCTTGCGGCGCCGACCGTGTGGGCAGGGTGTCCCGCTGCAGGGGTCGTTCGGCCGTCAGCGCCAGGGCGCCCAGCGCCGCAAGAGAAAATGCGCTGGCACACAAACTCTGCCATGTTTTGGTCACCCCTGAGCCGCCCCGAGGGCACTTTTAGAGTCCCTGCGGCGCGCGCGACCGTGCACGGCGCCTTTCGGTGCGTACTTTGCGCGGCGCCCGCGTTGAACCTTGATCATCTGGCGAAAAACCACGCACGTAACCGACAAAAAACACAGGGAATGGGCGTCCGAGCGACGGCCAGCGCACGTCCGAGCGATGGCCAGCGGTACGTCGCCGACTCCAAGCCGGAGGTTGCCCTTCAGTCGGGCGTGCCTTTCTACAGGAGGAGCAGATCCAAACATGGTCAAACCATAGTCCGGGGACGGTTTTTTGTTCTACCATGTTTGCATCTGTTTGAGCATTGTTTGACCATTTTCAAAATTTGTCGTCCCAAATCCGCCTGTAGGGGGACATGCCCGACCTAATGTTAACCCCGAAGCCGGTCCCCCCGTGTCGTTGCCCATCAGAGGAGGAGGAAGTAGCAAGCATGGGGGGGGAGAAACAGGACCAGAAAAGTTCTTGGTCACCCGCGGGGGTGCGAGGATTATCGCACTTCACGCGTTGCGCGCGTCGCGGCTTGAGCCAGAGCGCTTGTTTTTGTTGTCCAGAGGCGGTGGCATGAGGCCGCGAAGATAATCGCGCATCGCGCATCGCAGGGCGGGATGTGCGGACCTACGCAACGTAGAGCAGGGAGAGGTTGAGGATCTGCAGTGTCGCGATGGAGGAAATTTGGACGACGTTCGATAGCAGTTCGATCCGTTTTGATTGACGCCTATGTCGCGGGCGACTTCTAACTATTTGAGGGAACTTGCCGCCCTCCCAAAAGCGGCCGCTGCCGGTTTTTGATAGCATTTGTTGTCGGGCATCGTTCCTTTGTGTGCCGTCCGCATTTCGGACGTGCCACAAGGATGAGGGAAAGGAGGGGGGTTGAGTGAGGAGGGACGAGTGCGATGACGACACCGATGCCGAGAAGGTCTTGGGAGGATGGCGAGGAGAAGGAGGAAAAAACCTTCACGCTACTCTGGAGGTGCATCCGTACCGGTCACTGCTCTGGGAGGCGGAGCAGCTGGAGATGCCAGCGGTGCCGCAGATCCTTAAGACCTTGCAAAACATGACCAAACGCATGACGTCCCAGGAGACTGTTGGCAACAAGCTCGTGTTCTACCTTGCGACAAAGGTCATTACAGCGAAGCGGGAGGAGGAAGAGGAGGAGGAGGAGGGGAGGGATAAGAAGAGAGATCAGGAGAGGGTGGAGGATTACGAGAAGGCGAGGGAGAAGGAGGTACGAGGAGGACGAGGAGGAGGAGGAGAGGGAAGAGGGGAGGAACGAGGAGAGTAACGAAGAGGAGGAGAGGGAGGAGGGGAGGGACGAAGACGAGGAGAGGGACGAGGAAGACGAGGAGCAGGAGGCGGAGGAGGGTTACGAGAAGGACAAGTTGACCAGGTCGAGCGAGTCGAAGGGCCCCGCCCGTTCCCACTCCCTCCGCTCCCATGACACAGTGATATGTTGTGGCGCAGCCTGAACTGGCACGCGGACTCCTCTCCTCCTCCTCCTCCTCCTCCTCATTCTCCCTCCTCATTTTCCCCTCCTTCCTCTCCCCCTCCTCTCCCCCGTTCTCACCTGGCGGCCGGAAGGCGCTCGCGCGCGGTCCCGCTTCCGACACCTTGGCGAAAGGAGAACGACGCGGGCCGCGCAGGCGCGGCCAAGACGCAGCCTGCGCCGCGCCGCGCAGGCGAACCGCTCCCACCTTCCCTCACGAGCTGCGCGGCGGCCCGGCGAGGTCTGCATCTCGCCCGCTCCGGCGCGGCCCCGACACCGCTGCCGGGCACGTGCGCCTCGGTAGAAAGGATCCCCTCCTCTCCTCTCTCCTCTCTCCTCCTCCTCCTCCTCCTCCTCCTCCTCCTCCTCCTCCTCCTCCTCCTTCTCCACCTCCTCTCTCCTCTCCTCCTTTTCCTATATCCTCCTCCTCCTCCTCCTGCTCCTCCTCCACCTCCTCCTCCTCCTCTTCCTCCACCTCCTCTCTCCTCTCTCTCCTCCTCCTCCTCCTCCTTGCGCCCTGCCCGCGCGGGAGCATGCCACTCCCGCCCGCGGCGCGCGCCTGGAGCTCGGTCTCGAGGGCGAGAGGTCGCCGGCTCGCGCGAGGCGCGCCGCGCCACGCTCCGGCCACGCCGCGCAGTGGGCGCGGGGCGCGCCGCGCCCCGGCCCTGCCGCGCCGTCTGTGGCCCCGTCGGCCGGCGAGGGGCGCAGGGTGCACGGCACGCCGCGGCCCCTGGCCGCCACGCGCGCCGCGGGGCGGCGCGTCGCGCCCCCGCTTGGCATCGCTCGGGCGTGTGCATTTTTCCTTCGGCGAGGAGCTTCGAGGAGCGTCCTCGAGCATATGGCGAAAAAACCACGCACGACACCGAATAAACGCACGGGGAGTGGACGTCCGAGCGATGGCTAGCCCGTGCCTGCCACGGCCCTGGTCTTGCCTCGTCGGCGAGCAGCGCAGGCCAAGGCGTGCGCCGCGTCCCGCCCCAGCCGCGCAGCCTTCAAGCAGTGGCGGAGCGGTATAGCCCGACCGAAGAATGTTCTAAGAACCTTTCGTGGTTCCCACGAAACGTTCTCATAATATTTCTGGCCAGGACTGCCTCGTTTTCACACTTTGGGGACATGCTCTAAGAACATGGTTTTCGTTCTAAGAACATTATGGGGGTTCTAAGAACATTTCGTGGTAGGACTATAGACGTGCCGGGACGGTCGGTCCCTGCTCAAATCCTCGCACCGTCGGCCACGGAAGCGCAGTCCGCGACGTGTGCCGCGCCCCGCGTCTGCCGCGCGCTTTTGGCGTCTTTGCGGCCACGAGAGCCTCAGTGGACAGGAGCCACACGCGCCGAGCCCCAGTCGTGCTTTGCTCTGTGAACCGCTGACGAAAATGGCAGGGCGCGACGCGCGACGCGCCCCATGCACACCACGCGTTCTGCAGCCTTGGGTCAGAAGAAGCGTATATTCCCATCGTTTTTTATTCGTTTTTTACAACATGGTGCTTGCACGTACGGGCTCTGAACTTGTAGTCTAATGAACCCTGCCTGGGTGGCGGGGCGGCCTTGCGGCTACGTTCTCGTCGTCGTCGCCCCGTCGCCGCCTCGTCGCCGCCCGTCGTCTGGGCCTGGATGGCGGTTTGGCGCGGTTGTTGTCGCCGTCGCCGCCCGTCGCCGTCGTCCGTCGCCGCTGTTTCTGGGCCTGGGTGGTGGTCGCCGCGCTTGTCGTCGCCGTCGCTGCCGTCCGTCGCCGCAGTTTGCGAGCCCGGCTGGCGGTCGTCGCGCTTGTTGTCGCCGTCGCCGCCCGTCGCCGTTGTCCCATAGCTTATGCGACACGATTTCGAATGGATAGATCTGCGCCGTTAACGTTGCACCGCGTAGGGTGCACCACGTGGATTCGGCTACCTCTATGTTCTAAAAGAGCAATCTTATGACCCCCCCCCCTGACGTCACGGTCCCCCTTTGGCAATGCAAATTTCATACGATTTTGCCCCCCCGTTGTCCATCCGAAACATGAATGTATAGAATTCCAGGCTGGTCGGTACCCCCCACAACCCTCTGCAAAAAACACTATGCGCGCGCATTCGTTTCTCACAAGTCATCTGTGTTCCAGGGTCCCTTGCAACAGAAACGGAACGATGTGCACACGCGCGCCGTCGCGCGCGCATGCCGATATTCTTCAACAAACCTCAGGTTTCGTAAGGATTTCAACATCGAAGGTTCCGAAGAAATAAAACATACACTGTTCCGCGACATGGAAATCAAAAACAGTTTGTGTTCGTGTCTTTATGGATTTTGGAAGATAACTGTTGGTCCATATTTTCATGCCATGCTACCAAACGGGTCCCCCGCGCGCGCATGTCGGAATCGCTCGAACGCCATTGTGCGCGTGTTATCGCACGAACCCTTTTGCAAAGCGTGGAACCGAGTGCGCGCGCTCGCGTCGTCGAGCGCGCATGCCGAAGTCTTTCAACAACCTCAGGTTTCGTAGGGATGTCAAAATCAAGCATCCCGAAAATATATAAACAAGCACGCGGTTTTGCTACATCAGTTTTCACGCCTACACTCGCGCACCTGTGGATACTCTAGACGACCATCGGCATTCAACATGCTCAGTCAATTTTGCCAAGCGGGCCTCTCACGCCGCATGTCGACGTCATTCGAATGCCCTTGCGCGCGTGTTTGGGGGGGCACGATCCGCGTCAACTCATCCCGTGCGGGCCACTCTCGGGCAGCGGCCGCACGCGCATGTCGAGCTCCTTTCAAAAGCGTCATTACCGACGCGATGGCAACGCAATCTTCGTCGGCGTGATCAGCATCGGCGTCGTGACTGGCCTTGTCGTCTAAGTTGTTATCTGCGTCACCAGCACCGCTATCATCATTATCATCATCATCATCATCATCATCATCATCATCATCATCATCATCATCGCGTCTGCCGTTGTCGACGTTGCCATGATACGGTGGGGGCGTCGGTTAAGGAATGTGCACAGGAGGCGTCAGACCCTGGGAGCTTCCTTCCATGGCCAACCCACGATCGAAGTTCCACTGGCTTCGAGACCCTGGGTTCCTTCTCCATTGGTTCCTTGGCCAGTGCCCTCACCGTACCGCGCCCGCCCAAGTCGCCGACTCGCAATGAAGTGCCCGTTGGGACGTGCCCAGCGGTCAGCGACACCGCGCCCGCGTCGGTCGCGCCAAACCAGCTGGCCGCTTCGCGCGCGAGCATGCGCGGGCCAGCGCGGCCGCAAATGTGCACAAGCCAAAGCCAAGCACGCATCGCGATCGCCGCCGCATGGGTGTGCAACCCAAGTTGCGCGCCGGTGGGTGGGATGAGTGCGCAAGCAGTGGAGCGGACTGAAAAAATGCACCACATACGCTGCACCACATAGGTTGCACCACACAGATTGCACCACATATATTGCATTGCGCAGTACGCTGGAACTCACTGTTTGGGGTCCACGTTGGCTGACATTGTCAGGTAAGCAGGATGGGACCCCCTGGCGACTGGCCATCGGCCAGCTACGTGGCACAGCGGGGGCAGGGGGGGTACCGATCTATACATATGTGAATATCGTGTATATATGTATCGATATATAAATATGTGTGTTGCTTCCTGTATGTATGTGCCCAAGGTTTTGGCGTACCCCAAACCGTAGCGCATGTCCCCTCCAACCCCCGCCAGTGATATGCCCACCACCCGCCTCCCAAGAGAGGTAAAGATCGGTATTGCTGCTGTGCAGCCAGTACTCTGAGGCTAGTGGTCAGCCCCTGTGGGGACCCAAGTGTGCACTGTGTGTGTTGCACTGGGGTTTTGAAGGTTCATCCTCCTCAAGCTCCTCTTCCTCCGACTCCTCATCCTGACGATCCTGCTTCTCATCCCCCTCCCTCCCTCCCTCCATGCAGTGCGGGCGCGGCCACATGACACCGTCGCAGGAAACCCAGCCAGGAAAATCAACGACGTGTTTTGTCCATGGCCTGGGCGCTCGGCTCCTGGCTCCGAACGGAGAGAAACCCAGGGACCCCTGGCCCCAGGATTTACCTCGCGGTCCACGCCAAGAGAACAAACGCCAGCAGCGCCGCGGAAGAAACCCATGGCTGTCCACAAATTAGCCCGGCTAAGGACCAACCATATTCAATTCTGAGTACCGTCGTTGCACGCATTCGGAGGAGCTCCCTGTAGGGCCACGAAACGTGTGTGCCAAAAGTTGTCCTGTGGGCGCATGCGAAAGCAGCCACTGGGCCGTCGGTGGAATTCCCTATGGTGCCACGAAGCGCGTGAGAGATATTCCGAAATAGGTGCGGTGGGCGCATGCGCACGAATCCACTGGGGCCGTCGGTGGAGCTCCCAATGGTGCCGCGAAACGTGTGATGGGTGTGCCGAAATGGGCGCGGTGGGCGCATGCGAACGCAGCCACTGGCGCTCCGGTCGGTATGTATGTATGTATGTATGTATGTATGCATGCATGTATGTATGTATGTATGTATGTATGTATGTATGTATGTATGTATGTATGTATGTATGTATCAATGTATCTATGTATCTATGTATCTATGTATCTATGTATCTATGTATCTATGTATCTATGTATCTATGTATATGTGTATGTATGTATGTATGTATGCATGCATGCATGTATGTATGTATGTATGTCTGCCTGTCTGTCTGTCTGTATGTATGTCTGTCTGTCTGTCTGTCTGTCTGTATGTATGTATGTATGTATGTATGTATGTATGTATGTATGTATGTATGTCGAAAGATGGAATAAACATCTAAATGTATAGATATGTATGTATCTCTCTCTCTTCCCGTGCACGAGAACGGGGTTTCCGGGGCCCCGGCCTCAACAGCGCATGGGAGTTCCGGGGGTCCCGGACAACACGACAAGGCCTCCAACACGCCCCCAGGAGGCAGAAGACACGATCCAATATGCCCCAAATCATCCCCGCGAAGCCCACCACGACGCCAAAACATTCCACGTCGCCTTCCTTGCGGCCAGAAGCGCTTTCAGAATGCTCCGCGTCGTCCTCAAGAGGCTCCCGGGGAAGGCTCCCAGAGGCCACAATCAGTGATCTCCAAAAGGTGTTTTTGTTATTTGGGGGGATTTCCGTTTTTCGAACTCCGACGCTCACAGGCAACCCAGGCGCCCAAGAAAGCCCGAGAAGACCCCAAGAGGGCCCCAAGACTGTACAAAAGGGCTTCAACCAAGACGGCCCAAGAGGGCTCCTGAGAGAGCCCAAGAGGGCCTTATTGAAGCCTCCAGAGGGCTCCAAGAAGGCTTAAGAGGAGGACCGCGAGCCCAAAGTCCTAGCGTTCTGCCTCAAGGGGCTCCCGGGGAGGCCCACGAGGGCCCCAAGCAGCCCAAGAGAGTGCCCCCACGATCCCCCGAAACGAACACCAAGAGGCTTCACACTTGCATCCGAAAATCCCCCAGAGCAGCATCTCACGACATGCCGACGAATCTTCAAAAGGCCTGTGACCCCACCCCAACGACGTCCACGACGTCGTCGACGACGACGACGACGACGATTGAGAGGACGATGACGACAACGATTGAGAGGACGAGGACGAGAGCGACGACTGCTAAGACGACGATGACTACGACGAGTGCCACGAAAACGTGTCCTGCGAGCCAGCGCCGGGGTAGCCGTCAACACCTAGTTTAGCTCAATCGCCCAAAATAAACACCATGAAACTCACCTCCCAGGTGCCAGCGACGGGGCAGCCGTGATCCCCCAGAGAAGCTCGCGTTCAGGATGGGTATGGAAAAAACGTTGAACATACACCTCGAACCTCGATCGTCGAGCCTCGTTGAACGACGGATGCGACGACGACGACGCAGACCACGACGACGACGACGACGTCGTCGACGACGACGACGAAGGCGACGACGACGACGACGACGACGACTACGACAGCGAGGACGATGACGACTGCGACGATGACTACGACGAAAACCACGAAAACGTGTCCTACGAGCCAGCGCCTGGGTAGCCGTTGACCCCCCAGTTTAGCTCAATCGCCCAAAATGGAAACCGAGAAACTCACCTCCCAGGTGCCAGCGCCGTGGTAGCCGTGACCGCCCAGAGTCGCTCGCTTCCAAAATGGACATGTAAGGACAGTGAACATCCACCAAGAACCTCGGTCGTCGAGCCTCGTTGAACGACGGCTGCGACGACGACGACGACAACGGCGGCGGCGACGACGACGACGACGACGACGACTGGGAAGACGAAGACGATGACGATGACGTCAACGGCTACGCCGACCACTGCGAGAACGACGATGGCTAAGAGTGCCACGAAAGCGCGTCCTACGAGCCAGCGCCTGGGTAGCCGTTGACCCCCCAGTTTAGCTCAATCGCCCAGAATGGACACTGAGAAACTCACCTCCCAGGTGCCAGCGCCGGGGTAGCCGTGACCCCCCAGAGTAGCTCGCGTCCAGGACGGAATTGGGAAAACGGTGAGCATCCACATGGAATTTCGATTGTCAAGCCTCGTTGAACGACTGCTGCGACGAGGGCAACGACGACGGCGACGACGACGACCTGGAACCTCGATCGTCGAGCCTCGTTGAACGACGGCTGCGACGAGGACGATGACGACGACGACGACGACGACGACGACGACGACGACGACGACGACGACGACAGCGAGGACGATGACTACGACGAGTACCACGAAAACGTGTCCTACGAGCCAGCGCCAGGGTAGCGGGGACCCCCCATTCTAGCTCAATCGCCTAGAATGGAAACCGAGAAACACATCGGAGCCAGTGCTGGGGTATACGTGACCCACTATATTAGCTCGCGTCCAGATTGGAAACGGGAAGACGGTGAAAAACCACCTGGAACCTCGATCGTCGAGCCTTGTCGTCATCTTCCTCGCAGTCGTCGTCGCCGTCGTCGTCGTCGTCGTCATCGTCGTCGTCGTCGTCGTGGTCGCCGTCGTTCAACGAGGCTCGACGATCAAGATTGCAGGTTATTTTTCACCGTATTTTCACCCCCATCCTGGACGCGAGCTGCAGTGGTGGGTCACGGCTACCCCGGCGCAGGCTTTAT
This sequence comes from Prorocentrum cordatum, assembly GCA_963575745.1. NCBI lineage: Eukaryota > Dinophyceae > Prorocentrales > Prorocentraceae > Prorocentrum > Prorocentrum cordatum. Next base: position 335,763 of record CAUYUJ010005324.1, read on the forward strand.
GGGAGTTGTGTTTTCTCGGTTTCTTTTTTGGGCGATTGAGCTAAACTATTCGTTCACAGCGAGATTGCAACCTCGAACCTCCAGGATCGAGGCCTTCTAACATTCGGGGGCAGTCCTCGTCGCCGTGGCAAGCGTGACTAGAACCAGAGCGCGCGCGATGGTCGTTGTATACATATATGTATGTATGTGTGTATGGATAAATACATACATACATATATGTATATATACGAATATTCTCATACATACAAATATGTGCGCGTGTACGTAGCACCCCGCAGTTGCGGAGAATAGTGCGGGGGCGTCGGGGACGTCGCAGGCACTTCCTTTTTTACATATTACATCGAGGCCGCCGCGAGCGTTAGAGCAATGTGGGTGGGTCGCGGGGTGGGTCGCGGCTGGGTTGCGGGTGAGTCGCTGGCCAGATCGCGGGCCGGGTCGCGGGTGGGTCGCGGGCGGGTCGCGGGTAGGTCGCGGGTGGATCGCGGGTTGGTTGCCGGCGGGCTGCGGGGTGGGTCGCAGGTAGGTCGCGGGTGGGTCGCGGGATGGGTCGCTGGTGGGTCTCGGGCGGGTCGCGGGGGGGTCGCGGGAGGATCGCGGGCGGGTCACGGGCCGGGCCGCAGGGGGGACGACGACAACAAAACACAACAACCAACAAACATTACAACAACAATGCGCACCGCAAGAGCTCACTTCAGCCACGCGCCCAGGGGCAGTGAATGACCGTTCGGCCCCTTCGTTTCGACCAATTGGGGATGGGATGCGGGAGCTCCCTCCCCCTCTCTTGCCTCGTCCTGATCTCCTCTTCGTTGTCATCCCTCTCGCCCTTGTCGTCCTCATCCTCCTCTTCGTCTCTGCTCTTTCGCTTGCCTCTCCCCTTCGTCGTCCTCCTCGCCTTCCTCCCTGTCTGCTCCCAGCCGGCATTCTTCCGCTGTCCTGGCGTGCGCAGCAGAGGTCATGATGATGGAGCACTGGATCCCCACAGGCCGCGGTGCCGACGTAGAGGAGGCCGGGCAGCCGCTCAAGCCCTACCTCAACACGCAGCCCTTCCGCGTCGGGCAGGGGCCCGTCAGCAAGGCCCCACGTCGAGACAACGGTGGCTCCCTCCGCCCGGCCCAGTTCGGCTCAAAGTCGGTCCCCCGACCCTTCCTTCGAGGGCGGAAAAGAGGGGGGTGATGACAAGGGGGGGTGAATATCATGGCGGGGGCCATGATACTTCCCCAGATTTCATGGCGCCTCTTCTTGTTTCATTACGTCCCTGGCCCCCCCGCTGGGCCGCGCACATGCCGCCGGTCATGATTTCAACCCCCCCCTCTTGGACACCCCCCCTCTTGGCCGCTCCCGATGCCTGGGGCCCATCCTGACTCGTTGTTCACGGCGTTCCGACAGGGCAGACGATGCCAGGGAGGGCCGCCGTGGTCTCGGCTGGCCCTCCCCCCGGCAGGCGCTGGACGCCGCGCGCAGATTCTTCTTCGGGTCGACGCCGCTGGAAGTGCTGAGCGCTCTGCAGGTTCCCGCCGAGACGGGCTTCCGCATGCTCCACTCCTCCCCGCTGCTGGCCGGGGTGCGACAGGCGCGCGGGTGCAAGCGCGGATGGGGGAGGGCGACGGCTGCGATGGCAGAGGCGGCGGCAACGACGACCACGAGGAGGAGGAGGAGGAGCAGGAGGAGGAGCAGGAGCAGGAGGAGGAGCAGGGGGGCCGCATACGGAAGACGCGGACGTGGGCAGGCGCTCGGGTGGCAGCACTCCCCGGAGAACCGGGGCGAGGGGACCTCGCGGCCCACCGGCAACCAGTTCACCTGGGCGGGATGGATCGACGAGGTCGTGGACCTCCTCTCCCTCCTCCTCCTCCTCCTCCTCCTCCTCCTCCTCCTCCTTGCTCCCCGCCTTCCCCCTTCCACCGCGCCCCCCTTGTTTCCTCCTCGGACTCCCTCCCGAGCCTCTCCCGGAGCGCTGGCACGAGCGAAGTGCGCTCTGCTGGGGCGGTCTTCGTGATGACGTCTTCGTTCCAGTATGTTTTATCAGGAGGGGAAAAAACACACAGACACAATTAATCGTCGATTCCACAGAAAATATGGGAAAATATGGGAAGTGAGGGGGAAGACAAAAACCCAGAAAATATGGGAAAATATGAGGAAAATGTTTATTTGTGTATATTTATTTGTGTGTCCCAGGGCCCCTTCAGAAGTTTTGTTGACGGTTCCCGGGCCCGGTGAGGGCCCCGCGATCCCGGAAGCGGAGAAGCGAGGCCAGGTTCCTTTGCTCCAGGGCCCTCCCTTTTTCCGTCACGGTGGAAGGGGATCGAGGAGGAACAAATGTGTAAACGTACAGGGAAGACGCTGAAGCAAGTAAGAGGGGTTTGGTTTTCCGCGCCTCCTGACATTTCTTCAAGTGAGGAAAGACCACCCGAACCCGACACCTGGCGTCTACTAAACGGCCCTGGGCGTCTCCTAAACAGCCCTGCCCTGTTCGATTCCTTCTGTGGGTGCTTTTGCGAATCGGGGTAATCGTTATGAGGAAGATTCTTTGCCCTCCTATTTCTGCTGGGGGAACTTGTTTGTGGCCGAGGCTCACTGTGGCCAGAGAATTGTCTTCACATTCCTTACCCGGCCTTCCTGATGGTAGCCCGACGACTGTATCCTTTCGCAGTGCGTGCCGATCTTGGATTTGCCCTGCCCTCAGTGGGCCCTGGAAACGACAGGGTAGTTTTTGTCACCGGTTGCGTTTTGCCGTTCTGGTTGCCGGCTCCGGCGCCCTTCTTTTACCGGTTGCTGGTTCCGGCTCCGGTTCCAATCCTGGAGCCGTTCGTTTTCCCGTGCTCATTTTCCAGAGACGTTTTTTCGGAAACGGTAAAAAAGCCCCTGCCGTTTCCGGGGCCCACTGAGGCCCTGCCCCCCCCCCCCCTGGCGGCACATCCGGCGCTGCCCTGGGCATGCTCCGCGCGCCCAGCGCGCCCCATGGAGTTTTGGTGGCAGTGGTCCATTTTGCCTTCACGAGTGCCTGAGATCGTGCTGGTTCTGCTGTCGGGCCTTTGCCGGCTGTTCGGGTCGGGTCGGGTCGGGCGAAGCGGGAGGGTGGGGAACGAATGGGCTTCGAGGTCTGCGGGCGTGTTCGTCGGTTGTCGGCGCTTGGGTGTCGATGCGGGAATGTCGGCGGTTCCTGGCGATTGGTTCTCGCTGACAGATCGGCGAGAACCACGATCGCCGATATGTCGGCGATGTGGCGATTCGCTGGCCCGAAGCATTCCGAACAGCCGCCAGGCCCGAGTTATGACCCGACGGCCAGGCGACGAGCATCGCGTCGTTCCGAAGGGGGTGAGTGGGGAAAGGGGATGTGCGAAGTCCGTAGCAGGCAGCAGGTGTCGGCCCTGCCGTTGTGCGCCTTCCCAAAGAAAATAGTCTTGGGAATATGTTGTAAATGCTATTTCTGAAGATGTTTGAGCATGTTAGGAGTATGTTCTATTATTCGCCCCAAACCCGCCAGTACGAGGACAAGGCAAAACAACATCGAATAATCAAAGACGACATAGACAATGTTTTGGCGCTCCGCGCGGATGTCTCGGATCTGCGCTGGGCCTCTCTTGGCGGCGCCTCCGGCTCCGACACTGGCGCCACCGAGGACCGTCGAGGACGAGTTTCTTTAGAGGACCATCGAACCCACGAGGACCGTCCGAGAAACCCACGAGGACCGTCGAGGACGAGTTTCTTTAGAACAGTCCTAGCTTCGCAGGGGTACCCTCATTTTCTTTTTGCCTGGGCTCTCCACCATGGACTGGTGCTCTTCTCGGGTAGTTCTCGCCGTGGGGCCTTCGGCGGAGGGGCTCGTGCTCTTGACCGGCGTTTTTCAGGAGGGAAAAGCACAGACACACAATTAACCGTCGATCCCCCAGAAAATATACGAAACTATTGGAAAGTGGGGGAAGACGAAAACCCTGAAACGATTGGAAAATATGGGGACTCCTGTCATCTGTGGCTATTTCTTTGTGTGTCCCAGGGCCCCTTCAGTTCTTGCGGCCATGCTTCGACCGTATGTCGGCGCCTCTTGCGCCCGGAGGCGACGGGGGATTCATTTACGCGAGCCGATTCGCTACATCAGGGCTCGTTTCGATTCCTCCGATTCGGTTCGATTCGCCTTCGATGGAGTCCGATTCGATTCGACTTCGGATTCCGATTCGGATTCCGATTTCTCAATGAGGCCTTACTGATCTGCCGATGTCCGCCGAGTCGACTCCTCCCGACTTGTTTGTCGATTTCGGCCGATCCGATTGCTTCCGATCGCCGAGTCGAATGATCGATTCGATTCTGCGCTCTCCTGCAACAGTCAACGCGCCCAGTGATTGAGGACGCGCACCTTCACCTGCGGTGCCCTTGTGTCCTTGCCTCCGCGCCCTGTCCTCTGCGGTTTGCACGGGTCGCCCGCCGGCCGCCCCAGGAACGGACAATTTCGGGAGCCTTGAGTCGGGGGTCAATGCAAACGGGGGTCAGCCAGGGCGCCAGATCCTGCAGGATCCTGCGAAGATCCCCTCTGGCTGACCCGGGTTAGCGAGCCGCTCGTGGCAGCGAGGCGGCCGCGCGTATTGGCTGACCAGGGTTTGCGAGGATCTGCGTTGCAGTTTTGTTTTCCTGCATTGCAGTTTTTGGTTTCCTGCTGACCCGGGTCTGGATTGACCCGGGTCAGAAGATCCATCCCCGACAATTCGGCTTCTGAGGGTCTTGCGTCCTCCCCGCCCGTCTTCCAAGCGCGTGTTGGTTGTACCCATCTCTTGAGATTCCTTCCTTTGGCGGCGCCGAGCAGAGGCCATTCCGAGACGGTGTCCGCCGCAGTCTCCCTAGCAGTGTTGCCTCATCATCGTCCTCGTGTTCCTCCTCTCCTCTACCAGCAGTTTCGAAGGATGCCACACTTGGAACATCCTCTTCCGCCGCCTGCTCTTCCCCCCCCCCCCGCGAGAGGTCATGAATCTCGCGATGGGCCTCCGGCATGTCGAGGTCGTCCGCAGAGGGAAGCCACACACCACCACAGTGCCCGGTTGGGGCCATCCTGGGCCCCCAGGATGATGCACGGCCTCGGTATCGTTTTACCCATGCTCATCCCCATCCCCAGTCGAGACCCCCACCAAATTACCCCCCCAGCTGGGGATACACCCCTCGGAACCTGAAGAGAGTAGCCCATATCCCCATCTAGGGGGTAAGTCGGCCAGTGGGGCCCAGGCCACGCCGCTGGGGATGGGGATCGGCTGAACGATACTCATTGAATAAGGGACACTTGTTTTTCAAATGGGGCTTGGTCGTTCCTTAGGCTGGCATGCGTCGTTATCGGCCTCAGGCGGTAGGTATTATTTGCCGTTCCTTGTGCGTTATTCCTTGGAACTGAGGGGATCGGTTGAACGATACGCACGGCCCCCTCCTGGCCTTGGCCGCCGTGCCTCTAGAGGTCACCCCCGCGAGGGCGCGAGGGGGATGGCGCTCCGCGCGTCGCGGCCTGGGCCAGCTCGGCTGCCCTCTCCTCCTCCCCCTCCTCCTCCTCCTCCCCCTCCTCCTCTTCCTCCCCCTCCTCCTCCTCCTCCTCCTCCGCCTCCTCCTCTTCCTCCCCCTCCTCTAGAGGGACGTGCCCGACTCTTTGACTCCTCCTCCTGTACAAGAGGGACGTGCCCGACTCCAGGCCTAGCCGACGTCCCCTTGCGAGCTTCGCTTCTCGTCCTCGTCCTCCTCCTCCTCCTCCGCCTCCTCCTCCACCTCCTCCTCCTCCACCTCCTCCACCTCCTCCTCCTCCTCCTCTTCCTCCTCCATCCTCCTCCTCCTCCTCCTCCTCCATCCTCCTCCTCCTTCTCGGCGCGGCACGGCGGCGCGAAAGTGACCGCGCAGCGCGATGCGTGCCGTGCGAGCCCCGGCGGCCGAGGGCAGGGAAGGCAGGGACCCTGCTAGCCCTCGCCCTCGGCCCTACAGTTAAGTCGGGCATGTCCCTCTACAGGAGGAAGACCCAAACGTAGTTTTTCGAAAATCAGATGGGGGCGATTTGGGGGGGCACTGTTTGACCATTTAGGAGTATGTTGTTAGTGTTTTGCATGTTCCGCCCGAAATCCGCCTGTAGGGGGACATGCCCGACCTATCCCTACAGTGGGGCCGCTGAAGAAGGAGCCCTTTCCGCTGCGGAGGGGCTCAGTGTGTCCTGCTCGCTTTTTTGCAGTTTCTGTGAGGTTTGCCTGAGGCTCTCTCCTCTCCAGAAAGTCGAAGCCTTCACCCATGGAGCACGAAGGCGCCTCGTCGTTCTTCTTTCCGGGGCTCCTTGTGACCGCGGCCCGCCTGTGCCGCTGCAGGGCCCTGCCTGTGGGGCCCGGGCCTCGCTTCGACGCCGCGCCGCGCGCGTCGCGGTCTGGGCCGGAGGGGGGGGAGGAGGGGGGAGGAGGAGGAGGGGACAGCCGAAGACAGAAGAGGGAGGAGGGGGGGGGGGGGAGGGGGGGAAGAGGAGGAGAGGGAAGAGGAGGGGGAGGAGGGAGGAGGAGGGGGAGGAGGAGGAGGAGGGAGAGGAGGATGCGGAGGAGGGGGAGGGGGAGGAGGACAAGCTAGGTGCGCTCGCGTCATATCTGACATCCTACCCCTCCCTCCCATCCCTTACCATGGCGTAGATCCCCTCTCTACTCGCACAGTCGGATGTGGAGCAGGGCAATGATCCCGAAAGGGTACGCGATGCATTGTAGAGCACGGCATGGCATGGCGTCGAAGAGCACCGCAAAGCGTAGTATGTCACAGCATGGCGTGGCGTGGCGTAGTGAATAATTGCATCACAAAGCTTTGCAACGCAAAGCATGGCATCGCACAGCGGCCCCGAACATAACATTGCATTGCATGGCGTTGAAGATCAAAGCGTAGCGTGGCATAGCACGACGTGGCACTTAAGCACTGCATACCACAGCTTCAGCTGAAGGCATGGCATCGCGCAGCGGAACGCAACCTAGCATTGCATCGCATGCCGTGGCATGGCACGGGAAATGACGCCAGCGCTGCAGCGGGAACATGATTCGAAACGAGCGGAAGCGCGGAAGTGAGGCCAGCGCTGCAGCGGGAGCACGATTCGGAACGAGCGGAAGCATGCTTTCACTAAAGGGTGGTTTACTAAAGGGAGGTTTGTCCACCGCCGAACCAGCCGCCCGATCGTCTGTCACCCATACTGATGTCTTTTCGTGTGCCGGACGCGGGCTCGATGCGGGCTCGAGGCAGATTTGGCTCGGAGTCGACGCGGATTCGACGAGTCGGACATGGATTCGGCACGAGTCCGACGCGGATGGGGGCGCGACTGGACAGACGAGGTCCCCCGAAGTTGCAGGAGAGGTTGGTGGTGTAGACGTGCCTTGTGCGCAGGTGATCTTCCCCCTGGAGCCCATGGAGACGGCCGCAAAGTGCCTCGAGGCTGTCTTTGCTCACAGGCACCTCGCCTGGTGGCGGCTGAACGTTCGCACGATGGCTGCCGAGGGTCTTCGGGGCAGCAAAATATGGTGAAGGAGGGTCCGTCGGCACAGCAGCGGCTTTCCATGGCGTGGTTCGTCCTGACCGGGTCTCCGGGGAGCCTTCGTTGCCACGGTTGGAGCCGCCTCGAAAATCGGAGCAGGATTGACCCGGGGAGGGGTCCGGGGACCGTCGGAGCGGATGTGAGCGGGGCGAGAGAGCCGCCGTCGCTTCAGTCGGTCCTCTGCCGACGACGCTGGTCTTTTTTGTCGACGATGGCAGGGGTCGAGGGTGCTTTCCCGTTGCCGTGGGGGCGGGGAGTGCGAAGGGAGTCGTGAGGGGAGCCGGAGCACCCGAAAATGGCGTAAGGGCAGTCGGCGCGCATGGCGTGCATGGCAACACGACGCGCGGCAACGACGGCAGGCCCACTGGACGCGGCATGTGAAGATGTTCTCGAGCGAAGGCTCGGCCGAGGACGGGCCGAGGAGGGAAGGAGGAGGAAGAGGAGGAGGAGGAGGAGGAGGAGGAGAAGGAGGAGGAGGAGGAGGAGGAGGAGGAGGGGGAGGGGGAGGCGGAGGAGGATGAGGAGGGGGAGGAGGAGGCGGAGGAGGAGGAGGAGGAGGGGGGAGTGGCCGATTTAGGTGTATCTGGTGCGTTGCCCTCCAGCTGTCCCAGCGGTGAGAGGGTGCACCACGGACTATGAGTCATCCGTGCCATGCGGGTCGCCTGTACAGACTCTTGGAGGTCCGCGCGGGTGTCTTTGAAAGTCGTTTGACCCCCTTGCCTGGCATCGCTCGGACGTGTGCATTTTTCCTTCGGCGAGGACCATCGAGGACCATCCTGGACTATCGAGCAAAAAAACACGCACGAAACCGAACAATGCACAGGAAATGGACGTCCGAGCGACGGCGAGCCTGGCGGCGCCTCTGGCGCGCCTGCGCTCCACACTCCAGCGCCGACGTAGGAAGCTCCGCGCGGACTTTCGACAGTTTGCGTCTGTCTTGACTGGTGCTGTTATGTGAGGGGAGCTGGTGAGGGAGAAGGGAGTGGCGATGACAAGGCCGCTCTCACGTAGGGCTGGCCATGATCCGACCGGGGCGATGACCACGACAACCCTCTTGCACGGGTGGGATTTGGCTTTGCCACTTCAGTCGATCTGCGAGGCAGGGGCAGCCGTCGGTCAGCCAGTGACGAGGGTTAGGTTGCCTTGAGGTTTCTATCTCTCCTCGACGCACTCGTTCAAGCCGGCTGAATCCATCAAGGAAGACTTCTTCTTGCGCGTAGACTTCGTTGGCCCGGGCTCGTTGCTGGACATGCCGTCGGGGGAGGCCCTTTTGGAGGAAGGAGGAAGACGAAGTGCAGGACGCAGATGAAGTACGCTCATGTCTGGCTATGTTATGTTGTGAGGTCGATGGGATGCCAAACGCCTCGGGATGCTGTTCTGCGATCTGCTCATGCCATGCGACGACGCCGACGACGGTGAGCGCGACGGAGACGACAGGGACGACGACTGCGCCGAGGACGACGACGCGGGCGACGACGACGCCGACAACGAGGAGGTCGACGACAACAGCGACGAGCAGGGCGACACCGATGACGACTGTGAGGGCGACGGCTGCGACGACGATGGTACCAGGCGCGTCGGGGGTCAACGGACCCTGACGGGCGGGTCGGGCGGGTGGGCCCTCCTCCGGGCGGATCGGGGCTGGCGGAGCATCAAAGTAAAGGATTCGGGGCCTAAGAGACGGGGGTCAGTGCAAACGGGGGTCAGCCAGAGCGCCAGATCTTGCAGGATCCTGCGAAGGCCCCCTCTGGCTGACCCGGGTTAGCGAGCCGCTCGTGGCCGCGAGGCGGCCGCTCGTATTGGCTGACCCGGGTTTGCGAAGACCTGCGTTGCAGTTTTTTGTTCCTGCATTGCAGTTTTTGGTTTCCTGCTGACCCGGGTCTGGATTGACCCAGGTCAGAAGATCCCCGAAGGATATCCTCAAAGGCGACGGCGACAATGAATGCGACGACGACGGCAAGGGAAAACCACAACGGCAATGATGCACATAGCGTACGGTGACGAGGTCAAAGTGAAAGTTGGTCGTGGCAGTCATGTCTCGGAATTGTGGAACGAAGTCATGCCCTCTCCCTTCCTCCCTGATCCCGAATGCCACTAACTCGCCGCCGCAACTCGCCACCCCCAAGAGAACGGATCCCGAGAACAGTTTCGATTGGGAGCAAATCGTACAATTTATGTATTGCACTTGCGGCTGAAAGAAGCATGAAGGCCTGGGTGTTCACATTTCGCTCAGAGAGATCGGAAGACAGAGAGAGAGAGAGATAGAGACGCAAATATCTCTTTGCTATTGCTTCTCCATCTCGTCCTGGAGTCCCGGCCCTCCTTCCTCTTCTTTCTCTTCTGCCCCCATTGTGGGCGAGCGGACAAGGGGCAGGTTGGAGAACATCTTCGGAGGGAGGCCCAGAGGTTTCGGGGGAGCGCTAGGGGGCGTCGCCCTCAGCGGCATGGCGTGTCTTCTCATATGGTGCATCGGCGTTTCAAGTCGACTCCTCAACCGGATGTGTTACTGTCAGCCACGCGCAGGGGGGGGGAGGGAGGATGGCTTCCTAGAATCACCCCTACTTCTTAGAAGGCGCGGCCTTATCCATAGATGTAAGGCCTGCGCCTTCTAAGAAGCAGCCTCCTTCTAAGAAGCCATCCCCCTCCCTCCACCTTTTTGTGCGCGCCGCCAATGTTGCTTTCAGACATGATTGACATACTCATGTTATGTTGCGATCGGGTCCGCAATGCTATGCTATGCCATGCTGCGCAACACGATGTGCTGGATCAGGCAGGTGCGCATACAACGATGCGCAATCGTATTAAACGTGTGATCGTTGTTCTATCGGAAGGGACACCGTGTAAGGACATGTTATATCATGATGCGCGTTGTTAAGATGTGCCACTCGTTGTCGCACTGCGCGGCTATACCAAGACGCATGGCACGCAATGCGCTTTTATGTTATACATTGTTGCAGTACGTGTCAATGGCTTATTTTTCACACTACCGCATTTCATTGCACATGTATGCCTGTATGCTTCAGCAAGAACGGGGCGCCTAGGTCCGGTCGCGCCACGCACGTGTTCAGGAAGTCGAAGTCATTGCGCCTTGAGGGTTCTGGGATGTTCTGTGATCTGTCAGGTTCCAGGCGATTCCGGGGGGGGCTACGAAAAGGGCCAGGTGGACCTGGCCATCCGACGCCGTGAACTTGTCGCGGCGCTTCTCTCCAGAGGAGGAGGAGGAGGAGGAGGAGGAGGAGGAGGAGGAGGTGTGGAAGGAGGAGAAGGAGGAGAAGGAGGAGGACAAGTCGGAGGAGGAGGAGGAGGAGGAGGAGGAGGAGGAGGAGGAGGAGGAGGAGGAGGCCTGGATCCCTTCCCGTGGACCAGCGTCTCGTCCTGAGTCGCTTGCTCCTCGTCCTGGGGCCCGGCGAGGGCCCCCACAGGCCGGCAGCGGCCCAGCATCGCTCCCCTTGGGAGAGTTCCACGACGCGCGGCTTTGGGGTGCAGCTGCCCGGGATATTAAAGTCTGTTTCGGTGTTGCTTGCATATCCGCGGTCGCAAGCGCTCTTATCGGGCAGAATCCTGCCTTGTCTGGCATACTCCCGCTTCCTCCAGCTGGTTACTAAGCTCAACTTGGGCTGGCCTGCCTTCATGTCCCCTTCATCGGGCTTATTCGCACCTCGTCGTTTCTAGGAAGACATCCAAGCAGATGCTTCCTCAGAGGATGTCAACGCAGGAGAAGGAGGGAAAGGGGGAGGGGGATGGGAATCGGGAGGGGGAGGGGGATCAGGGAGGGCGTTGAGGAGGAGGAGGGGGAGGAGGACGGGGAGGAGGAGAGGTAGGAAGGGGAGGAAGAGAAGGGGGAGGAGGAGGAGGAGGAGGAGGAGGAGGAGGAGGAGGAGGAGGAGGGAGAAAAGGAGGAGGAGGAGGAGGAGAACGTGGACGAGGACGAGGAGGAGGCGTATGAGGGTGAGGAGGAGGTTGGATTAGGAGGAAGGAAGGAGGAGGAGGAGGAGGGGGAGGAGGTGTGGAAGCAGGAGGAGGAGGAGGCTGAAGGCTGAAAGTGAGTCAGCGCCTGCGTACAGACACTTCTCTATATTCGCAGCAAGCGAAGAACGCGGTTCAGTGTACGGAGCTGCCCCTTGACGTCGGACGACTCGCGGCCCAACCGAACCGACATGGTTCATTGGGGACACGAGGCCACATTGTCGGAACGATTGTCATTGCGCACTGGGGCCTGCCCAAAAGCCCCAGCCGTGAGTGGAAGGCCCGACCGGATTTACATGGCACCCGCCACCACCTCGCACGGAAAACGCAAATCCCTCGGAGCCAGACCACATGGGAATAGCCACCCAGGCGCCTGGCTGACGCCGCCGCCAGCAGGGCAAGGCTGAGATCGAGGGCCGTGCTACACCCAACGACGAGGCCGCGCCCAGCTCAAGTCCCGCCGAGACAGGTTTCGCAACGTCCACCCCCGGGCCAGTGCCCGCTGAGTTCCGCACAGAGACCGAGGGCCGTGCTACTCCCAACGACGGAAGCTTTGCGGCAACCCGCCGATACAGGTTTCGCCACGTCCACCCCCAGCCCATGTGGAGAAAACGACCGGTAGCCGCTCACCCAGACCGCAGATGCAATGCCCTGAACAGTTTGCCCCGAGGAAGGTGTGGCGCTGGACACCATGAGAGCAGGTGCCAGACCCCACCCACGGGGGAAGGAAGAGGAGGAGGAGGAGGAGGAGGAGGAGGAGGACGAGGACGAGGACGAGGAGGCGAAGGGTGGATCCACGCCCGCAGGCCTCCCTGACCGCCCAGCTGCGGCAGGTGTGCCCGGGCTGGCGGAAGCACTGGGGGAAGGGCCTCTTCGCGACGTCGGCGGAGGAGCGCTGGGGGAACCCAGAGGCCTTCCTCGAGGCGGCTTCGCCCATCTTCCTCTCCTCGTCGTCCGCCTCCTGCTCCTCCTCTTCCTTCTCCCTCCTCCCCTTCTCCGCCTCCTCCTCCTCCTCCTCCTCCTCCTCCTCCTCCTCCTCCTCCTCCTCCCTCCTCCTCCTCCTCCTCCTCCTCCTCCCTCCTCCTCCTTCCTCCTCCTCCTCCCTCCTCCTCTTTCTCCTCCTATCCTCCTCCTCCTCCTCCTCCTCCTCCTCCTCCTCCTGCCCCTCTTCCTCTTCCTCCTTCTCCTCCTAATCCTCCTCCCTTTCCCCGCCCCCTCCGAGGGGCACAGGGAACCCATGCCGCTACCCGTTCGTCGTCGCCACGATTGGATTTGCCTCGATAATCTGGTCTGAACGCACCCGGGGAGAGGTCCAGGGAACAGCGTTGCCACTACCTTTTCTTTCTTCCCTCTCCACAATTAAAGGATCCGTCCCTTCTCCCCTGAAGTTGTCCAGGGGATCTTCCGCCCCCTCTGCGTGTTGTCCTTTACGCAGAATTTGACAAGTTGTGTTTACCAATGTTTTTAGTTCCAATCCACGTGTTGTCGGTGCTTCAAGCAGGTGTTCCTGCTGCAGCGTGGGCCTCATTATAGGATCGGCGCGTTGATCCCGTCGGCCAGAATGGCGCTCTTGCCCAAGCGTGGGCTACTTTGCAGGAGCCGAGTCTTGCTTCATTATGGCCCCCCCCCCATCATGTCCCCTCCCCCGCCCGTCCCTGCTCCTCCCGTTCCTCCCTCCCGTGTCACTCCGGCTCCTGCTGCTACTGCTCCTCTCGCCCCAGCGTGGGCCACGGTTCCGAACGGGAGTCTCCCTCCTCGTCGTGGTCGCCCCCCCTAGTTTCTCCTCCTCTCCGCCTTCGCCTGGTCGCCCTGTCCCGCCCGATCCCTCCGCGTTTGGTTCCTGCTGCTGCTGCTGCTGCTGCTGCTGTTCGTCCTCCTCCGTTTCCTCCCCCTCATTCTCCTGCTCACCCGCCGCCTTCTCCTCCTGTGCACGCGGCTCTCCTTCGTCCGATTGCGCATAACCCGCAGATTTGTTTTTTGCTGTGTCAGTCGCAGGCTGGCTATAACAGGCGTCCCAGGATAAAGGACCACCAGCACCACTGGCGAGGGACAGGAAGGAATCGGATGTCAGGAGAGGCGGGAGCGCACCGAGCTTGTACTCGCCCCCTCTCCTCGGCGTCTTCCTTCGGAATCCATGCCAGAGAAGCGCTCCGCGACCACTGGTGTCCTCTGCGCTACGGCCTCTTGGCGCATCGCTAAGCGTATACGACCCCTCGCTGCGATGGGATTGGTTGCTCTAGGCCAAGGGAG
>CAUYUJ010005324.1:349579-417079 GCA_963575745.1 Prorocentrum cordatum
CGCCCCAGGTGTGTATATATATATATAGATGTGTGTGTCGACGATTGAAGACGACATTCCACTGGGAAGGAGTTTGATGGTTCCAGGGGCCTGCGACACAGACAAGCAACTTGGCGCTGAATGTCTTCAGGATCTCATACGGTTTCTTCGTGCGGGTCTGTTGAGGGAGATCTGCGGGGTTGTCGGGTCTTTGGGTCCTGCTCCACCCTCACGCAAACTGCTTTCATGGATTGTTCTCTCCGCCTATACTCCATTTTCTCTCCTTTCTCATCCTTCCCCCACCGCCGTCCACTCTCCTTCTCCCTGCTGCTCCCGTCTCATCTCTCCCTCGCATCTGACGCGCCGGCCTGCCATCTGCTTGGCTGGCCATGCAGGGCCGTCGCAATATTCGCCACAAACTGTGTTCGCGCCGCCTCGAAGCAATGCGGAGTGGAATGACATGCGGGCAAATCAGCAGGAGGTAAGGACACGACTGACAGGCAAAATCCAAAGGCAATTGTTGGAGCAGCTGCTGGTGCCCCCGCTGAAGGGCAACCAAAGTGCACCCCGCCAAGGGTGCCCCCTCTTCCCCGATCCACAGCTTGCGTTGGACCTGCGCGGGACCACGTGAGACCTCTCGTGCCCGTGCTGCGTCTTACACGGCCCCAGCCCCGCAGAATGCGGGGCGCGTTGGGAGGACGGGCGTCGAGGGGTCCACTACCGCTTCGTCCTTCTGCAGTTGCACTCCCTGTTTTCCCAGAAATCCTCCCCCTCCTTCAACCTCCTCCTTGACCTCCTCCTCCTCCTCCTCCTCCTCATCTCCCCCCCCCGCTCCCTCCCCTCCCTCTCCTCCTCTCCTCCTCCTCCTCTAATCTCCTCTCTTCCTGCCTCCTCTCGTCCCTCGTCCCCTCGTCCCCTCCTCCTCCTCGTCCTCAAGTCCTCCCCTCATCCTCCTGCCTCCCTCCTGCCTCCTACTCCTCCCTCTCGTCATTCTCCTCCTCCTCTAAAACAACTTCTCCTCCCCTCAATCCTCGTCTCTTCCTCTCCTCCTCCTCCTGCTCCTCCTCCTCCTACCTTCTCCCTCCTCTACACTCCCCCCCCTCTACACTCCCCCTCCTCCTTAGATCTCTCCTCATACACTCCTCCTTCCTCCTCCTCGTCCTGTCCTCCTCTCCTCCTCCTCCTCCTCCTCCCTCCTCCTCCTCCTTCCCCTCCTCCTACACTCCTCCTCCTCGTCCTCCTACACTCCTCCTCCTACACTCGTCCTCCTACACTCCTCCTCCTCCTCCTCCTCCTCCTCCTCCTCCTCCTCCGCCTCGCGCACTTCGGGAGGGACGCGCCTCCCTCCACAGCGGCACGCCGCCGTGGGGCGCCCGTTCGCGTGCAGCCCTCCCTCGTTCTCACGTCCGAAGGCCTGGTCGTCACGTCTTCGCGGGCGCCCGTGGCACGCCGATGGGTTCCCCGCGGCGGCGCGTCGTTGATTGCGAAGGCCTTACGGCCGATGCCGCCGACCCTGAAGGGGGACGGTGAACGACGACGACGACGACGACGACGACGACGACGACGGCGACGGCGACGACGACGACGACGACGACGACGACGACGACGACGACGACGACGACGACGGCGACGGCGACGGCAACGACGACGGCGACGGCGACGGCGACGGCGACGACGATCGCGAGTCCTCGTTGGGGCATTCCCGGGCCCTCTTGGGCTGTCCTGGGGGGCCTTTGGGCCGTCTTGGGGCCTTCCCGGGCCGGCCATCCTGGCGTGTATTTCCCCGCGGCGGCGCGTCGTTGATCTGGTTTTTTTTGTGCTCCCAGACATCAGCGGAGGTTGATAGACCTCCTACCCTGACACGGCGATCAGCGATTTGGCCGTTTCCGATTCGCGGGAGGGCGTCGCGGTCGTTATTTTGCAGGTTTGGGTCCGTCGGTGTTGGTCCTGGGTCGGTGTTACTAAAGGGCGGTTTACTGAAGGGAGGTTTGTCCACCGCCGACATCTGCCCCCCCTGTGTTTCTCCCCCTGGCCGCCCTCGCCCTCGTCGCCCTGTCGGGGTCCGCCGCCGCCCCCCTCCGACCCCGAGGGGGGGGGGCGGGCGAGGCGGCGGAGGTGTCCCGCGCCGCGCCCGGGAAGCCGGCGGAGCTCTGCCGGGTCCTCCCTCCAGACATTTGCTCCCTTGTCGGGCCCGGGGACCGTCAGAAACAGATCCGGGGATGGACCCCGGGAGGCGTCGGGGGACCGGTTTTGAGGTCCCAACCAGGCCAGACCCTTTGGCCGCCTCCAACCATATTTGGTCGACATGGAACAATCGGGCGATCGAAAAGCCGTGGATCGCTCAAGCTTGAACGATCCACGCCACGCGGCGCCAGACGCCAACGCCAGGGTCGTCGCGAAACGCACCTGCCGTGCCTGACTTGGCATGACCTCCGACCGCCGTTCCAGGCCCGTGCCGATTTGATACCGACAGCGACCTCGGCCAGCCCGATCTGGTTCGATGCCCAGGTTTGCTGGGCGACCCAGTGTACGGCCCGATGCCTGTACGGCGCCGCCGTGCATCCTTTTCGATGCAACTCCTGGGAGGTTAAATTCTGATTTCGTCCTGGTCCGAAATCCGGTTTTATCCCGCTTAATCCCGCGTGATCCCGCTTAATCCGGCTTGATCCCGCTTAATCCGAAGCCCACTCTGACGCAGCCCCGAAATGGGGCTCAATCCTCCTTAATCTTTCCGACGGAGACCTCCCAGCAGTTGATTCCTAACATCCTGGCGCGGCCGATTCCATGCGATTCTGGCTCCGCGCTTCGTGCCGTCCGATCCGACGCACCGTCCGATTTCGCGGAGCGATGCAGGCTGCTCTTGGCGCTGCCTTGCCGCGCCCTCGTCCTCCCTCCTCCTCCTCCTCCTCCTCCTCCTCCTCCTTCTCCTCATACTCCTCCTCCTCCTCCTCCTCCTCCTCCTCCTCCTCCTCCTCCTCCTCCTCCTATACTCCTCATCCTCCTCCTCCTCCTCCTCCGCCTCCTCCTCCTTGTCGTCGTCGTCTCTGTCATCCCTTCTGCCCCCCCCCACCCATCAGGCATCCGGCGTCGTGTTTTGCTGTTCGCAGCGCGGGCCCCCGCGAGGTCGGGGCCCCCCCGCGGGGGCCCGCTGCTCGTCCCGAGCCGATGTCCGCTGGCCCCGGGGCCCTGGTTCAGGGCCCCTTTTGGGGGGCAAGGATACTCCAGATTTGGTAATAATGGGAGGGGGGCAAGGATACTCCAGATATCATGCAAAGGTGCTCGAAACAAGCATCGAGTGCCATAGTCGGCGGCGGACAAACCTCCCTTCAGCACACCTCCCTGTAATGAAAACGGCCTAATTAGGACCAAAACCGACGGGCCTGGACCGGCAAAAAAGTGATGGCCGCGACGCCCACTCGCGAACCGAAAACGGCC
Source organism: Prorocentrum cordatum (assembly GCA_963575745.1). Taxonomy (NCBI): domain Eukaryota; class Dinophyceae; order Prorocentrales; family Prorocentraceae; genus Prorocentrum; species Prorocentrum cordatum. The sequence goes on from CAUYUJ010005324.1 coordinate 352,994, forward strand.
AACTCGCCAATCGACGTGTCAGGATACTCCAGATTTGGTAATAATGGGAGGGGGGTCTCATTTCGGGGGGGTCTCTTCCAGGCTATCTTGGAGGGCCTGGGGGTGTTTTCGCACGGGGGAGGTCTGAAATGGCTTGTCTTGGAGGGTCCAGACCCCCTCCCTTTTATTACGAAATCTGGAGTAGGGGGGGATCGGCAGAAGGGGGGGACGCATCGACCCCCAATCGCCCATTGATCCCCGATAGGGGGCCCGATAGCCCCAACCTGCCCAGGGAGGTGCAAATGCACTATCGGAGGCCTATCGCCGATCCATCGGCGATGTATCGCCGGTTCCAGGTCGATGCGCCTCCCCCTATGCCAGTCCCCCCTATCGTTGCCCCTCACCCTTTGAGGACCGAGGCTTGTGTCAGACGTCGGTTCGCCGTGATGCATCGGCCGCGCGCAGAGGAGGGTACAGATCAGAGGAGGAAAAGGCAGTCGCCCACACTGCGACCTTTCTCTCGTTTTCCCTCCCTTGGGCCTCCTGGGAGGCCCTCGTCGCCACCGCTGGATTCACCTGGAAATTCTTTACGCTTCGCGTATCCCCACCAGCCCATCTCACAACAGCAACTCTTGCGAAGCATGCCGGCAGTCGTGTTTTTCAGGCGTGTGTCCGCTTGCCCCCGCATATCTCCCCTGTTCCTCCTTCCTCCCGCCTCCTTGTACATCCTCCTTGTGGGGGGAGCGGGAGAAGGACGAGGCGGAGGAGGAGGGAGAGAAAGCGCTCCTCGTGGTTTGAGTCGTTTGGGGTTTCTCGTCCTGGTGTGAGTCGTTCGGGCCCTTCTTCCTGGTGTGAGTCGTTCGGGCTCTTCGTGGTGTGAGTCGTTCGGGCTCTTCGTCCTGGTGTGAGTCGTTCGGGCTTCTCGTGGTGTGAGTTGTTCGGGCCCCTCGTCCTGGTGTGAGTCGTTCGGGCCCCTCCTCCTGGTGTGACTCGTTCGGGCTCCTCGTGGTGTGAGTCGTTCGGGGCCCGCGTCGTGGTGTGAGTCGTTCGGGCTCCTCGTGGTGTGTGAGTCGTTCGGGCGCCTCGTCCTGGTTGTGAGTCGTTCGGGCCCCTCCTTCTGGTGTGAGTCGTTCGGGCTCTTCGTGGTGTGAGTCGTTCGGCTGCCCCTCGTCCTGGTGTGAGTCGTTCGGGCTCCTCGTGGCGTGAGGCGTTCGGGCACCTCGTCCCCGTTTGGGGCGTCTTGGGGGCCTCTTGGCGGCCCCAGGGGCTTCTAGGAGCGTCTTGGGTGCCTTGGGGGAGCCTCTTCGGGCCTCTTGGGAGCCTCTTGGAGGCCGTTTGGGGCGTCTTGGGGGCCTCTTGGCGGCCCCAGGGGCTTCCAGGAGCGTCTTGGGTGCCTCGGGGGAGCCTCTTGGGGCCTCTTGGGGACCTCTTGGGGGCATCTTGGGGGCCTCTTGGAGGCCTCTTGGGGGCCTCCTGGGAGCCTCTTGGGGCCATCTTGGGGCCTCTTGGTGCCTCCTGGGCGCTTCTTGGGGCCATCTTGGAGGGAGTCGATCACAGAAGAGGGGAGCTTTAATGAGCGCTGCCCCCTTCAGAAGGGCAAAATGAGGCCAAAACCTTCGTACAATCAATGATTTTGCCTTGAAAGAAGAGGGGAGCTTTAAGGAGCGCTGCCCCCTCGGAAGGCCAAAATGGGGCCAAAACCGTAGTAAAATAAATGATTTGGGCTTCAAAGAAGAGGAGAGGTTTTTTTCTGCCTCCCCCCGTCGGGGCCAGAATCCTCGTGAGGGGTGTCGTTTTTTAGCCCTCCCAGGAGTCAAAAACGACTCCTCCGACCACCCGCGAGGCGCCATCTCCAGGCCCAGGGGGAGGGGGTAGGGGGAGGGGTAAACCCCTCCCCGAAGGGGAAGAAGGGGGTTGAGAACAGAGCGGGCTCTCTAAACCACTCACGCCCAAAGGGCTGGTGGGATTCTGGTCCGAACGCTCTCCGGGAGAGGTCTGGGGAGTAGCGGTGCCGGTACCTTCTCAGAAGGCTTCCCCCCTCCCCCTATAGGGGGAGGGGGGAAGGCTTCTTAGAAGCACCCTGCTTCCTAGAAGGCGCGGGCCTTGTCTATAGATGTTAGGCCGGTGCCTTCTAAGAAGCAGCTTCCTTCTAAGAAGTCTCCCCCCCCTCCCCCTACTGGATTGTGCGCGCCGCGAAATTCACACCCTCACGGTGCATCGCCGACAGGGCCCAATTAGGAGTCCCGTGTTTTGGGTTCGACTAATCTGGGCCTGCCAGTTGGGGTCGGAGCACATGGGGTCGCAGGAGCTCGATGTGGAACCCGCCAGCGTCGCCTATGCATCGCCGACGTCGCCGATGCGGCGCGATCTTCCGACACCGTGTGTTCCGATCCGATTTACAAGACCTCCACATTCGGAGCCCAGTTTTCTGTCTCTGATAGGATCGGGATACACCGTTCCATGAGCGTTCTCGGGCGCCCCCAGATCCTTCCAGCTCGCTGCTGGAACGGCCGCGGCGCTCGGCACACCTGTCTGGACGGCCGGATCTCGGAGAGCCCCGATCGGTCCCCGCTCGATGATTTTTCCCCTGGTCCTGGCTCCGTCTCGCCGTTCTCCACCTCGACGTCGCCGATGCATCGGCGATGCGGCGCGATCTTCCGCCCCCATCTACCCTGACCCCTTCCAGGAGGGCTAAAAGGTAGCATCAGCACGTCGACGTCCTAACACTTCCCGTCGAGGCTCGAGGCAGTCCAGGAAGATCTGTGGGTCTGGAGTGCTCTTTTGTTTGGCACTCTGGAAGGTCAGGGCATTCGGCCCCCCGTGGAGCGACGACGGTGGCTATCGGCTGCGCGGACGCTCGCGCGCGAGCTGCCCCGCGCAGAAGAGAGGTCGGGTCGGGCGAAAGGGGGGATTTGGGAAAGTGGGGGTTACGAAAGCTGCTGCATGCAGCTGGTGTCGGCCTCACCGAGGGGCCCATTCCTCGATACGTAGCCGCCTCCAGCGCCGGGAGGCGCCTGGAAAATCAGCTGCGTGAGCCGATTCTCCAACCCCCCCTTTGCTATCCCCCCCTTTCGCCCGACCCGATTGGCGCAGTGGCCGGCCAGACTGCGCGGTGCACGCGTCGATCGAGAGGTGAGGAGACACACAGGCACAAGAAAACATGGACCTTCCAGAAAAACATAGTGGTGAGGGGAAGACGAGTGTCGGGGAAGTATGGGAACATATATGGGGAATCCTGGGATTTGTGTGCGCGTGTGTCAGCGCGCCCGACCCGCAGAGGGCGCATCCGCACCCCCGCCTCCCGCGCGCCGCAGCCCGAGCGGTGGCCTGCGCTAAGGGCGGCCCGCGCAGGCCGCCGCGCAGAGGGCCGCTGCGTGTCCGTGCGGGCGGCCACCGGCGGCCTCCTGCGAGGCGGGGCCTCCCCCGGGGGCTCGTGTTAAGGCGGGCATGTCCCCCCTACAGGGGGATTGTCGATGACAAATAAGAAATATTAAATATCCCAAACATGCCAAAAAACAAATCCCAACATAGTCTGGGGCCGCCGTGCCCGTGCGGGCGGCCACCGGCGGCCTCCTGCGAGGCGGGGCCTCCCCCGGGGCTCTCGGGTCGGGCGAAGGGGGGGGTTTGGGAAAGTGGGGGTTACGATAGCTGCTGCATGCAGCTGGTTTCGGCCCCGCCGCCGGGCCCATTCCTCGATGCATGGGCGCCTCCCGGCGCCGGGAGGCGCCGGGAAAATCAGCTGCGTGAGCTGATTCTCAAACCCCCCCTTTGCTATCCCCCCCTTTCGCCCGGCCCGGGGCTCGTGTTCAAGCGGGCACGTCCCCCTGCAGGGGGATTGTCGATGACAAATAAGAAATATCCCAAACATGCCAAAAAAAAAAGAATCCCAACATAGTCTGGGGACTACTTTTTGAGTATCGTCTGACCTTTTTGGTGTGTTTTTGGGGTATGTTTTGTCGGGCACGTCCCCTCTGTAAGAACGGGTTTTTGAAGGCAGATCTGCCTTCAACAAACCGTTCTTACAGAGTAGACCAATTTTTTGAAGGCAGATCTGCCTTCAAAAAACCGTTCTTACATTGAAGGCAGATCTGCCTTCAAAAAACCGTTCTTACAGAGTAGACCAGTCTTTCCTCCTTGCAGGGGAATTGTCGATGACAAATAAGAAATATATCCCAAACGTGCCAAAAAAAAAATCCCAACATGGTCTGGGGACTACTTTTCGAGTATCGTCTGACCTTTTTGGGGTGTTTTTGGGGTATGTTAGTGCGGAGTGTGCTTGCAAACGGGCGCGGGATTGAGGGACCCAACGGCGTCTTCACCATGCTCCCCTGTATTCCACTATATATTCACTCAAGCTTTCACAGGTTCGCTCGCATGGGCCTCCCGCGTGGGTCCCTGGCAGCCGCGGCGGCGGCCGCGGTCCATGGGCTGCTGGCGCTAGGGCTCTGGAGCTCGACGCCCGCGCCTGCTTGCCCGCAGCCGGTGTGCCCGGCGCCATTCTGCCCGGCGCTGGTCTGCCCCGACTGTGTGTCGGTGGCCGGCGCGCCCGACCCGGGGCCGCCGGGTGGCCCTGCGGCTCTCGGCCTGGGCGAGGTGCCCGAGGAGCTGGCGGAGATCCGCTCGGCGGCGCTTCGCCTGGAGGAGCAGCTCGCCTTGGTGCAGGCGGCGCTGGAGGCCGCTTGGAACGCCTGGCCGTTGCTCTGGGTGCTCATCGGTGGGGCGGGCAGGGATCGGATCGGTCGCCTGACCGATAGGTGCCGTCGGCGTCATGCTGTCGAACAGGAAGTACCAGCTGTTCTCCTCCAGCGGCCTCGTCGTGCCGGAGGAGGAGCTTATGCGTGAGATGAAGCCGGGCAAGCGGTTTGCCCTTTGGTATGAGGACGACACTTACTGGCACGAGCGGGTCGCGCTGGCGGAGGTGCGGCCAGGGGTGTGGATCATCACCACTCCCGATGGGCATCGCTACTCTGAGAATATCAGGTGCCGCCGGGGTACCTCAGGCGCGGTGCAGGCGGTGCATCTCGTCCCTGATGCCGAGCTGCTGGAGCCGATGAAGGGGCACTTCTACCGGTTTCGCACCGCGTTCGACGCCGCGGACCTGGTGGAGCAGATCAAGCTGGCTGAGGGCGAGTCCTATGGCATCACTCGTCGTCGGCGGCCGTCGCCTGAGGCCATTGCCCTGTGGGACGGGAGTGAGGTCGAGTATCAGGCGCTGATGGACTCGGACGGGGCGCAGCTGGTGCCCTTGGCTGGGGACGACGGTGAGGCGAGGCCTGCTGTCGCGCCGGGCGCCGCGGCTCTGCCGCTGGCCGCGGCCGCTGGCCCGCCGCCGGACGTCACCTGGCTCATCGTCGACCCGCTCCACCCTGATTTCGGTCGGGAGCGCCATCCTGCTCCAGACGCCGAGATGGCAGGTGACTACGCCATGGCGTTGGACGTGAGTCGGCGGCCGGTGCCAGTGAAACGGGTGCCGATCGCCGACGTGGCCACCTTCTTGGACACGGTGCACATGACGGTGCGCAAGATCCTGGACGAGGAGGGCGCCGCCGTGAAGGCGGACAAGGGTCTGGAGGGCCGCCTGAGCGAGGCCCTGGACGGCGGCACCAAGACCCCTCCTGCGGGCGAGGACGCGAGGACCTTGTCGGTGAGCTACGACGAGCACGGGGAGCGGCACAAGGACTGGCGATCGGTCTGCGCCGAGATCTCGTTCAGCCACTTCAGCGACTGGGGGAAGCACCACGAGGGGCCGGCGACCACGCTCGCGTTGTTCAAGAACATCCAGCGCCAAGGGGGAGATCCTCGCCTGTTCTATCCCATATGGTGCCGGGACGCGGGCGTCAGCCCTCAGGAGCGCACGGGCATCGAGATGAAGCTCCTGCTGGACATCCTGTACCTGAGCGGCTGCTACGACCAGGTCAACGGGCCATCGTTGGCGAGCATCGAGGCCGTGTCGAGGAGGGTGTGCCAGATCATCGAGGCGCACTCCGCTGGCACTCCTGGCCGCGCGAACTGGGAGGGCGTGAAGCACTTCATGCCTCTGGCCAACTCGGCCTCGGCGGCGCCGCCGGAGCTGCGCTCGCATGCCCACCGCCGCGCGAAGGAGGAGGTGGAGATCGAGAACATGCGCATGAAGGCGCGCGGGCTGCATCCGGGCGCCGGCGCTGAGGGCAGTCAACCTGTCCTTCCTGGCGCAGGCGGAGGCGGAGGCGGCCGCGGCGGGTGGCCCAAGGGCGACCCGAAGGGCGGAGGACGTGGTCAGCCCAAACAGGGAGCCGGCGCGGAGGCGGAGAAGGTGAAGTTGCCGGGACAGGGGCGATGCTCGGGGCCGGCGCCGACCGTGGTCGAGTCGACGCTGGAGGCCCAGACTCGGTGGCAGGTGACAGCCGTGTGAGGCGCGTTGCCATGCTGCCGCTCTTTCCAATTCCCCTCTCCCCGGCACCTGCCGTGCCCAGCGGACGTGGCCGACAGGCTTCTGGCCTGCGAGGCCATTTGCGGAGACTGAATGCTGATGTCAACGCAACTGTGAACGCTTTGAATTGGATGGCTGGGGACCGGCATCGCCCCGAGTACGGGCCGCCGCGTACCTCAGAGCAGGCTAGTGTGCATGCGCGCGTCAGAGACCGGATCTCTTCCCTTTTGACCTCAGGCGTCGCGATCCCTAGCCGGCGAGCGGCTTTTCTCGAGCTGCTGCGCGGCCGGGCTGTGTGCGATGCAGAGCCCGGTGGACACAACCTTGCCAGTTTCTCCAATGTCTCCTCTGTGAGCCTGCCTGACAGCCTCGTCGGCGCCCCTTCGGTGCAGGAGGTTGTGGGCCCAGAGGCGAGCCAATTCTCGGAGCAGAACTACGAGCGCATGCTGCGCACCTCGACGGACTTTTTGGAGCGACAGGAGTCGCTGCCCTCTATAACTCCCTATTGGGACCCTGTGCTTTCTCGCAGCCGCCGCGAGTTTCTGCGGCCGGTGCGGGCGCTTCTGCGGATTGGACTGGTCACGCTTTTGCCAGCTGGTTCGGCGCAGGAGCACGTCGGTATGTTCTTTGTGAAGAAGGCCGGTAAAAGTAAGAGTCGGCTCATCATTGATGCTCGTCGTGCGAATAGGCGTTTTGCTGATTCCCCTGGAGTCCACCTCTGTTCGTCAGAGAGCCTCGCGAGGATCGAGGTTTCTCTTCCGCCTGGTTGCTCTAGTCCTACTCCTGATCAACTTCGTAGCGCCCAGATGTGTCTGGGGCTGGCGGATGTTAAGGACGCTTTCCATCGGTTTCGTCTTCCCTTGGGCCTGGCGAGTTACTTCGGTTTGGGTGCCGCCACAGCAGGGGAACTGAAGGTCGTGGGAACCAATGTTGGCGGGAGCGTCTTGGGTGTTGATGACCAGGTCGACATATGTTGGGCTTCTCTTCCTATGGGTTTCTCTTGGTCACTCTACTTATGCCAGCAAGCGGGTGAGCATCGTATGGCTAATGTTCCTGGTCTTCGTGATTCTGTCCTCCTTCGTGATCGCGGTCGGCCTGGGGTCTTCAGGTTTGCTGAGAAAGGCGAGGGCGAGAAGGGGGGGCTCGTCTTGGAGGGCTCCGGGATATGTCACTACATCTACGTTGACAATCTGGGTGTTCTCTCTTGTGATCCCTCTCATACCTCGTCCGTCCTGTCCGACGCGGCGGCTCGTTTCGAGAGCGTTGGGCTCGTGACCCACGAGCACGAGGTGAGTGCCGCTTCGTCGAAGGCCCTGGGGACCCACATAGACCTCGAGGGCCTTAGAGTTTCTCTTGCGCCCGCTCGACTGTGGAAGGTGCGCCAGGGTGTTCTGTATGCCTTGTCGTGTCGGAAGCTGTCTGGACGTGTCTGGGAAGTGCTGCTGGGCCACCTCACCTTCTGCGCGCTGATCAATCGTAGCATGATGAGTGTCTTCAGGAGTATCTATGCCTTCATAAATAAGTACTACGCTACCCCTATGCCGCTGTGGGACACCGCTAGGCAGGAGATGCTGACCGCTGCCTCCCTCCTGTTCCTGATGGATGCCTCGTGGACGCTGCCCTGGTCCCCTGGTGTCGTGGCCACGGACGCTTCGGAGGAGGGGTTCGGGGCCACCGTCTCAGAGTGGGGCCCTCAGGACGTCTCGGAGGTGGGGGGGATCCTGGAGAGGGGCCGCTTTCGGAAGCTTCCTGGAGTTTCTGCCCGGTCGAGGTTTTTCGGGAGTCTTGAGGAGCTTGGATCTGAGGCGGACGAGGGGGAGTTCGACAGGCCGTATGATGTGGACTCTAGCTTCCCGGAGGTCCCCCACAAGCTGCTCTCGCAAGCCCACTGGAGTACCCTTCTGGCGGGCCCCTGGAAGTACTTTGACGAGGGCATTTTCACCTTGGAGGCTAGGGCCCTGGTCCTGGGATTTCAGGCGCTGGCGAGCGAGTGCCAAGTCAGGAACGCGAGGGTGCTCTTCTTGGTTGATAACATGGGGGTGTGTCTAGCCTTCGCTCGGGGGCGCACCACGGACTTCAGGACCCTGATGTGTATGAGACGCATGGGGTCGTGGTGCTTGGCCCTCGGACTGCGAGTCTGTTTTCGCTGGATACCTTCCGAGTGGAATGCTGCGGATGAGCCGTCCCGTCGGTTTTCGGTAGAACATGTTGGCTCACGTGCTGACCTTGACTCTGTTGGCTATTCCCGCACTGTTCCTGAACCACTCAGATGTGATGGAGAGGGGCCCCAGGTTGGGGCCTGCCCGCTCCGCGCCGCGGGCGAAGGCGCAATCAGGCCGCCTGCCCCGCGGGTCGACGTCGACCCCCGCGGCGCCCGTGGTCTCGAGGAACCTGGTGACGTTCACGCCGGCGCCCGCGACTGGCAGGGCGACCCGGGCCCGCCGTCTGGCGTCCGGGGACGCGCTGGTGGCGAAGCTGGAGCAGGCCCCGAAGGAGAAGGAGCAACGGACGCTCGACGAGTGGAGCGACGGAGAGGTGACAGACAAGGACGACGAGAGCGACGCGACCTCCGACACCGTGAAGGTTCAAGTGCGGCCGGCTCGCCGAGTGCGAGTCTTGGCGGCCCCGCGGGTCGGGCGAGCGCGCCAGCCGGTGGAGGCGAAGCGGCTGCAGGGGCTGGGTCTTCTGCCGCTGGAGTCGAGCGCGGTTCAGTGGAAGACGGAGACCGACTACTACGACGCGGTGAACGCCTGGCGGGCTCGAGCCCGCGAGCTGGGCGAGCCTCTCGGCGTGGCTGCCGAGGTGGACGCGTCGGTGGCGCGGCAGCTGCAAGAGCTTTTCGACCAAGGCGAGAACCTCAGCAAGGGCGAGAAGCTCGTGGCCGGGCTGGAGCACTTCCTGCCCGAGTTCGGGCGGCATGGAGGCCTTCATCTTTCCCGGTGCTACCGGGCTCTGAAAGGCTGGAGACGCCGCTGCCCGCCACGATCGCGCCGCCCCCTGGCCTTCAGCATCTGGGCAGCCATCATCTGGGAGCTGTGCCGCGCGAACTTCTGGAACATGGGGGTGTACACGCTGTTCATGCTGGTGACCTACATGCGGCCCTCGGAGCCCCTGAAGCTGCTGCAGGGGGACCTTCTCGCCCCGGCGCATGGGCTCTCTGCCTCGTGGATCTGCTTCGCCTTCCGGCAGGGGCGGGGAGCGGCGTCCAAGACGTGCGCGACGGACGAGAGCATCGACCTGAGCTGCAGGTGGGCGCCCTACCTGACGACGGTGGTTGCTGCGCTGCGAGCAGGCGACCCCAAGGCCAAGGTCTTCAACTTCAAGTACAGCAGCTACACGCGCCAGTTCAAGATCGCCTGCAAGAAGCTGGGGCTGACGGCCGTGCCTTATCAGGCAAGGCACTCAGGCGCCTCCATCGACGCCGCCATGAAGTATCGCACCCGGGCCGAGATCAAGAGCAGGGGGCGGTGGAAGGCGGGCAAGTCGGCGCTGAGGTACGACAGCAAGGCCAAGATTGTCGAGAGCGTCGACAAGCTGAGCGCCTCTTTGGCGTCTCACGTGCACAGGTGCGAGCTCCAGCTCGGGCCCCTTTTGTGCGGCCAGATCGACCCCTCGGCCATCGCACCGCCCGTCATCCCGAGCTCGGCCCCAGAGAAGCGACGCCGCACCTAGCCGATCTTTTTGGCGGCACAGGCGGCGTGGGCCGAGCAGCAGGCAGATGCGGTATTCGGGCTCGGCTGTGGGGCAAATCTATTTCAGACTCTTTGGATCTGACACTTCTGAAGAACATCCAGCTTTTGTGCTCGGAGGCCAAGAATGGTAAGTTGGTTGCAGCCATGATCGCTATCGAGTGCCGCTCTTGGGGCATCGCTCGTCACAGAACCAACGTGATCCGTTCGCGTACTGAGCCCTGGGGTGTTACGAAACCGGCCAAACCCTTCTCGGCCAATGATCTGGAAGCCCTTCGGACCGGAAATCTCCAGGCCCGCAGGATCCTCAAGCTCATTCGGTACATCCACGCCCTGGGCATCCCGTGGGCCGTCGAGAACCCAGCGACAAGTTTACTTTGGTGGGTCCCAGGCTTCATCCAGTTCGCGAACGATCCCAAGGTGCATGTTAAGATTATCGACCAGTGTGCCTTTGGAACCCCGTGGCGAAAGCGTACCCAACTCATGTTCGGCAATTGCGACCCCTTTGATGTCAGCTTGTGCGATAAGTATATGTGCCACGGTCGGGGGACTTGCTGTTTCACTGGAAAACCTCACGTGGAGCTGGAGGGCAAACGTATGACATCCCAGGCCCAGACTTACCCACCCCGTTTTTCCCAGCTCCTGGCCAAAATACTGTGCAGTACGGCTGTATGTCAACGTGCTTACCAATACTCAATCAACTCATAAGCTCACTACCTTTCGGGACGTTTTGGGAATCAGGCATAATGCCGAGTATATACTCTTTAGCATTCTCATTCTGTCGTGGGCCAGCTCGTGATGACGGTGGCAGAGTTGATTAGACACATTGCTGAATGAAAACAGAGTGCAGGTCTCTCATGTTAGTGCGGAGTGTGCTTGCAAACGGGCACGGGATTGAGGGACCCAACGGCGTCTTCACCATGCTCCCCTGTATTCCACTATATATTCGCTCAAGCTTCCCTCCCCCCTCTCCCTCTTCTTGCGCGGTGCCGTTCCGACTCCACGTTTCAAGGGAATCAGCTATTGCATAATGCCGAGTATATACTCTTTAGCATTCTCATTCTGTCGTGGGCCAGCTCGCGATGACGGTGGCAGAGTTGATTAGACACATTGCTGAATGAAAACAGAGTGCAGGTCTCTCATGTTTTTATGTTTCGCCGAACATCCCCCTATAAGGGGACACGCCCGACATCAGACTCGTGTCGATTCCTCCGGTTTGATTCGGTTCGATCTCGATGGCGTCCGATTCCGATGCGATTCCGTTTCGGACTCCGATTCGGGCTCCGACTTTTCCCATTGGACGCATGCAGGCCTGACGATTCCTCTCGCTTCGCGGGGTGCACGTCCGGAGCACGTACAGTCACGTCGTCGCGGAGCCTCTTGGGAGCCTCTTGGGGGCCTCCTGGAGGCCTCCTGGGAGCTTCCTTGGGCCTCTTGGGGGCTTTTTGGGGGCCTCTCCCCCTTCACTCCTTTTCATAGTCCCTCCCCATATTTCTTTCCAGCGGCGGCTCTAATCATGGGCGCCGCTGTGACCAACTTCCACCTGGCTGGCGCTGCGCCGCAGTTCGCCCAGGGTGGAAAAATGACATTACACTCCAGTCGCTGTGTGGCCTTTGGGGGGCTTCTTTGGAGCCTTTGGGAGGCTTCTTGAGGACATCTTGGAGGCCTCGGGTTTTTTGGGGGGCCCTTGGGGGCCTCTTGGGTGCCTCTTGGGGCCTCTTGGGGGCGCCTTTGGCCGTATTGGGGTGCTGTTTCGCCCCTTCGGAGGCCGTCTTGGGGGCCTCTCGCGGCCGCCTTGGGGCCGTCTTGGGGTCTTCTTGGGCCGTCATAGGGGCCTTTTGGACCGTCTTGGGGGCCTCTTTGGGCCGTTTTGGGGTTCTGTTGGGCAGTATTGGGGCCCTCTTGGGGGCTTCTTGGGTTGTTCAGGAGCGAGTTGGGAAGCTGCCTGGGCCGCAAAGGCGAGATCGCTAAAATCTTACCAAACTTAAAGGAAATCAATGATTTTGGCTTCTGGAGGCGCAGTTGTGGGCGCTCTTGGGGCCGTCTTGGGCCGTCAGTGGGGCTTTGGGGCCCTCTTGGGGCCGTTTTGGACCGTCTCGGGGCTGTCTTGGTCCGCGCAGCGCCCATCTGGAGCCGTCTTGGCACCCTCTTGACCCTTCAAGAAGCCCAAGAAGATGAAATCATTGATTTTCTATAGGTTTTGGTAGGTTCTTCAGACCCGGGGGGGGGGGGGGGGGGACTTTGGTCCGCTCCTGTGGCGCAGCTCCCAGAGGGGGGGGTAAGGGGGGGAGACATACTTAATAATGTAACACAATGCAACTTGTGGCAATTATGCAATCATTGGAGACATTGGGTCCGTTGCATTATCGTCTCCGCAGAAAACTCTAACTCTACAGGGTGTTTCAGAGCACGTTGCAATGGTCGGGGCCATGTCGCTCTCAGCTCCTGTCCGCCGCCACAGGGGGCCAATGGCCCCAGGTCCGCATTGCCAAGCTGCGGAACGCTGATGCCGCTGCCGGCCAGGCATGCCAGCTCTGTGGCGTCACGCCCGGCACCCTTGTGCATCGTCGGGTTTGCGAGGCCTCGCTCCCTCCGGATGGGTGGCCAGAGCTGCCGGAGGCATGCCAGCACTTGCTCTCCGTGCTCCCAGAGGCCCGGCTGACGTTCCTTCGCACTCGCGGGCTTCTTGCACTTCGGCTGCCACGCCCTGTGCCGCAGGAGGAGGCGGCCGTCCGCTGGTTCACGGACCCTCCGGACGCCACTCGCGCCGACTTGTGCTGGTACACGGATGGCTCCATGAAGTTTGGGCCTGTTTGGGAGCTCCGGCGCACTGGGTGCGCGCTCGTGGTCGTGTCCGAGAACGGGGACCTCGTGGCGTACGGCTGCGCCGCGCCTCCGCCCTGGATCCGCACGGCGGCGGCGGCAGAGCTCTGGGCAGTCATGCTCGTGCTTACCATTACCCTCAGGCCGCCGACCATTCGCACCGACTGCCGGGCGCTCCTCACGGCGGTTGCTGCTGGAACGGCGCAGGCCACACAACCCACACGGATGCTTGCGCAGGTGTGGTCTCGAGTGTCCACCCTCGTCGACGGTGACATCTCGGAATTGGTCTCTGCTGGCAAACTTACGTGGATGCCTGCTCATGGCAACCAGACCGTCATTGGCACGGCCATGAGGTCTGACGAGCACGTTGTCACGGCGATTGACTGGAGGGCAAATCGCCTGGCAGATGTCCTTGCCAAGGCTGCTGCCGGCGGCCCGCCGCCCTGCGGTCCAGCTTCGGCGCTGTTTGCCATCGCAGAAAGGTTCGTCGCGCACGAGGCCGCGGTGTTGGGGGCCGTCACATACGCTGCAAATCACCACGAGCGCATCCTGTGCGGACCCGGTGGCGCCCTCAAGCGGGTCATGGTGCGCGTTTCCGCTGCCGTGCGGCGGCCGCGGGCCCGGCCTCGTGCTGCTGCCGCCCCAGCGCCGCCGGCGGCACTGGCGCAGCCGCCGGCGCTGGTCGGGCACGAGCTGGCCGGCCTGCGCGCGGCTCACGCGCCCGCGGCCCGGCCCCGCGCTGCGCTGGGGGCCCGGGGCAAGGAGCGCGCCGCCGCGGCGCGCGCGGCGTCCGCCGGCCGCGCTGCTGCGGACGCGGCTGCCACGCAGGCCATCTGCGCGGCGCGGGCCGCTGCCCTGCGGCCGTCGTCGGCACCGCCGGCTGCCGAGCGGCTGGCCGCGCTCCGGGCGAGGGTCCTTGCTCGCGTAGGCTGCGGGTAGGGCCCCGGGAGCCTGCATAGCGCTGCTATGCTGGCGTTTTCTCTCCGCCTCCACCTCCTCCTCCTCCTCCTCCTCCTCCTCCTCTCCTCCTCCTCCTCTCCTCCTCCTCCTCCTCCTCCTCCTCCTCCTCCTCCTCCTCCTCCTCCTCCTCCTCCCTCTCCCCCCCTAATTCGGTGCCACGAGCTTTCGCGGGCGCGTCCTGCCATGCCTTGCTGCCCCGGGAGTCTCGCGAGCGGGGGGAAATGTTTCAGAGCACGTTCAGTCCAGTCGTTGCGGGGCCTCCTGGGAGTCTCTTGGGAGCTTCTTGGAAGCTTCTTAGGGGCTTTTTGGAGCTTCTGGGGGGCCTCTTTGGAGCCTCTTGGGGCTTCTTGGGGACGTCTTGGGCCGTCTTTGGGCGCTCTTACGCCGTCTGGCCACTTCGGAGGCCACTTGGGAAGCCTCTCGCGGCCGCGTTGGGGCTCTCTTGGGCCGTCTCGGGGCCCTCTAGGGCCGTGTTGGGGCCCCTCGCGCCCTCGAGGCCTTTTTGGACCGTTTGGTGGCCTTTTTGGAGGCTGCTTGGGTCGTCATGGCCTTCTGAGAGCCGAAAAAAGGCGAAAACGTTGAATTTGTCCCAGAAACTATAGGAGAATCGAAGATTTTGGCCTCCGGAGGCGCTCTCGGGAGTCTTCTTGGGGGCCTCTTGGACTTTCTCGGGGGCCTCATGGGCCCTCTTGGGGCCATCTTGGGCCCTCTTGGGGCCATCTTGGGCCGTCTTGAGGCCGTCTTGGGCTGTCTTGGGGCCATCTTGGGCCGTCTTGAAACTTTCTTTGGGCCCCAAGAGGCCCAAGAGGCCGAATTTGCTGATTTCTCATAGCTTCGTGATGTTTTTGAAGCCCAGAAAGGGGTCCGCCACCTTTGGGTCGACGGAAGTGGCGTGGCCCCTGGGGGGGTTAGGGGGAGACATAATAATGTAACACAATACAATACGTTGCAAGTATGCAGTCATTGGACACATTGGATACGTTGCATGATCGCCTCCGCAGAAAACGCTGCCGCTCAGCACGTCACCTCTGGACGTGGATCCTATGGGCTTACGCCACATCCGCCGACCCCTATATAAACTACTGCGCTTGCAGGGCCGCATTTCACGAGGCTTGTCCGAATCATGACACGGCGCTCGACATCGTTCCTGTTGCTTCCTTGTTGGTATCGTTCCTCTTGGTGTTCTTTTGTGGCCTTTGGGTGGCATCTTGGCTTGTTTGCAGGCCATAGCTGGCCGCCTCGAGGCATCTTGGGCCAAGTTTGTGGGCCTCTTGGGGGCTTCCTGGGGGCTCCTTGGAGGCCTTTGAGGTTCTCTTGGAGGTCCCTCAGGGCCTCTTGGGCTGTTCTTGGGGCAGGCTGGAGGCGTCTTGGGGGCCGAAGGCTCGAAAAGGTGCCCTCTGGGCTCCGTCTTGGAGCCGTCTGGGGGCCCTCTCGGGCTGTCTTGGGGGCTTCAGGGGCTGTTGTTGGACCCTCTTCGATCCTTCTTGGCGGCCCCGTTGGCCGTCTGGGGGCGATATTGAAGGTTTCTTTGCCCGTCTGGGACGTTGTGAAAACCGAATCGGCGAGCATGCGAAACAAATGCTTGTTATTCGAAGGGAACAGGGCGATTTCTGTTTCTTGGGACCCTCTTGGGGCGCATCTTTGGGGCCTTTTGGGGTGTCTTGGCAGCTTCGGAGGCCGCCTGGAGGCCATCGTGGGCGTCCAGGGTGATATTTCGGCGAATCGTGGCCCCCTGGGACCGTCTGGGGGGCGTTGTGGTGCCTTCTTGGCCAGTTTAGGAGCCCTCCGCTCCCCCGTGGCGCTTTCGGTCCGAGGTCGGGCTGGGCGAGGAGGGGGGGGTCGAATTGCCGGTTTGGGGTCCCTGGGGCCTGGGGGGTGGGGGATTATGTGGGGAGGATAATCTCACACGCCTACAGACCCACAAGGGGTCGGCGGATTTCCGCCGATTCGACTCTTCCTGGCTCGGCTACCGATTTCCGCCGATTCGATTCGCTTCGATCGCCGAGCCGAGTTGTCGATTCGATTCTGGGCTCTCCTGCCTCCGGAGGTCCGGACCATTTCCCCAGCGCTCTCATCGGAGTCGCCTCTTGATCGTTGTCACTCCAGCATGCTTCTACTATATGCGCTGCGCCCCCCGAGGGGCGACGCGCGCACCGAGAAACTTTCTGGTATACGCGTCGTGGCGGGCGCTTCCTGGCCACACCGCTCGGGAAACGATGTGCTACAAGATGGGTATACCGTGTGTTCGGGTCGGACGCTCGCCTCCAAGGAGGACGCGTAGTGTCTGTATGCCTCGGTGCGTCTCACTCGACGGTCCTGGGGCGTCTTCTCCTTCCAGCACGGGGCCCCCGCCCCGCCCTGGAAGTCTCGCCCCGCTCCCCGGGGGGCCGGCTCTCCATCCCGAAAGTTGAGTCGGTCGTGTCCCTCCACGGGATAGTCAAAAATGGTCGAAGAATAGTCTGGGAGCGATTTCTTTGAGTATTTTTGACTAGCCTTGTTTTTTGATTATTTTTGACTTTTCGTCTAAAATCCGCCTGTAGGAGGACACGCCCGGCCTAACCCTAGAGTTCTTATTGGTTTTTCCATGGGTCGGGGGCCCAGCGGCGGCTTCTGTAGAAGGCCGGAAGCGGGGGGAAGGCAGCCGCCTTGTTGCATGTTTTGTTCATGGGATCGTGTTTTCTCATTCTTCGTTTTGCCGATCGGCGGGGGCCTTCGCCCCCCCCCATCCCCCATGGAGTGGGGCTGGGCTGTTTTTGGCGCTTGTTCCGAGCAGGTGGAAGCTCCCCCGCAGGACGCACTGCTGCAGAGGTCCAGAGCCAGATTCCCCCCCCTCCCCCCCCCCCTTCCGCCCAATGTTGAAACTCGGGGGTGGACAGAACCCCCACCCTGACACGCCGATTAATGAATTATCCATTTTCGGTTCTCGAGAGGGCGCCGCGGCCGTCATTGCCCAAGCTTGTGCCAGCCAGGTTTGGGCCCGAGGTCGTTGTCACTAAACAACGTTTTACTAAAGGGGGTTCTGTCCATCCCCGAGAAGCGCCGGAGAAGCAACCGTTCCCCTCTGCCTGGCCCGAGGCAGCGAAGAAGCCCTTCTCGACGTCGCAGCGAGCGGCAGAGGCTGTCCGAACGCGCGCTCGGGCAAGCCGGGGGACGGCACCGCGCAAACTGCCTCGGCAGCAGGTTGAAGCGGTGAGACACCCCCGTCGTGTTTCGGTCCGATGCGCCGGAGGTCTGGGCAGTTGTTGGGTAGCCTCCGAGGTCGCAGGCAGTGTCTCGCCCCCAGTCTGAAGTCGGGCATGTCCCTCCACAGGGGGGATGTCCAAAAAAGTAATCAGCAAAACACGTATGGGGACGATTTTGTGTGTTTGAGTATCTTATAATTTGTGTGTTTTGAAAGTTTCGTCCAAAATCCGCCTGTAGGAGGACATGTCCGACCTAGTTAACCCCATTCCCCAAGTTCCGCCCGATAGGTTAGGCCGCTGAGAGGAAAGAATTCGGAGATGCAGCCCCACTGTATGATCCCGCCGAGTTTGGCATGAAGCTTCCGGTCCTTCGGAGCCCCACAGTAGTCGGGGTTTTGAGGCGCCACTCCGGCTATGGCGAAGTGCCCATTGCTGCCTGTGGGCCCACCAGAACATGTGTCATAAGAACCGTCTCGTTGGTTTGCACGACGCGTTATCGGAACTTCCCACGCTGAGACCGTCTTGGTTCCATACGTCGGCTTCACCGTCTAAACAAACGTCGGGCGTAGGAATCTCCAAACCTAGTGGAACATAGTTTGGGACGATTCTTCCGATTATTTGCCGGATGCTTCTGATGGTTTGGACCGTGCTTGAGGTTTCGTCCCAGACCCCTTTGTAGGACATTCGGGGGTGGACAGACCTCCTAACCTGACACGTCGATCAAGGAATTGGCCGTTTTCGGTTCGCGAGAGGGCGTCGCGGCCGTCATTTTTGCGGGTCCTGGTCCGTCGGTTTCGGTCCCAGGCCGTTTTCGCTAAGGGAAGGTCTACTACAGGGACGTCTGTCCATCGCCGAGACACGCCCGGCCTGCTGGCAGAGGCCCATCGGAATGCCGGGTCGGTCGGTCCCTGCTCGAGCCACAGCCCCCCCCGCGGCCCGGCGCCCCCCGCGCGCCCGCACCCCCCAGGAGGCCCAGGGGGCCGCCTCCTGTTCCTCCTTCTCCTGCTCGTCCTTCTCCTCCTCCGTCCTCCTCCTCCTCCTCGTCCTCCGTCCTCCTCCTCCTCCTCCTCCTCCTCCTCCTCCTCCTCCTCCTCCTCCATCATTCCCGTTGTCATGCTTATCCTATGCCCCCTCCCCTCCTTTTCGGGGGCGGAAAAGAGGGGGGTGATGACTAGGGAGGGGTGGATATCATGGCGCGGGCCATGATATTTCCCCAGATCCCATGGCGCCTCTTCTTATTTCATTACGTCCCAGGCCCCCCCGCTGGGCCGCGCACATGCCGCCAGTAATGATTTGCACCCCCCCCTCTTGGACACCCTCCTCTTGGCCGCTCCCGACCTTTTCATCCACCACCACCTCCTTTTTTCCTTTTCTTCCTCCTCCTCCTCCGCCTGCTCGGCCTCCCGCGGGCGGACCCCCGGCGAGGAAGAGGCCGCGCGGCCAGGAGCGCCCCGCCCGCCCCTGCTTCTTGTTAAGGCGGGCGCGTCTCTCTCTACAGGATAACTGTTTGATGTAGGGAAACAAGTCCGGGGGCGATTATGCTACAATTGTTGCTGCGCATGTTTGCGTATGGTTGGGTTATGTTTGAGTGCTCGTCCAACGTGCGCCTGTAGGAGGACACGCCCGACCTAAGCTTAGTCGGCGCTGGCCTCATCAAGAGACGTAAGGCGGCGCCTTCCAAGCAGCAGCCTCCTTCCGAGATGATTTCTTCACCTCCTCCTCCTCCTCCTTCTCCTCCTCCTCCTCCTTCTCCTCTTCCTCCTCCTCCTCCTCCTCCTCCTCCTCCTCCTCCTCCTCCTCCCTCCCCCTCCTCCTCCTCCTCCTCCCCTTCCTCCTCCCCCCCCCTCCGCCTCCTCCTCCTCCTCCTCCTCCTCCTACCCCTCCTCCCCGTCCTCCTCCTCCTCCTCCTCCTCCTTCTCCTCCTCCTCCCCGGAAGGCGCGGGCCTCATTAAAAGACGCAAGGCGTGCGCCGGGAAGCCGTGCGGCCATGCGCTGCTGCGTTTCCGCACTGGACCTGTGCAGCTGGCGGCGGGCCGCTGGAACATCATACCGAATCGAGGTTCGAGTTTTGTGGCTTTCTGAGAAGGCCTTCTCTTATGATGTTCCAACCTACTTTAGCCTTGATCACCAGGAAGAATTTCGAGCACCAAGAAAGTACCGAAATCTGAGAATTTTCCCTTATGGGGACCTGCGAGGCGATACTCGTTCGACACTGTTTCGATACTTTTTGGGGTGTTCGATTTTTTCCTGGGACGTGGCCCTTACGTGCAATGGGAGCAACAAGAACCTTCTCCTTCGCACTTCCCTCCCTCCTTTGCGGATACAGCTCCTGGGAGGTCAAATTCTGATCTTGCCCTGGTCCGAAATCTGGCTTAATCTGGCTCAATCCCGCTTAATCCGGCTTAATCCTGCTTAATCTTGCTTAATCCGGCTCACTCCCGCTTAATCCGAGGCCCACTCTTGCGTAACAGCCCAACAAAGCGGTTCTATCCTGCCTAATCCTTCCGACGAAGACCTCCCAGTAGTTGCCTCCTAACTTCCTCTCCTTCTCACTTCCTCCTCGCTGTGGGGTTCTGGCCGTGATGCCTCGCAACGTTGCATGCTGGGGGGGGGGCCGCGTTGGAGCTCGAGGACCGCGCGCTGCCGTCCCCGCCCAAGGCGCCCCGTCGGATTGCGCTGCGGCCCCTGCGATCCGACGAAGGCATCTATACACCACCACCGTGCCAGTCCAGGGCCATCCTGGGCTCCAGGATGGTGTATAGACCCTACTGGTTTCGGCCAGGAGGGCGTATACACCATGCCAGCGCCAGGATGGCCCTGGCCTGGCACGGTGGTGGTGTATAGATGCCTTCTGCGTATGCGAGGCCATCCGGGGGCCTGTGCCTCCGCGGACGACCTGCAACTGTGCAGACGGCGTAACTCGAAGCAAAAAACACGCCAGAAACATAGATGTTTGGCGCTCCGCGCCGATGTCTTGGATCCGGGCTGAGCCCCCCGCCCCCCCCCCGGCGGCGCCTCGGGCGCTGCCCCTGGCGCGCTCCACGCGCCATGGTTGGAGGGGCCAGCGCAGATCCGAGAAATCCGCGCCGAGCGACAAAAGTTTATGTTTGTGGCATCTTGTTCGTCCTCTCGCTCTTGCGAAGCGCTCCCACGCCTTCTCGCTCCGTGTCTCGGCCCCCCTGCTTCCGACATGGTGGGGCTGGCCTCTTCCCTCGCGCTTCGCCCTTCCGGCGCGGCTGGGCTCGCCTCGGGCGAGGTGTCCTGGCTTCTGAGCGCGCTCCCTGGGAGACGTCCGGGGCGCAGCGGCGCTCGCCTAATTTGACTCGGGGGGCTCCAGAGAACGTCGCGCGGGCGTCCTCCGTGGCGGCGTCGCTCCTCGCCCCGGGAGCGGCGTGGTGCACAGCGCTCCGCTCCACGGAGCCGAAGGACGCCGCGCCGCGCCGCAGGCTCGCTGGCGGGATCCCTCGAGGGAGTCCAGGCACGCTGCGCTGCGTGCGTGCCGCTCTCGTGCTTCAGAGGCGCGGGCAGCTCCTCCTCCTCCTCCTCCTCCTCCCCCCCTCCTCCTCCTCCTCCTCCCTCCTCCTCCTCCTCCTCCTCCTCCTCCTCCACCTCCTCCTCCTCCTCCTCCTCCTCCTACCTCCTCCTCCTCCCCCTCCTCCTAGCCCCTCCTCCTCCCCCTCCTACCTTCTCCCCCTCCTCATCCTCCTCCTCGAGGGAGATGCCTCGAGCCGCGGACGGGGGAGGCCCGTGGCCAACTCCCCGGCGTTCTCCCCCTCCTCCTCCTTCCACCTCCTCCTCCTCCTCCTTCCTCACTCCTCCACTCCCCTCCCTCCTCCTCCCCTCCCTCCTCCTCCTCCCTCCCCTCTCCCTCCTCCTCCTCCTCTCCTCCTCCTCCTCCTCCCCTCATCCTCCTCCTCCTCCTCCTCCCTCCTCCTCCTCCTCCTCCTCCTCCTCCTCCTCCTCCCTCCTCCTCCCCCTCCTCCTCCTCCTCCTCCTCCTCCTTCCTCCTCCTCCTCCTCCTCCTCCTCCTCCTCCTTCCTTCCCCTCCTCCTCCTCCCCCTCCTCTCCCCTCCTCCTCCTCCTCCTCCTCTCCTCCCTCCCCCCCCTCCTCCTCCTCCTCCTCCTCCTCCTCCTCCCCCCTCCTCTCCCTCCTCCTCCTCCTCCTCCTCCTCCTCCTCCTCCTCCTCGGAGGGAGGATGCCTTCGAGGCCGCGGGAGGGGGGAGGCCCGTGGCCAGACTCCCTCGGTTCTCCCCCTCCTCCCCCCCCTCCTCCTCCTCCTCCTCCTCCTCCTCCTCATCCTCCTCCTCCTCCACCTCCTCCTCCTCCTCCTCCTCCTCTCCTCCTCCTCCTCCTCCTCCTCCTCCTCCTCCTCCTCCTCTCGTGCTCCAGGGAGGAGAAGATCTGCCCCGAGGTCCTGGCGGCGCACTTTTGCCGGCGCTGTGCGACTGCGCCCCCCTCTCGGGCCCCGAGGTCTAGAGATCGCTCGTGCTCCAGAGCTGCAGCACAACCATTGGGTGCAGGGATCGGGTCGCCGTTTTCTGCGATGGTGTATCTTAAGAAGGAGGAGGAGGAGGAGGAGGAGGAGGAGGAGGAGGAGGAGGAGGAGGAGGAGGAGGAGGTGGAGGAGGAGGAGGAGGAGGATGAGGATGAGGATGACGAGGAGGAGGAGGAGGAGGAGGAGGAGGAGGAGGAGGAGGAGGAGGAGGGAGGAGGGGAGGAGAGGAGGAGGAGGAGAGGAGGAGAGGAGGGAGGAGGAGGATGGAGGAGGTGGAGGAGGAGGAGGAGGAGGAGGAGGGTGGAGGGTAAAGGGGTGGAGGAGGAGGAGGAGGGAGGAGGGAGGCATGGGAAGGAGGGAGGAGGGAAGGGGGGAGGAGGGAGGAGGGAGGAGGGAGGAGGGAGGAGGGAGGGGGAGGAGGGAGGAGGGAGGAGGGAGGAGGTGAGGAGGGAGGGGGGGGAGGCGAGGAGGGTATGAGAGAGGAGGGAGGGAGGAGGGAGGAGGGAGAGGAGGAGGAAGGAGGACAGGAGAAGGAGGAAGGAGGAAGGATGAAGGAGGAAGGAGGAAGAGGAAGGGATGGAAGGAGGAAGGAGGAGGAAGGAGGTAGGAGGATATGAGGGAAGGAGGAAGGAGGACAGGTAGCCTGGTGTGAAAGGAAGGAGGAGAAGGTAAGGAGGATGAGGAAGGAGGAAGAGGAAGGAGGAAGAGGAAGGAGGGTAAGGAGGAAGGTGGAAGGAGGAAGGAGAAGGAGGAAGGAGGAAGGAGGAGAGGAGGATGGAGGAAGGAGGGAAGAGGAAGGAGGAAGGGATGGATGAAGGAGTATGGAGAAGGAGGAAGGTATGGAAGGAGGAGGAGGAAGAAGGAAGATGAAGGAGGAAGGAGGAAGGAGGAAGGAGGAAGTAGGAATGGAGGAAGGAGGAAGGAGGTAAGGAGGAAGGAGGAAGGGAGGAAGGAGGACGGAGGAAGGAGGGAAGGAGGAAGGATGAGGAGGAAGGACTAGGAAGGAGGAAGGAGGAAGGAGGAAGGAGGAAGGAGGGAAGGAGGGAAGGAGGAAGGAGGAAGGAGAAGAGAGGAAGGATGGAGGAGGGAAGGGGAGAAAGGGGAGGAAGGAGGAGGAAGGAGGAGGAAGGAGGAGGGAAGGCGGAGGAAGGAGGAGGAAGGAGGAGGAGGAGGAGGAGGAGGAGGAGGAGGAGGAGGAGGATGGTCGTCATTTTCTGCGACGGTGTATCTTGGTTGCCGTCATGCCGGTTCTCAGGGGGCCAGGTTCGCGGGCTGACGCCCGAGCTGCGAGGCCTCCGGGCATCTTCGCGGGTTCTTTTGGGGGCCTTCTCGCCTCGGGGTGTTCCCCGGTGGCTGCGCCACGACGAAGGCGTGCCTGGTCAGAGCGGGACCCCTATGAGAGGACCAGGGAGGAGCAGTATCGGTCCCCCGACAGGCGAGTTCAGAGATAGTACGGTCGCCTTGGGTATACACGCTGCCATACAGTTGCCCCTCCAGCACGAGTCCCATGCCATAGTAGTCGAGCGGAGGTGAGCGATAATGTTCAGCTTGATCTTCGAATCGATCGCCATTGTCATCATCGTCATCATCATAGTCATCATGAGCAGCATCATCGTGTTCATGTTCTCGTGCTCTTCTTTCTCACTGAGGTCCGCTTCTTCTCACCTCCTCCCACTCCTCTTCCTTAGTATCGTATTCCTTCTGTCCCGTAGGATGCACCTCCTAGGAGATCGAATCCAGCATCGATGCTGGTATATCCGCTCTCGACAACCAGCCTCGATCTCGTTTCATTCTGCCTAATCCGGTTGAGTCCAGCTTCTATCCTGGCTATTATTATGTAGGGGTTCATGTGGGTTGATCGGTTTGTAATGGTTTTGAAATCGGGCCTTTGAGTTATGAACCGTGCTAGTGAATCACCGAGCGCGTTCTATCACTCGCAAAAAAACGTTCGAAAAACGAGCGTCTGCCTCGGTGTACTGAGTCGCAAATCCCCCTCGGCGGATCCAGGCCATTTGCGATTACTCACTCTGCGAGTAGTGGAGCGCGCCTGCTTTCGGTGAAGGTTGTACACCGCACCCTCCGGCCGCCTGAGGCCCCGCCCGCCCGCGCCCTGTCTTCCCAGTTAGAGCTTCGCGCGCCCCGCCCAGCTCTTAACCGGAAGAGGCCCGCTCTCGACCCGCCGACCAAAAAGTTGTTAGTGAGGGTCTCCCGGGAGCTGCCTCCCACCCCACTTTTTCTCACCACCCACCAAACCACCCCAACCCAACCCGAAGGCTCAGATTTACCCTCTATTTCCATTGGGGGGGGGTCGGGAAACGTCGAAAAAACACATGTGGAACCCTTACCCCCCCCAACCCGAAATTCGGGTCTTCGGGTTGGGTTGGGGTGGTCTGGGAGGTAGTCATTTTCTGCTGGTCCCCATCCATACCCCGTGTCGGTTCGAGCACTTCTCTCCGCACGGGCGCGGGCGGCGCTCCGGATGCGATGGCCGTGCTCAGCGGGAGGCCCGGTGGCTGATCCTCTGCGAGCGCGATCGGCGTCGTCAGGCGAGGAGGAGTCGGCTCCGAGGGTCTTTGGTGCTGACGGGGGCCTCCTAAGCTCTTGGCTGACAATTGAATTCGTCCTTCCCCTCCTCGTCTTTCCCCTCCTCGTCATCACCATCATCATTCTCACCATAAGAACGATAGTAGTACAAGCGGTGGTAATAATAAGAATAGTCAAAGTATCTAAAACTAATATTACTCATCATCATCGTCATCATCAGCATCATCTTCATCATCGTCATCACCACCAACATGACTTCCACCACCATCATCATAATGGTCATCATCATTATCATCATGATCATCATCATCGTCATCCTGCTCATTAGCATAATCACCATCATCAGCAGCATCATCATCACCTGCATCATCACCACTATCATGATCTGCAGCAGCAGCAGCATCATCGTTATCGCCATCGCCATCGCCATCGCCATCATCCCCAGGGATCCTCTTCCTCCCGAACATCAGATCATCAGTGGTGGCCGTCGCCGAGGAGTAATTCCCGACCCTCCTGCGTTTGATGCTCCTTTTTAATGAAGGACTGCGGTCGTACACCTTCTCCCTTTCCTCATCCCTCCTCGTGCCTCCTCCTGCTTCTCCAGCCTCCTCCTGCGCTGCTTCCCAGATGTCTGCGAATTGTACACTTGCCGCCACTTACGTTGTCACCTGTGAGTCGGGGAGTGAACGGACATCAGAGACCTCGCAGCTCCCTGGGGGGCTACGAACTGTGCAACCGTCCCCACTTTCGCGGGCTCCTGGGAGGCACGGCGGAGTCGGGGAGTAAGTCGACCCAGCCGGGACCTCGCAGCTCCCTGGGAGGCTGCGAAGTGTGCAGTTGTTGCCCTTCTTGTGGGCTCCTGAGAGGCACGGCGGAGTCGGGGAGTAAACTGACTATCTGAGACCTAGCAGCTCCCTGGGTGGCTGCGTAGTGTGCAATTGTCCACGCTTCTCGTGGGTTCCTGGGAGGCACGTCGGCGCCAGGGAGTGAACGGACCATTTGAGACCTCGCAGCTTCCTGGGTGGTTGCGAGCTGTGCAACCGTCGCCACTTTCCTGGGCTCCTGGGCGGCACGGCGGAGTCGGGGAATAAACGGACCCAGCCGGGATCTCGCAGCTCTTTTGTGAGCTGCGAGTTGTGCAATTGTCGCTGCTTCCGTGGGCTCCTGGGAGGCACGGTGGAGTCGGGGAGTAAATTGACTATTTGAGACCTCGCAGCTCATTGGGTGGCTGTGAAGTGTGCAACCGTTGCCACCTTCGTGGGCTCCTGGGCGGCACGGCGGAGTCGAGGAGTAAACGGACCCAGCCTGGACCTCGCAGCTCTTTTGGGGGCTGCGAGTTGCGCAATTGTCGCCGCTTCCGTGGGCTCCTGGGAGGCACGGTGGAGTCGGGGAGTAAACGGATCCAGCCGAGACCTCGCAGTTCCTTGGGGGGTTGCGAGCGACTTGCGCAGGGGTTGCCACTTTCGTGGGCTCCAGAGAGGCACGGCGGAGTAGCGGAGTACGCGGACCCAACCGCGAGCTGCGCAGCTGCGCAGCTGTCGTCATTGTCTTGTGCTCCTCAGAGGCACGGCGGAGTTGGGGGCCACGCGCACCCACTTGAAACCCCGCCCTGGGGGGATGTGAACTGCGCAATTGGCGCCAGATTCGTGGGCTTATGAGCGGTCCAGCGGAGCCGGGGGCCACGCGCACCCAGACGAGAGTTCGCTGCTCCTTGAGTGCCTGCGAACTTCGCAACTGTCACTCCTTTCGTGGGCTCCTGGGATGTCCAGCGGAGTTGGAGGCCACGCGCACTCCTATGAGACCTCGCTGATCCTCGGAATTCTCCGAGATGCGCAACTTTCACCACTTTCGTTGGCTCCTGGGAGGTCAGCGGAGTCGGGGAGCACGGGTCCAGCCTGGGAACCCGCAGCTCGTGGGGCGGCTATGAGGTGCGCAATTTTTCAGCTATTTTCGCAGGCTCGTGGGAGGCACGGCGGATGAGTTGGTAGCGCAGATCGTGCATATCATGCGATCTGTCGCGCGTGGAGAAGGGGTTGGGTGCGCCTCGGGTCATTGCTGGGGGGCCCCCATCCGTCAGCAAGCACGCGTAAACAAAGGTTCCCGTTGTCTCTGGGGTTAGGGGACACCTGGGCAGAAGACGTGGAGAGGGCTTTGGTGCCCTCTGGGCCATAACGCTTGTTATGCCCCCTACCCTCCCCCCTGCTTTCCCCCCGCTTAGCGTAACGCTTCCCCCCTCAGTGCGTCCCCTGCACTGCCGCAGTGCGTCCGGCACCACAGGGGTTGGGGGTGCTACGTTCTGCCCCCTCCCGTCCCCCCCCCATCCCTCCCCCGTAACGCCCGTCCTGGCCGTGAATACAAGGGAAAATGAGCTCGTGTGCCCCGGGATCGGACGGAGAATGATCTCGGAGCCTTCCGGCCGGCACAGCTCCGGGAGGAGTGGTCCTCCTCCGCGCGCGTGCCGCGTATAGTGTCGACGTCGACGTCGATGCGGCAGGCGACGCCCTGCGGCAGGCTGACGTGCTATCCTCCTGCGCGGCAGGCCTAAGGGCGCGCGTCGCGTCGCGTCGACGCGGCGGCTAAACGCCCCGCCCGCGGGCGCGGAAGGCCGAACGCCGCCGGCGGCCCGGAGTCGGCCGATGTGGAACGCGTCAAGTCGGCCGCGAGCGAGGTTCGAGCGTCGTGGCTCGAGGTTCCCTGTTTCTCTCCCGCTCGCTTCTGCTGTTGTGCTCTCGCTCTCTCTCTCTCTCTCTCTCTTTCTCTCTCTCTCTCTCGCTCTCTTTTTCCATTCCTGCTCTTCCTGATCCTTCCCCCTCGTCCATCCTTCAGTCCTGTCCCCTTTCCCACGGCCCCCTTCCTACATCCTCTTATCTGCCTGCTTCTTCTCCGCACCCTTGGACCAAACCCCCTCGCCACCCTCAGCTAATTACCTCTTTGCCCGTTTGTTCGACGTGCGGTCTGACCTCGAAAGGCGGCGTCATGCGCTCACTTGTAGCACGTCGACGCCCCTTGCACCAGAGTGAGGCGGGGCAACCAAGGCGACAAGGGGGCGCACTGCTCTGTGGCGGAGTGCAACCAGGTCGTCATCGGAAGTGGGGCAAACGGAGCTCGCGGTCGAACGCGTAGTGCTCGCAGTTCCAGGGGCGCATATGAGCGACGAAGGAAAACGGGTTCGTCTCCACCGACACTGGCGCGTGAGCTGCCCACGCAAGGTCGCGCGTGAGCGCTCTCGTTTATAATGTGGCGTGCCGCGCCGGCGACCCGCGTGAGCCACCGCGTAAAGTCGCTCTGCCGTTTCGCGTAAGGCCCGTCTCTTTTTGTTGCCGCTCTTTTGTGTCCCCCTGGTGTCGGCCTCCCGGCTGCTCCCGTCAGGAGGGAGAACAAAGTACACAGATACAACGAGTCGTCGTCTCCCAGGAAACTTGTTGGGAAAACATGGGAAGTGGGGGGGAAGACGAAAACCCAGGAAACACTGAAACATATGGGGAATCCTGGGCCTTGTGTGTAATTCTTTGTGTGTGTGTGTCCCTTGGCCCCTGGATTCTGGTCGGTCGGCCATGGGCGTGCCTTGTGCTGTGTGGGCCCCGCTCCCGCGGGGGCGGCGCGCACGCTGGCGCACCCCTTGTGGTAATTTTGGGGCTCCGCGGCGGGCGCGCCCGGGCCGTGCAGCTGGGATGGCGGCGTGCTGTGGGGTGTCTGTGCCGAGTCTTCTGGGCTGGCGGCCGCCCTCTAAGGTGATGGGCCTGTTCTCCACCACCACCACCATAAGTGGGAGGGGAGACGGAGGAGGAGGAGGAGGAGGAGGAGGAGGTGGAGGAGGAGGACCCCCTCTCCCTCCAACTCATGGTGGTGGTGGTGGTTGGAAGCAGGCCCATCACACGGGGGACGCGCAGCACTCAGCACCCCGCAGGTGCGGTCGGAGTGAGGGAGCGGGCTGGCGGGTCGCGGGGACGACGACGACGGCCACAACAACAACAACCACGACAACATCAACAGACAGCAACAACCGAGACGGCGACGACAACAACACCAACACCAGTACCAACACCAACATCAACATCAACACCAACACCACGACCAACACCAACCCAGTCCAACAAACACCAACAACAAACACCCGCATCAACACCAACAACGATAAGACCAATGCCAACAACAACAACAACAATAAAACACACAGCAACCAGTGTAAGACTGTTCGCTCCTACCTGCTCGCATGCCACTCAACACGTAT
Organism: Prorocentrum cordatum; assembly: GCA_963575745.1. Taxonomy (NCBI): domain Eukaryota; class Dinophyceae; order Prorocentrales; family Prorocentraceae; genus Prorocentrum; species Prorocentrum cordatum. The sequence continues at coordinate 381,307 of CAUYUJ010005324.1, forward strand.
ATTTCAAAACCTCGATACCCGCCTTCCCCGTTTTCGACCGTGGGGTATGTCGTTTTGTCTACCTGCTACGCGCATGTGGCGCATCCCCTAGAAAAATGGAGGAAAGGACGGATGGGAGGGAGTGGGGAAAGGATGGAACATGACAGAGATTAGCATGACGCGAAGGCCAGGAACAGAATCAGACGGGCTGATCGGGCTGGTCGACCTTACAATTTCGGGGGGGTCGGGAAGGCGGGCCAAGGCGGCCACGTCAAGGAGGCGGGTTGTTGAAGCGTGGGTACTGCAGGAATCGCGAGAAAGTTTCGAACGATTGAGCGATTCCGAAACACATCGTAAGAGACGCCAGAACGATAGCGTCGTTCTTGAGCGTTGGGGGCGCGGCGTTCGAATAATTTGCGAGTGCTTCCAACGCAAGGGCGCAATTCCTGTTTAAATGTTGAACAGGTCCCGCACGACAGCGCGATTGTGAAATTCATTGTGAGGAAAATGCTATCTCGCGAGAGCCGCTGTTGTCGTAATCAGGGAGCCACAGACCCACTGCCTTTTTGTCCCAAAAGGGTGCGAGCCCTGGGATGAGCACTGTATTGAAAACTACACTGGTCACTGGAGGGGGTCAACGGTCCTTATTGTTCAGACATGAGATTTCAACTGCAACAGTGGCAGCAGCAACCATCATTCTACCGCAATGTCCCATCATTCGACATGCACCGTGCATCCATCGTGCTAGCTCGCCTTTCTCATTGGGACTTTGCTTGCGCGGAGAGGCTGTATTCCCTTAGCCCGATGAGGCCATTGGGATTGTGTTTGCACGGGGGATTCCGCCGGATAAGGTCTTGACAGCATATTTTCCGCGGCGCCTCGACATCCCCAGCCCGGATGGCACATCGATTTGGCAATCGCCTTGCCCAGGTTTTGCTTCCAGGCATCACCGCGCCCGGGTGCCCCACAACCTTGGGGAGAGGCCCTCAACCCCTGGGAGAGCCCCCCCGGCCCCCTTGGGACAGCCTTCGGGACTTGTTGGAAAGCCCCCAAAGCCTCCCAAAAGCCTTTTGAGCGCCCGTTGGAAAAATGCGGGCCCTCGGGAGTCGTGTAGAAGCCGCTGAACTGGAGGGCTTCTGGGCCTTCTGAAGGACGTTTCAAGGCATTTTCTGGGAAGTCCTGGATCGGAGGAGCTTCTGGCCTCGGGGAGGGGGAATAAGAGGAAAAGGGGGCGGAAGGAGGAGGAGGAGGAGGAGGAGGAAAAAGGATAAGGGAACACGTGGGGGGAGGAGGGGGAGGTGGAGGAGGAGGGGGACAACGACGATGAGGACGACGGGCTATGTTCTTGATGGTCGGCATTCTGGAGGGGAGAAGCTTCAGGACTTCGAGGAGTCTTGCGTAGAAGCGGAGGATGCATCGAGCGGGAGCGGCGTTGTTTGCATGGGGCAGCCGAGGCGGGAGCGCCCGGGTTGTGTAAAAGGGCAACGCAGTAGCGAGCGGGAGTGCCAGTTTTGTTGGGCAGCTTGTTTTCGGCGGCGAGCAAGGGTCCCGGTCCCGGACAGACAGGGAGGAGTGATCGAGCAGGAACGCCGTCGTTTTCGTTCTGTGGTTGTCGCTGGTGTTGTAGCTGCAGTTGTAAGACTTGCTGTAGTGGCTGTTGTTGCGGGTGTTGCTGTTCCCCCCATCGCTCCGATGTGTTGTTTCCCCCATCGGTTCCTTTTTCGTCGAAGGTCGACTTCCTCCCGTTCACGTGCAGGCAGTGCAGCCAGGTGTTCTGCCTCAGCCACTACCGTTATGCGGACCACATGGCGGGCGCCTAGCGGCACACCCCGTGCCCCGGACCGCAGGAGGACGCGCTCATGCCAGGGACAAGGTCACAGCGGACGCCTCCTGCTGGCAGTGTTCGGCATCATGGGCAACGATTGGGGCCGGGAGCGGGCACGAGGGGGTGGATGACGAGGGCGGGGGAGTGAGGCAGGGAGGGAGGGAGGGAGGGAGGAGACAGGAGGGGGATTGAGGGGGGGAGGGAGGGAGGGAGGGAGAGGGAGGGGAGGGAGGGGAGGGAGGGAGGGGGGGAGGGAGGGAGGGAGGGGGGGAGGGAGGGAGGGAGGGGAGGGGGGAGGGGAGGGAGGGGAGGGGGGGGGAGGGAGGGAGGGAGGGAGGGGAGGGGGGAGGGGAGGGGAGGGAGGGAGGGGAGGGAGGGGAGGGAGGGAGGCGGCGCACGGGGCGCCCACGCGGCGGCGCGAGGCGCCCACGCGGCGGCAGGGCGGCGGGGAGCGGCCACGAGGCGCCCGCGCGGCGGCAGCGCGGCGACCTCTTCCGACGGGACCATGCAAGTAGGCAGTAACTGGCTAGGCCGGGGGAGTAAGAGGGCCCAGTGTTCGCACTGAGTGGGGCACGTCTAGAAGTGTGCTATGCCTACACGCCGGAATGCAGATGCAGACGCAGGCAGGAACTAGCTAGGTCGGAGGAGTGAGAGGACCTAGTGTTCGCACTGAGTGGGGCACGTCTAGAAGTGTGCTATGCCTACGCACCGGAATGTAGATGTAGACGCAGGCAGGAACTAGCCAGGTCGGGGGAGTAAGAGGACCCAGTGTTCGCACTGAGTGGGGCACGTCCAGAAGTGTGTTATGCCTACACACCGGAATGTAGATGTAGACGCAGGCAGGAACTAGCCAGGTCGGAGGAGTAAGAGGACCCAGTGTTCGCACTGAGTGGGGCACGTCTAGAAGTGTGTTATGCCTACACACCGGAATGTAGATGTAGACGCAGGCAGGAACTAGCCAGGTCGGGGGAGTAAGAGGACCCAGTGTTCGCACTGAGTGGGGCACGTCTAGAAGTGTGCTATGCCTACACGCCGGAATGCAGATGCAGACGCAGGCAGGAACTAGCTAGGTCGGAGGAGTGAGAGGACCTAGTGTTCGCACTGAGTGGGGCACGTCTAGAAGTGTGCTATGCCTACGCACCGGAATGTAGATGTAGACGCAGGCAGGAACTAGCCAGGTCGGGGGAGTAAGAGGACCCAGTGTTCGCACTGAGTGGGGCACGTCCAGAAGTGTGTTATGCCTACACACCGGAATGTAGATGTAGACGCAGGCAGGAACTAGCCAGGTCGGAGGAGTAAGAGGACCCAGTGTTCGCACTGAGTGGGGCACGTCTAGAAGTGTGTTATGCCTACACACCGGAATGTAGATGTAGACGCTGGCAGGAACTAGCCAGGTCGGGGGAGTAAGAGGACCCAGTGTTCGCACTGAGTGGGGCACGTCTAGAAGTGTGTTATGCCTACACACCGGAATGTAGATGTACACGCAGGCAGGAACTAGCTAGGTCGGAGGAGTAAGAGGACCCAGTGTTCGCACTGAGTGGGGCACGTCTAGAAGTGTGCTATGCCTACACACCGGAATGTAGATGTAGACGCGGGCAGGAACTAGCTAGGTCGGAGGAGTAAGAGGACCCAGTGTTCGCACTGAGTGGGGCACGTCTAGAAGTGTGTTATGCCTACACACCGGAATGTAGATGCACACGCAGGCAGGAACTAGCCAGGTCGGAGGAGTAAGAGGACCTAGTGTTCGCACTGAGTGGGGCATGTCTAGAAGTGTGCTATGCCTACACACAGGAATGTAGATGTACACGTAGACAGTAACTAGCCAGGTCGGAGGAGTAAGAGGACCCAGTGTTCGCACTGAGTGGGGCATGTCTATAGGTAGACTATGTCTACACACGAATGTAGATGTACACGCATCGATCGACGCATCTGCACATATACGAATTAACAGGTATTGAGATGTCGCAGTCTGTGTGGGAAACGTTTTAGTTTCGCTGTTTCGAGTGATTGGTCGGGTATGTGCAGCTGTTGGCATGGCTCACGCCCCATAGTGTGCACCTTCAGCTCGCATCGTGAAGCGTACACGACATAGTTTCCCCGTATAGCTTCAATGTTTTATATACCACGCCGCAGAGCTTACAACACATAGCTTTCACCACAGCTTTCACCTCATAGCTTCTACCGCATATATTTTGTCTCCACAGTGCAACACCGCACTGTGTGAGATCCACGCTGGCACACAAGGTCACTTACGTTGCTTTCTAGCGATGCGCATCTAGAGCTATGTATGTCTGTCCTTACCTACATCAGTGTGTACATCTGCTTGTGTTGTGCAACTGTGTAAATATAGTGAAACATATACGTATACATGCAAGTTGGAGGCCAGGGTGCCCTACGCTCTCCAGACCTGTCGCGCTCGAGCGGGCGCGGGTGGCGGAGCTGCCCCAACGCCGCCGGCATGGACAACAGGCCCGGGCCTCGGGGCTCAAGACACGGGGGTCAATGCAAACAGGGGCCAGCCAGGGCGCCAGCTCTTGCTGTATCCTGCAGAGCCAGGGGCGCTTTGACCCGGGCTTGGGCGCAGGATCTGGCAGGATCGTCCAGGATCCCGCGTGGTCCTTCGGAGGTCGATAGGCCTCCTACCCTGACACGTCGATCAGCGAGTTGGCCGTTTTCGGTTCGCGAGAGGGCGTCGCGGCCGTCACTCTTGCGGGTCCAGGTCCGTCGGCTTCGGGCCCTGGGCCGTTTTCTCGACAGGGAGGTTTACGCAAGGGAGGCGTGTCCACCGCCGAAAATCCTGCAGGGCCCGACTGAACCCCGGGCTTGCGCTGACCCGGGTCAGCTGCGTCCCCGAAGGCCTCGAGGTGTGGGCCCCGAGCCGCGGGGCCCCGGGCCGCGGGGCAGGGGCTCTGCCGGCCGAGCCCGCAGTTGTGTGTGCTGCTCGGGGCGCGCTCGCCCCCTCCTCCTCCTCCTCCTCCTCCTCCTCCTCCTCCTCCTCCTCCTCCTCCTCCTCCTCCTCCTCCTCCTCCTCCCCCTCCTACTCCTCCTCCTCCTCCTGGAGCCGCACCCGCCGCAGGGGGGGGGGAGGGAGGTCGGCAGAGCCCCCCCGGCGGCCCCGCGCCTCGGGGCCCCCGGTCTCGAAGCGTGGGCCGCTGATCGCAGGCCTGGAGGTTGACACCAACACCAAGGTCGGCGGTGTGCTTCCACCGGGGGAAGACGGTCCCGATCTCGGTGACGGAGGTGATGTCCTGGCTTCCAAGGTGACCGAACGATTGCCACCAACACCGAACTCTTAGGACCGTCTTCCCCACGTGGAGGCAACCCCCTGTGCTGGTGTTGGTGCCAATTTCCAGGCCTCCAAGTAGACGCGCTAACATTGTGTTAGTTAACGGCGATGTGCAGTGGGGGCGCGCATCAAGAAACCATGTGCTTTTCGTCAGGGCTATCCTGGGCTTCTTCGCTCCGCCCGCTGCGCGGTGACTTCCCGCAGCCGTTGAAGAAGCTGCTGCGTTCAGGGCGCTCCCGGATTCCCCTCAGGCGCACCTCGCGCGCCTTGCGAGGGTTTCTTGCGGCCGCGCCCTCACTGTAGGACAGCCAATTGTAGGAAGGCGTGGTCCGTGGCCAAGCCAATTGTACGAGCGCGTGGTCCGCGTTCTCCCACAACTCGCCGTGCCGTTGTCGCTCGATACATTCGCACGGTCGAAATGTAGGAAACGGTGTTTCGTGATTTCCCACGTTTTGTTCTGCGCGAGCTCGGTGTCACAAAAATCAGAGTCCCACCATCGCCGTTAACCAGCATCGCCGTTAGCGCGGCCTTGGGTTAGTTACGTCGGGCACTTCCCTCTGCAGGAGGAATATCCAAAAATAGTCAACAACATCGTCTGGGGACGATTTTCCAATTGCTTTTGACATTTTTGGAGTTTCTGTTTGTGGGAGTCTGTTTTATGTTTCGTCCAAAACCGTTCCTGTAGGAGGACATGCCCGAACGTACTGAAGCGCCGGAGAGGGCGATGGTGTGCCCGTTCTGCTCGAAGGGCAGTCGCGGCGGCGAGCAGCGCGGAGGCAGGCCTCAGCGCCGCGGTGAGCAGCGCAACCCTCCGAGGAGGAAAAGGTCCTTTACCTTAACTATGATGTTCCAGCCTACTTGAGCCTTGACCGCCGTAAAGAATTTCGAGCACCGAAAAATACAAAAAATACCGAAACTTGAGGATTTTCATGCGTCGGGCCCTGGAGGGCGATACTCGTTCGACACTGTTTCGACACTCGTTTCAGGATTCGCCTCGAAATTCTTGTCTCCCCAACCCAGTACGGTCGGACCGAGGTATGAGATCGATGTTGGTTCTGGGAGGGTACCCTAGTGTGCTTCGTGTTTGTCCCATGTTCTTGTGCATCCTGGGGGAGGGTGTTTTCGGTGATCTTGTGGTTTGGGGTGTGTTTTGGTCGGCGGAGGGTTGCATGTTCTTGAAGGATGAGTTTCTGTCCCAGGTCAGACCGTACACATACACACACACACCTCCCAGCAGGTGGGAGCTCTTATCGGCGGGACGTCAACTAGGCCGCCTCACCGATCCTACCGGGCTCGTCCTTGGACTGGGATCGGTGCATGCAACATCATGGCCAGGCTGACGATGTGATGCGTTCCCACAAGTCTGACACAGACACCCTGACCCCTGCCCCTGTTGCTCGCCGCCGGCATCCGCATAAGCGAGGGGGAGGACCCGAACGCCACGTGGGAGCGGCACATCATGAGCGGGGACTGCTCGAACCCAGCTGGCGAGGGCGTGCGCAAGAGGCCGAGGTGCCCAGTACCAGGGTGCAAGGATCGAAACAGAAGAACAACAAAGTGATCGTTTTTTTATTCATCGTTTTGTCGACCGGCGTGGGCCCCCACACCCCTTTCCCCCCCCCATGGAGTAGATATCGGCTGGTTTGTGGCGCCTGTTTCGAGCGGTTGGAGTCTTCCCAAGAGGCAGCACGCTTGCAAACAGTCGCACTAAGCAGAGGTCTGGAGCCAGACCCCCCCCTCCCCCCCTTCCCGCCCAATGTCGAAACGCCCAATGAAAAAACGCTCACAGATCACAACCCAGGATTTTCGAAGCCCCTGGACCCACACCCAGGCCATCACGCGACGGGAGGTGTTTGTCTTTGATGAGTTTTTCCTGGGGGCTCCCGCTGGGCCTCAGGTCATCTGTTTCTTATTCATTGTTTTGCCGATCGGCGCGGGCCCTCGCATCCCCTCCCCCCCCACCCCCATGGAGTAGATCTTGCCTGTTTTGGCGCCTGTTTCAAGCAGGTGGAGTCTCCCCCATAGGACGCACCGTTGGAAACAGTCGCATCAAGCAGAGGTCCAGAGCCAGACCCCCCCCCGTTCCGCCGGATGCCGAAACGCCGACTGGGGAAAGCGCCCGCAGGAGAAGCTGGCCCCAGGGAGTGGGTCGAGGCCCCCGGGGCTCCGCCCTGCGAAGACAGATGCTCGCCATCGCTCGGACGCGTGCATTTCTCCCTCGGCGAGGGCCCTCGAGGAGCCTCCTCGCTCATCTGGCGAAAAAACCTCGCGCGAGACCGAACAAAAAAAACACACAGGGAAATGGACGTCCGAGCGATGGCCAGTGCGTCGGGGCCCCCGGCGCGCCCCGCGCAGAGAGGGGGCGTGTCCAGCGCCGACCCACGAGGTCTCCGCTCGGAGCTCCGACAGTCTCGCCGCCCCCTCCGAGCTCGCTTCGCTTCCTCCGGGCTCGATTCGGGTCGACTTCGACGGCGACGTCCGATTCCGCCTCGATTCGACGGGAGCAAAGAGCAAGAACAAAAAGCAAGCAACACAAACAAACACGCAAACAACACAAAAATGTCACAACACCAAAAACACAACAACAACAACAACAATTCAAAAAAAACACAAACAACACACACACAAAAAAAAACACATTCAAACACACACACACACACACACACACGTGTTTGTTGTGTTTTTCCCCACAGGGATTCCGATCTGGGCTCCGAGTTCTCAACGGAGGCCTACTAGCCTGCCGATTTCCGGCGATTCGACTTCTCCCGACTCGGCTGCCGATTGCCGCCGATCCGCTTCGTTTCGATCGCCGATTCGACCTGTCGATTCGATGCTGGGCTCCGCGGCCCTCCGGCCTGCCCCACCCACGCATGGAGGCTGTCAGATGTCTAAGAAGCGCTCCGGATCCGCCTCGAATGTCAACAACAAATTGTTGGCGAATGGCGACTGCACACCGCGCCCGCAATGCCCACGGCAACTGCTGCTGATTTCTGCTGGTGCCCAGCCAGGATCCATCGCCTGGTCTTCGTTCCACACGAGGCCCCCGGAAGTCCAGAACCCTTTCCACGGGGCCGGTTTCTCATTCTTGGTCGCTGCTTGGCGGCCCCAGCAGGGCCGGTCCAGGGCCCCCCAGAGACCAAAAATAGTAAAATCCTTCCGTCTCGATGATTTTACGGTGCGAGTGGGCCTGGGATCTTCCGCGGGTCAACGTGAGGGGGGGTGGTAGGCTCAGGAGGGGCTGAATCGACCCCCGATCGCCCATGGATCGCCGATACGGGTTGGACTGCCCTGTGGGCCTGCCCAGGCGTGTGAACACAGAGCCTGGCCTCGCGAAATGCAGACTGAGGCAAACTGTTCCCAACAGTTGGGAAAGGTACCAGGCATTTCATGTGTTCGGTGGGACGTCGGGCGTTCTCGTGGTTTCGCGTAGGCTCTCAAGCGTCGGGTTGTTTTCCAGCAGCTGCGCTTCGCCCAAGGCCGTTGGAGACCCGAACTACGACCGGAAAGCCAGACATCCTCGCGTCGTGAGAAGCCGCGATCGGAGTTCCTGGTTGCCGAAGTCGGGCTCCATGCGCCTTCACCGCAGCCAGCCCCCTGCCCCCCGAGCCAGTACCCCCTTATCTCAAGCGTTGGTGACGCGTCCTGACTTGCTTGTAGACCAACCGAGGAATTGTCTCAGAACTTTTGGGGGGGGCACGACATGTTGTTAGGTCGTATCCAGCTGAGACCGTATTGTTTTGCTAGGTTGGCTTGGCACCTTAATAACAGTGTTGTTGTTCGCGCGTTTGTCATGTACCAGGACAACCGTTGTTGTGGGCCTATAGTTAAGGGAACCCGGACGGTTGGTCCCTGCTCCATTATCGTCATATGTTTGTAGTATTCTCATTATTCGTATTCGTGTTAGTATTAATATTAGTTTTATCATTCCTCTTGTTCCTCTTTTCCTTCTCTTGAACAGGAGAAGCTCACGGAGACCACCAGCATCGTGTGCACGGCGTGCGGCAGCCGCACGTGCATGCGGCACCGCTACGAGGACGCCCACCCGTGCGCACGCGCGCAGCCCTCCAGGCCCGCGCCAGGGGCCTGTCCAGTCCCCTCCGTGGGGGTGACGGGTTTCGGGGGCGTAGAATCGTGCCGTGTCGACAGGCGGCGACCCCGCCAGCGACGTTCAACGTTGAACGCCAGGGGCCACCCAGAATCGTTCGATGCGGAACGATTTGGACGCTTCTGGGCCGGCCGATCGTTCAAGTTTGAACGATTTGGACGCCGAAGTCAGCGCGACACGAACCTGACGCACAGGGGTAGCACGGTCGAGGTTCGAGGTTTTCGGACGTTTGCACGTTCACCTGTCTCGGGGGCAACGTAAAAAGGAGTGGCAGGCTCGAGGTTCGAGGTTCTCGGGCCTTTGCACGTTTGCCCGCGGTTTCTCGGCGGCGTTCGAGCCTCGGGGTGCGTGGGCGGGGGGGGGGGGGGCGGTCTCGGGGGCAGCCGCCTACGGTGCTGGCAGGCTCGAGGCTCGAGGTTCTCGGACGCTGGAGCGTTCGCCCGCGGCTTCCCGGCGGCCTCCGAGCCTCGCCGAGGGCGGCTCTCCGGGAGGGCCCGCACCGTCCCGAGCGGCCGCCGGAGACCCGAGCCGCGCCCCGACAAGAAGGCCCAGAGGGACCACGGCGGGCCTCCCATGGCCGCTCCGCTGCGCCCTCCTCCCGGCATCTCGCTCGGGCGTGTGCACTCTTCCTTCGGCGAGGGCCATCGAGGAGCCCCCTCGATCATCTGTGGCGAAACAGCCACGCACGAAGCCGAACAAAAAAACACCGGGAAGGGACGTCCGAGCGATGGGCAGTCCTCCGGTCCCCATGGGAGGGCCCGGGCGGGGAGCCGCCGGTGTCTCCGCCAGCCCAGCGCCGCGAGGCTCGCGGAGCGCCGGCCCTGGACGCGTACAGTCAACCCGCATAGTAAGGATGGCAATTGTTTTTTTTTTTTTACAGCCGCAGGCGGAAGCGCCGGCGGCGAGCGGTCACGGTCGGGCTGCGGCCGCGACTACATGCGAAGGATGGCAATTGTCAGGAGGGGAAAAACACACAGACACAACTAATCGTCGATCCCCCAGAAAATATGGGACTTGGGCGGGAAGACAAAAACCCGGAGAATATGGGAAGAGATGGGGAATCATCTTCTTATTTGTGTGCATTTTTTTTGTGTGTCCTGGGGCCCGTTGAAATTGTTCAGAGGAGGAAAAGGTGCCCATACTCGCAGGCCTAGAGGTTGACACCAACACCAATTTCGGCGGTGTGCCTCCAACGAGGGGAGAAGATCCCGATCTCGGTGACGGTGGTAATATTCTGGCTTCCAAGGTGGCCGAAACATTACCACCAACACCTAAATCTAGGATCATCTTCCCCCCGTGAAGGCAACCCCCTGTGTTGGTGTTGGTGCCAATTTCCAGGCCTCCAACATACCTCTACCCTCCCCTCGTTTCCGCCTTCTTGGGGCTCCATGGAGCCTTCGTCGTCGCCCCTTGCCGGATTCGCCTTTGAACTCCTGGTCAGGGCGCACCCCGGGAGAGGTCCGGGGAACAGCGGATATCGGTGCCTTTTGGTGGTATCCCCACTTGTCCCCGAAGGTGCCCATGCATTCTTGCCTCCTCGGTCCGTCCCTGGCCGCATTCGTCGGGGGAGAAAAAGATACGGATACGTGTTGTCCCCCTTCGTTTTCGGCCTTTCCTGGTCCTCCTGGGGAATCCTCGTCGTCACCGCTGGATTCGCCTCGAAATTCTGGTCAGAACGCACCCCAGGAGAGGTCCGGGGACAACACGTATCCGTATCTTTCCGCCCCCCAACATTCGCCGGCCGCGCCCCGCTCGGGAAGCTTTGGAACGGCCTTCCAGGGCCCTTTGCATCCCGATCGCGCAGCATCTGGCGCCGCGAAAGCATTTGCACCGAATCTGTTTGACAGGTCTGTGATTTCTGGGGGCCCCTGCAGGGCTCTGGGACCGTCAAACAATTTTCAGGATTAATAGCCGTTGCATTCCTTTGTGGAGCCAAATTGTGAAACATCACGATGTCGGAATGTCTGTGGCCGCTTGCGGCCAGTTCCGCTAACTTGCCAGCGCAACGTTTCGCGTGGCGACGCTCTTCGAGAAAAACCATTGAGAAAGCCGCAACAGTTGGCAGCTCTCGTCTTCTTTTCCATTGAGGGCTCTCATGGGGCCTCTCTGATTCATGGTGGTGCGCGGCAGTTTGATTGCTGAGTGCAAGACGTGATTCTAGAGCCCGCAGGGCGCACGGTGTGCCCCAAGGGGTGATTAAGCTTGCACGCAGAGTTTGCAATACGGGGTTGGTAGGGATACTACATCGACGAGGGAAGGTACCAATCGTTGGGGCATATTTGCGCCCCTTGGGGGAGTAGGCGATCTTGGAGGCCAGCTAAGAGCCTTTTGTGGTTCTTGGGGCACGACGTGCCTGAAGGTTGTGCCAAATTGAGACTACACGGCGATGTCTCGGGGCTCGGGGGCCAGCCGAGCGCCCAACATTCACGAAGTGCGTGGGGTGTGTGCATAAGTGAGGTTCACATCGAAGTAGAAAGGCAATTCACTTGTATTTGCACATTTGTCCCAAATCATGTGTTTTGCACGTGTCCCTGGCACCTGAGAGCGCATATCACTCGTATTTTCACGTGTCCAGGTAAAGTGTAGGGCAAAGTGTAGGGCAAAAAATGCGTGAAGGGCACCCCTCCCCGAAGTGGAGAGGGGTTTGGGAAGAGGAAACAAACATCTCGCTACACCAGAGTCTACAGGACTTGTCCGATTCTGTCATACTCTGACCAGAGATTCTAGCACGGTTTTGGGCCGTTTGGAGGGCGACTTTTGGGTATGATGTTGAGTGCGAGGCATTAGGCCCCTGAGGGCCGCCAGCAGAACCTCGGTGCTGCTGGATGTGCTTGCCAAGACAAAGGGTCCCGGACATCCGACGTCCTGACTTATTCACAACGTGGTTCCTCAGAACGTTCTTTGTTAACAACGTGGCTCCTCAGAGCGATGACGTTTTCACAACGTTGCTCCCCAGAGTCTGAAGTTTGATCACAGCGTGGCTCCTCAGAACTCTGGGCCCCTTCCTGGGGACAGGCTTTTATCACGAGCCGCTTTGTTGGCGGCCCCCGTGGCCCCAGCGAGGGCCCCACCAGGAGGCCGGGAGTCGCCAGTAGCTCCCTGCCGTGCAGACTCTTTCCTTGAGACCCGGCGCTGCGAAACAGATGCAACCTCGTGACAAAGTGCGAGCCCAGCCATCCGAAACCCCAGCCGGATGGGCCCGCTTCGGGCCCAGTCGGGGCTCAGCCAGGGCGCGCGATGTTGCTGGACCCTGCAGGGCCAGGGTCGCATCGACTAGGACCTTTCGTGTTGACCCGGGTTTGGGCGCATGATTTTGCAGGATGTTGCAGGCTTCTCCAAGGCCCAACTTGCCCGGGTCTGGATTGACTCGGCCCGAGGCCGAACCAAATAGAAAAAACACGCCCCGCGTGCCACAAGAGTGCCCACGCCAGGATCTCCGGGAAGTCCCCCAAAAGCCGCGCGCGCCGGCCGTGGCCGCGAGGGCGCTCCGGGGCAGCGCGCATGTCGCGGGCGGGAAGGCTCTCGGGGAGCATGCCTCGACCCCCCCCATGCAAGTCGCCTGCAGCGGAGGCCCGCGTCGAGAAGTAAGTCGGGCCTGTTCCTCTGCAGGAGGAATGTTCGAGCATAGTCAAAACATAGTCGGGAGACGATTTTGTTGCAAGCATGTTTGGATCATGCTCCATTTTTCGGCCCAAATCCGCGTGCAAGGGGGCAGGCCCGACTTGAGCCAAAAGGCGCCCGGCTTGCCTCCAGGGTGCCCTGGGTTCCCCTGGCGTCGATGGTGCTCTGCGATGAGAAGCGCGGCGCTCCCACGCCAACAAAAATCAATGGACGTCCTGGGGTCTCAGGGTTGGGTCTCTTGTGGGAGGCTTCTTGCGGTGGGGCTCCTGTTGCAATCGTCGCCGATGTGGGGGTCCGGTGGCCCCACCACGCCCAAGGACGCGCGCATGCGCCATCGGGAGCCCATCGCCCACCCGGTGGCGACGCATCGCCGATGCAGCATACATTAGTGAGGGGGCCGTCTACAGGAAGGGGGGGCCACCCCAAAACGCTAACAACCAGGCCGGGGGGCACAACTAAAATGTAATATTCAAAATTACGTTCTATCCGAAGGCATGGTTTGGAAAATCCAGAATTATGGTTTGTTGTTGTTTTTGCCGTGAAGGGCTGTGTGTGCTTGAATTCAGAAATCGTGATTTTATTGTGGGAAGGCTTCGCCTCTTTCGCCCTTCTGGAAGTGTTGTTGCACGATGAACGCCACGTGCGAAACATGTTTGTGGGGAGTTGCGTGTGTAGTTTCATTCGCGGTTGATCGCGTAGTTGGTTTCGTTGCTGCTCGCATCCGTCACGGTCCACCCAGCAAGAGCACCCAGGCGAAATGTCTTGATCAGGGAAGCGCGGGAACATTCCGTGTAACGAAGAGAAATTGATGGGGAAGCCGTCAAGCTGAATTTCGCGGGTCAGCCCTGGCACGCCCGGGAGTGAATGCACATTCGCGGCCCTTGCCGAAACAGGCAGGGCGCAGAAGAATGATGAGGAGGCGGGGGAGGGGGAGGTGGGGGGAGGAACGCGAGGAGGACGAGGACTGAAAGGAAGAAGGGAGGAGCGACGGGAGTAGCAGGAGGGGGGCGAGCAGAAGTATGATGACATTAACTGCGCAAGCTTTGGGGGGGGGAGGAGGACGAGGAGGAGGAAGAGGGGGGGCAGGGGGATGAGGAGGAGGAGGAGGAAAGGAGGAGGAGGAGGAGGATGAGGAGGAGGAGGAGAGGGAGGAGAATTGGGCGAGGAGGAGGAGGAGGAGGAGGAGGAGGACGACGACGACGAGCGTACAACGCGCCCACGCGCGTGCGCGCGAGGTGTGAATTCTGCATTGTTCTCAGCGGTCTGGCAACGAAGGGGCCTGGAAACGAAGGGGTTCTTGGGCGGTGACCGAATGGGTGTTCCAGGTAGCGCAGGGCTGCAGCGCGCCAGCCAAGTGGCTCAGCGCGCAACGCGCCCGCGCGCGCGCCGGCGCGAGCTGTGAATTCTGTATCATTTATAATAGAAGGGCCGCAATGTTGGCATGGGAGCTCAAGTGGTCCCCTAGCGGAGACCGATTGGATTTCCGATTTACCATGGGTTTGTAGGACGTCGGCGAAGTGGCTCAGCGCGCAACGCGCCCACGCGTGCGCGCGCGGGCGCGAGCTGTGAATTCTGTGTTATCCACAGAAGAAGGGCAGTCGTGCTGTCCTGGACACTAAAGTGGCCCCCCAGCGGTGACCGACTGGATTGTCAAATTGGCATGGGGGTGTAGCATGTCGGCCAAGTGGCTCAGCGCACAAGTCGCCCGCGCGCGCGGGAGCGAGCCGCCACTCTGCGTTATCCAGAACAGAAGGGCCGCCATGGTGGCTTGGGAGTTCAAGCGGCCCCTTAGTGGTGGCCGATTTCTTTTTCCAATTTAACATGGGCTTCTAGCATGTCGGCCGAGTGTCTCAGCGCACAGCGCGCCCACGCGTGCGCGCGCGAGCTGTGAGTTCTACCCGCAATAGCAGGGCCGCCATGCTGGCCTGGGAAATCAAGCGGCCCATTAGCGGTGACCGATTGAATATCCGAGATAGCTCGAGTTCGTAGCGTTTTGGTTAAATTGTTCAGCGTACAACGGGCCCACGCGCGCGCGCGCCCGCTTGCGCTCGCGCGCGCGAGCTGTGAATTCTGCATCACCAACCATAGAATGGCCGCCACGTTTGCTTAGAAACTTAAGTGGCCCCTTAGCAGTAACCGACGGACTTCCAAGTTAGCAAAAGGTCGTAGCATGCCGGTTAAGTTGTGCAGCGCACAGGGCGCCCGCGCCTGTGCGCGCAGGCGCGAGCTGTGAACCCTGTATTCTCCGCAATGCAAATGCAGCCACGTTGGCCTGAGAACTCAAGTGGCCCCTTAGCGGTGGCCGATGGTATTTTCCATGTTTAACATGGGTTTGTAGCATGTCGGCCAAGTTGCCCAGCGTACAAGGCGCCTCGCGCGCGCGCCCGCGCGCGCGAGTTGTGAATTTTCGTGCTACCCGCAGTAGAAGGGCCGCCATGTTGGCTTGCACACTCAAGTAGCCCCTTTGCGGTGGCTTCCAGCATGTCAGCCAAGTGGCTCAGCGCGCAACGCGCCCCCCGCGCGCGCGCGGGCGCGAGCTGCGAACCCTGATCCAAAGTAGAAGGGCCGCCGTGTTGGCTTGGAAACCCGGATTGATTTCCAGGTTAGCACTGGTTTGTGGCATGTTGGCCAAGTGGTTCAGCGCTCAACGCACCCACCCGCGCGCGCGAGTTGCGACTTCTGGATCACTTGGTTACCCAGAATAGAAGGGCCGCCACGATTGCCTGGAAACTGAAGTGCAACCCTATCGTTGGCTGATTCGATTTCCGAGTAACCATGAGTTTGCAGCGTGCCGATTAAGCTGTAAATTATTTATTGCACGCCATAGAGTGGCCGTCATGTTGGCCTGGAAGCCATAGTGGCCCCTTAGCGGTGGCCGATTGGTTTTCCCAGTTTACCTAGGGTTGCCGCATGTCGGCCAAGTTGCTCAGCGTACAACGCACCCGCGCGCACGCGCGGGCGCGAGTTGTGACCTCTGCATCGCTCACAACAGAAGGGCCGCCGTATTGGCTTGGAAACGCAAGTGGCTCTCTAGCGATGGCCGACTGGATTTTCAATTTAACATGGGTTTGTAGCATGTCGCACAAGTGGCTCAGCGTAAAGGACGCCCACGCGCGCGCGCGAGCAGTGACTTACGAACTATCCACACCAGAAGGGCCGCTATGTTTGCTTGGAAACTAAAAGTTGCCCGTTGCGGTAGAAGATTGAATATGCTAGTTAGCATGTGGTTGTGCCATGTTGGCCAAGTAGCTCAGCGTACAACGCGCCCGCGCGCGCGGGCGCGAGCTGTGAACTCTGTATCATCCACGACAGAGGACCGCCGTGCTGGCCTGGCAATTCAAGCGGCCCCGTGGCGGTGGCCGAATGGATTTCCAAGTTAACATGGGGTTGTTGCATGTCGGCCAAGTGGCTCAGCGCACAACGCGCGCACGCGCGCGCGGGCTGTGCATCCTGCACTACCCACAATAGAAGGGCCGCTGTCTCCTGGAAACTCATGTGGCCCCTGAGCGGTGACCGATTGGAATTCCGAGTTCACATGGGCTTGTAGCATGTGGCTGAACGCACATAGCGCCCGCGCGCGCGCGCCCCCCCCCCCCGGCGCGTGCGAGCTCTGAAAGCCGTACTACCCGCAATATCGGGTCCTTTATGTTGGCATGGAAGCTCAAGTGGCCCCTCCGCAGTAACCGATTGAACTTCCGAGTTAACATGGGGGTTGTCGCGTATCGGCCAGGTGGCTCAGCGTACACGTCGCCCACGCGCGCGCTAGCTGTGAACTCTGTATTTTCCACCGTACAACGGCCACCATGTTGGCATGGAAAATCTAATTGGCCAATTAACGGTGACTGATTGTATTCCGAGTTAACATGGGCTTGTAGCATGTCGGTCACGTGGCTTAGCGTACAACGCGCCCGCGCGCGCGAGATGTGACTTCTGGACTACCCACATTAGAATAAGGGCCGCCATGTTGTGGCCTGGAAACTCAAATGGCCCCTTAGCGGTGACCGATTGGATTTCGAAGTTAGCCTGAGTTTGTAGCGTGTCGGTTACGTGGCTCGATTTACAAAACGCCACCGCGCGCGCGCGCCCGCGACCGCGCGAGCGCGAGTCGTGAATCTTGGGTTACCCACAAAAGAAGGGCCGCCGTGTTGGCCTGTGAACGAAGGTGGCCCTGAGAGGTGACCGACTGCATCTCCAAGTTAATATGTGGTTGGAGCATGTCGACCTTGTGGCTGAGCGCGCAACGCGCCCACGCGCGCGCGGGCGCGAGCTGTGAATTCTGTTGTGCCCACAATAGAAGGGCCGCTATGTTTGCCTGGAAACTCAAGCGGCCCTTCAGCGGTGGCCGAATGGATTTCCCAGTTAACATGGGGTTGCAGCACGTCGGCCAAGTGGCTCAGCGTACTACGCGCGCGCGCGGGCGCGAGCTGTGCATTCGGCGCGCGGCGGCCGCGGGCCTTTCTGCGTGGGAAATAAACACAATATGCGAGCGCGGGAATTTAGCCACACGCATTGTGGCCATGGGCCACTACGTAGGTAGGCGAACATACGGCTGCAAGGGGCAACGCCGCCGCGCGTTAGGGCGGGACACCATATTATGCGCGAGGGGAAAGCGCCGAGGCCATGTGCGGCCCGTGTCCAGCGCAGCCCGGTCGCCCCCGGCCTGGGTTGGAGGGGGCGAACTGGGCCATCCAGGGGGTGGATGAACAAGTGGGCCGTTCATCGGGTGGATGGAAGCGCGGTGGTGCGAGAAATCACAGCTGGGATTGCGGATGGCTCGGCCGTCCACTTTCACCTCGTCCCTCAACCATCTTTGCTGGAATCAGCTCCTGCCAGCTAGACAGCCCTGGGCCCTCTCGACTGTCTCCACTTCTCTTGCGTATTTAATGGTCCCACTGGCTTTCGATCTCTTCTCCCTTCATGTTTTCTCAGTGTCCTCCACACCTGTACTGCTGCCCTTCTAGACGCGGTGCACTCGCCTCGACGTTGGGTTGTCAAAAAAAGGGGGAGGAGGAGGGGAGGAGGAGGAGAAGGAGGAGAAGGAGGAGGAGGGAGAGGTGATAATGGGATGAATGAGGGAGGAGGAGGAAAAGGAGGTTCATAAGGATGAGCATGGAGGACGATGAGGGAGGAGGGCGGGAGCAGGATTGCGGAGGATGATGGAGGAGGAAGGAGGGGGGGCGGAAGGATGAGGACATGTGAGGAGGAGGAGGAGGAGGAGGAGGAGGACGACGACGACGCGGGGCGAAAAGGGAGAAAAGGGACGACGAGGTGCGGGGCGAGAGGGCAGGAATGCTGGCGGGAGGGAGGGATGGAGGGAGGCATGGGAGCAGGAGAAGGGGAGGGAGAGGCGGGGTGGTTTGGGATCGGTGCAAGGGCGCCCTGGGTCGCGGGAGCCAAGGCGGCCAGGCGCGCGAGTACCCTTCCCCCGAGGCGCGGAACGCCTTTCCGAGGGAGCTCTGGGAAGGGGTTCCATGAGCCGGGTGGATGGCCCACTTGGGGCCTCGGAGCATCAGCCGGACGGATGGCCCACTTGGGGCCCTGGACCAGTGCAGGGGTACTGGGTGCCCCGGTGTGATGTTCCATGAGCCGGGTGGATGGCCCACTTGGGGCCTGGGGGCGGCGAGGGGGTTGCGCGCAGGGCGTGCGAGGGTCGGGGGCGTGCATGAGCCGGATGGATGGCCCACTTGGGGCCTCGGGGGGGGCGGCCTCCAGGAGCCGGGTGGATGGCCCACTTGGGGCCTCGGAGCATCAGCCGGACGGATGGCCCACTTGGGGCCTGCATTCGGCCTCCGCGGAACAGCGTTCGGGAAGGGCTGCGCGCCTTCCCGGAACAGCGTTCGGGAAGGGCTGGCGGCGGAGGGAATGGGGAGGGGTGGGAGCGGGAGAGCACGAGGTTGGAAGAAAGGGGCAAATGGAGGGAGGGAAGGGGAAGGGGACGGGGGAAGGCGAAATAGGACAGGGGAGCTGGGGGAAGGGAGGGGGAGGGGGGGGGGAGGGATGAGGGAGGCAGAGTGCGAGAGAAAATGGGCGCGGTTGGCAGATGTAAGTAGCGGGCTAGCATCAGTGAGGCGCTGAACGACACTGGTGTGGGACGCGGGGCGACGACGACGACGACGACGACGACGACGACGCGGGGCGAAAAGGGGAGTGAAGGGAGAAAAGGGGAGGTGGCGGCGGAGGGGGCAAGGGGCTGCGCGGTGGGCGGAGGCAGGGGGAGGGCCAGCACGGGAGCGCGCACGGGGCAGACCAGGCGAAGTGGCCACTTCGGCGCCACAGAAAGGGCGCGGCGGTCGACGGGCACACCTAGGACGAGAAGGAGAGAGGGTGGCAGAACAGCAATTCCAAGGCTGCCCCTCGCAGACAATTTGGCTTCACTCGTGCGGCCTGATCCCGCTTCGAGGTGTCTCCATGTCGACGCGGTAGCGGGCCGTGGGCCGAGGCGACCGAACTGCTCCGAACGCTGGGCGGAAAGGCGTTCCAGAAATCTTGGAACGCCTCCCCGAAAGCCGTTCCATGCACCCTTTCGACGGCCCACCTTCTGGATGGCCCTGTTCGCCCCGCCTAACTGGGGCCTGGCCCGGCAAGCAGCCCTGCCCACCCTGACCGGTACCCAGCGGGCTGGCCCCTCGCCCACCCAATAGCTCGGCTGGTGACCGGCCGGTAGCCCGGCCAGTAAGTCCGCGAACGCGGCGGGCAACCCTGCCGGTAATTCCACGAAGCCGGCCGGTAACCCTGCCGGTAATTCTACGAACCCGGCCGGTGACCCGGCCCGGCCGGTAACCCGGCTGGTAGCCCGGCTGTTAACTGCGCGCCCGGCCGGTAACCCGGCTGTTGGCCCCAGCCCGGCTGGTAGCCCGGCTGGGCTGTTATTTCCCAGCCCGGCCGGTAACCCGGCCGGTAGCCCGGCTGGTAGCCCGGCCCTTAGCTTGGCCTTGCAGCACATTCTGTAGCGGAGCTACAGCGCCGCTACATAACGCCGCAGACGGCCGGCCTTTTGCCTGGCCGGCAGCCCGGCTGTAACTCCGCGCACCCGGCCGGTAGCCCGGCTGTTAATTCCCGCGCGCCCGGCTGGTAACTCCGCGCACCCGGCCGGTAATTCGGCGATTTTGGTTGGTAACCTGGCTGGGAATTCAGCGAACCCGGCCGGTAATTGCGCGAGATCGGGCAGTGGCCCGGATGGGAAATTTTGCGCACGCGGCGGGCCCCGCAGCCGGGAATGTCGCGGGTTAACCGCAGGAGGCCCCCCCCCCGCCCCCCCGATTTCCTTGGGGCGAAAACAAGGCCCCGATGCCCCTGGCCCGCCCCCCGTGGATTCTTTTCCCGTGATTAGCCGTTTGGGCGAAATCCTCATCGCATGTGCACCCATGGCCCACTATTGGTCGTCCGTTGGTCACTGCAAACCGCGGCAGCCGGCGCAGGAAAGCCATAGTGCGCTGATGGCCATGCACTTAACAGTTCGTGGAAAACCATTGGGCGCCGCGCATTTGTTAAGTGTCTGGCCAGAGAACTACATTTCAAATCGGGTTTTCCCTTAGGGTTTTCGCGTTCACACCGACGACATACGCGCGGAAACCAAAGTGCGCAGCGCGCGCGCGCGATTTTGCGCTGCGCACTATGGTTTCCACTTGTATGGCTATCTGTTGGGACGAGAAGTAAATTGCGCATCGTTTGGTTTTCGCGTTCACATCGTTCACAAATGTATGGGAAGGTACCGTTGTGCGCACCGAAACGTCGCGCGCGCGACCTTGCGCTGCGCGCTGGCTTTCCCACGCAATTATCAACTGCATGGCCAATTGTTGGGGCCAGAGAAATAATGTTTACATGACGCGTTCCCGATTTGGACTTCGAGTTCGCATGCGTGGGAAGCCATAGCACTGTGGTTTCCCACGCATTTGCTAATCGCGTGGCCATCTCCTGGATTCAGAGAACTAATTTTTGCTTAGGGCTTCCCCTATTGATTTTCACGCTGACATCGTTGACACATGCGTAGAAGACCACAGTGCGCAGCGCAAGGGCGCGCGCGCGCGCGACCTTGAGCTGCGCGATATGGTTCCCCGCTCATTGTCCAACGCGCGCGCGCGACTTTGCGGTGCGCGCTGCGGTTCCCAACGCATTTGCCCATTGTACGGCGGTCCTTGGGGCCAGAGAATTCAGTTTTACATTTGGTTTCCCCGCGCGCGCGCGTGGTGAGTTCTGGATTGCCTCCCATAAGCAGATCGTTTTGTAAAGCCAAAGACTGAATTGATTTTTGCCTGTGAAGTAGTAAGGGGGCCGACGGAGGCGCGTAGTTCTGCATAGCATTGTGGACAATACAGAACTCCCTACGCGCGCGCGTGGTGAGTTCTGTATTGTCCACATGCAGAACTACGCGCTCCCCTCGGCCTCCTGACAGCTTCACAGAAAAGTCCAATTCAGTTTTTGGATTTACAGGGCGATCTACTTATTGTGGACAATACAGAACTCACCACGCGCGCGCGCCGCGGCGCGGGCGCGTGTAGGAAGTTCTGGATTGCCCACAATAAGAAGATCGCCTTGTAAATCAAAAAACTGAATTGATCTTTTCTGTGAAGCTTTCTGGAGGCCGACGGAGGCGCGCACAGTGAGCGCCTTGAGAAAGGAACACTTACTTTTCAATGGGGGCTCGGGCGTTCCTTAGGTTTGCATGCGTTCCGCTGCCTTTTTGGCGGCGAGCCCCCCCGGTGTTCCTTGCGATTTTGGACGCGCGGGTTCGTTTTGTCGATCGGGGCGGACGGTCTAAGGAACGGGGCTCCACGGGGGGGCTCGGTTCCTTGCGCTTGCTCGACGTAATGCGACGGCGGTCGCGTATAAGCCCTGCGCCTCTCCGGGGCCTTCCCGTTCTTTGCGGGGCGCGCGCTGGAGCTTTCGCCCGTTCCGCGCGCCAGGGCATGGGGCATTGAGGTCCAGTTCCTCGCAAGAGCCCCCCCCCTTTCCTTCGGCCACGCGGTTCGGAGCTCACTGGCTCGACATAATTGAACGGTGGCTGCGTTATGGTCCAGCTCCGTTCTCGGGCCCCCCCGTTCCTTGCGGGGCGCGCGCTGGAGCTGTCGCCCCTACATGTATCCGCATACCAAGGTATGGGGCATTGAGGTCCAGTTCCTCGCAAGAGCCCCCCCCCGTTCCTTCGGCCACGCGGTTCGGAGCTCACTGGCTCGACATAATTGAACGGTGGCTGCGTTATGGTCCAGCTCCGTTCTCGGGCCCCCCCGTTCCTTGCGGGGCGCGCGCTGGAGCTGTCGCCCCTACATGTATCCGCATGCCGAGGTGGGGGCATTATTTCCTTATGTCACACCTTAGGTCAAGACCTTCACTGTACGCCTGCATACTCATTTTGTGCTTTGCATCCGTGGGTTTTCATATTTCTGAAACACTTGGCCGCCCAAGGCCTTTGCACTTGGCCACCCCTGGGGGCGCGAAGATTATTGCGCCTCGCGCGTCGCGGCACGGGCAGGAGAGCCGCCCTTGTCCAGGGCGGCGGCGCAGGGGCGTGAAGTTCACCGCACGTCGCGCATCGCGTGCGCGATAATCCTCGCCTATCTACAAGTATGTACACGTAAGGCTCCGCGTGCGCCGGTTGGTTGGTTAAGTCCAGTGTGTTGGCTGGCTGGTGCGCCGGCTGGTAGGCAGGTTGGCTGGTTGAAGGGCCGTTTAAGGAGGCCGACGGAGGCCGTGTCACCCGCGCGCGCGTGGGGAGTTTTGCATTGTCTAGAATATTCAGGTCGATATGTTATTCCCAAAACTAAATCTGAATTTTTCTGGAGCCCTTCAAAGAGGCCGACGGAGGCCGGGTCACCGGCGCTTGCGCGCGCTGGAGAGTTCTGCATTGTCAAGAATATAGAAGTCGACATGTTATTCCCGAAACTAAATTTGAATTTGTCTGGAGCCTTTTAAGGAGGCCGACGGAGGCTGGGTCACCGGCGCTCGTGCGCGCGGGATAGTTCTGCATTGTCCAGAAATACAAGTCGACATGTAAGTGCCGCGTTTGAACATTTTTTCTTTTTTTCGGAGCCCTTTGAGGAGGCCGACGGAGGCCAGGTCACCCTCGCGCGCGTGGGGAATTCTGCATTGTCCACAATATACAAGTCGACATGTTATTCCCGAAACTAAATTTGATTTTTTCTGGGGCCCTTTAAGGAGGCCGACGGAGGCCGCGTCACCGGCGTTCGCGCGCGCTGGAGAGTTCTGCATTGTCCAGAATATAAAAGTCGACGTGTTATTCTCAAAACTAAATTTGAATTTGTCTGGAGCCCTTAGAGGAGGCCGACGGAGGCCGGGTCACCGGCGCTCGCGCGCGCGGGATAATTCTGCATTCTCCAGAATATAGAAGTCGCCATATAAGTGCCGCAACTGAAAATGATTTTTTTTGGAGCCTTTTGAGGAAGCCGACGGAGGCCGGGTCGCGGCCGTTCTTCGGCCAATGCTCCTCCCGCTTGCGCGGCGGTTAAGTTCGCGCTTCTCCAGGCCGCGCGCTGCTTTGTATAATCAGTACGTTTCTCATGTCCCGCACGTTAAGCTCCAAGCCCAACATGCGCGCGGATATCGTGGGGAAGCCGTCTGGCGCTCCAGAATGCAACATCGCTTGCGGACCTGCGCGTTTGAGACGATGAAACCTTGCACTACGGGAAAGGGGGGGCGGTGGCGGAAGCTCCAGCGGCATGGGGGCTCTTTCGCGGCGCGGAAGTGCGCGTCGGCATTCGACAATTCTCCTTGCGGCGCCCGTGGGGCGCGGAGCCCGTTCGGGTGCGTTTCCGGGCTGGCTGCTGGGCAATATACCGCGATCCGTTCTCTTTGTTTCCATTTACAGATGATATTGTATGTATATATGTATAGAAAAAGAGAGAGAGAGAGAGAGAGAGAGAGAGAGAGAGAGAAAGAGAGAGAGAGAGAGAGAAAGAGAGAGATGGTTTGCGCTGCCGTCAATTATGTTAGCCGCGCCCTGGTCTAGCTTGTACCCGTCGCGACTCAAAAGTTTGGCTCGCTACGTGCACGTGCGTGTGTGTGTGTGTGTGCGTGTGTGTGTGTTGTGTGTGTGTGTGTGTGTGTGTGTGTGCGTGCGTGCGTGCGTGCGTGCGTGCGTGCGTGCGTGCGTGCGTGTTTGCTTCGATGTTGGCGCGCCCGCGCTCGCTTTGGTTACGCAGCACCGTCTTCAAAGTTGGACGGGAACAAATGTGATTGCGACGCTCTCGAGTGATGTCGCGACAGGTGTGCGCATCGCCGTGCAGCGGATGATTTTTCCCGTCGCTCGTAGCGTTTGCGCTTGCGCGGTGGACGCGCTCGCACGTTGAAGCTTGCGTCCCCTCAAGGCGCGCGCTGCCATAGAGAAGCGGCTGCTGCTTTCTCACTCGCGTACGCCGCGCGCCAAATCTTACATGTGCGCTGTTTATTTTTCCGGAAACCCTTTGGGCGTTGTACCAATGAGCATCGCCTGGGGTTCCCCGCTTTTGAATCGATGACACATCGCCCCATGGCAAAACATGCCTGGCAAAAATCAATGCCCCGTGGAATTCTGAATACTGCAAAGCAGCCGATGGCAAAACAGGCCGTGCAAAAATCAGTGCTCGGCGGAATTTTGAAAATTTCAAGGCGCTTCGTCTGTCAAATTTGTTTTTTTGTGTTTTCATTCCGCGGACCAAAAAGTTAACAGCCATGGCCTGCTAATGGTCGCTGTAGGAGACCCCCTCACTAAAGCATACAGAGCTCGATGCTTCCCCCGAGCCAGCCCCCCCCTCTCGTAAAAGTCGCGGCATTGTAGACGGAGGAACTCTCCCCCCGAGGAGGAGGAGGAGGAGGAGGAGGAGGAGGAGGAGGAGGAGGAGGAGGAGGAGGAGGAGGAGGAGGACGAGGACGAGGACGAGGAGGATGCGGAGGAGGAGGAGGAGGAGGGGGCAGCGCTCCCAGCGGCGAAAAAAACGCAGTATTTCCCCGGCGGCTGGCGGAGCTGCGGCGTGTCGGCTGCTGCCTGCCTGCGGTGGTTCGCGTGAGGTCGGGAGACGTGGTTCCGACTATCTTGGGCCGCCCCGAGGTCTTTCGGGCCAGGCGAAGGGGGGGGGTTGGGGTTTAGACTGGGTTGGTGACATCGTTGGTGACTCTGGGGTTTAGAGTGGTCCTCGTCCTCCTCCTCCTCCTCCTCCTCCTCCTCCTCCTCCTCCTCCCTCCTCCTCCTCCTCCTCCTCCTCCTCCTCCTCCTCCTCCTCCTCCTCCTCTGGGGGGGCTGGGCAGGGGTCCTGGTCGCGGGTCCTGGTGTGCCAAGTTCCCTTCCCGGGTGCTTTTCCCTGTGTACTGGCCGCGGCCCTCGGCGGTGGAAGCTGGCTGGTGCGGGGAGGGTTCGGGTCGGGCGAAAGGGGGGGATTGGGAAAGGGGGGGTTACGAAATTTGCTGCATGCAGCTGGTTTCGGCCTCACCGAGGGGCCCATTCCTCGCACATGGCCGCCTCCGGCGCCGGGAGGCGCCGGGAAAATCAGCTACGCGAGCTGATTCTCAACCCCCCCCTTTGCTATCCCCCCCCCCGCCCGACCCGAGACTATCTTGGGCCGCCCCGAGGTCTTGCATACTGCGAAGGTCTTCTTATAGGGCATGTGCCGCCCTCCCCGAAGGCGGGTTACCTCCTATCCCCCGGGACCCCCGCTGGCGCCCTTCCTCGGGACTCGTTGAGGCCCCCAACATTTTTGAATTTTTAAGAATGCGCCCCACACCCCTTGGGGCTCCTCCCTCCTCCTCCTCGTCCTCCTCCTCCTCCTCCTCGTTCTCCTCCTCCTCCTTCCCCCCCCCCGCTGCGCGCTGAAGGTGGTACGGGGGAGTGGGGAACATTTCTCAGATCAGAAGAAGGCGGCCTTGCGGAAGGCGCAGGACGCCCATTCCGCCACCATTTCGGGCGAATCCCCGGTACCACCCTCCCGGGCGTCCAAGACTTGAGAGCCCCTAGACTTACCAGCCTGGAGCATATCCTTATCCCTATGTTGGGCACCTCCTCATCATGATGCCAATCTTAGGGATTCCCTTATTTTGAAGGCGAATCCCTAAGATTGTCATCGCCTTTTGGCGTGTCAATCTTAGGGATAGGGATACGTTCGAGGCTCGTAATAGACAGCCTGACGACGGCCCAGGAAACAAGCCCCTGGGAAAGCTCAAGACTGCTCCACGGCTGTCCTGGCCGGCCCCCGTGTCACCCCGCCTGCCGAGGCTTGCGCGAGCCCCCCCCCCCGACAGTCCGCACTTCCGCCTCCGACACGCCTCCGAGGTCTGCGCAACCGCTCCCCCAAGAGAGCTCAGAGAGGCTCCCGAGAGGCGTTCCGGGCGGCGCGAAGTGGCCCCAAGAGGCCTGCAAGCAGCTCCCAGGACGCCCGGAGGGGCACCCCCGAGGCCCCAGAGACGCTCGCAGCATGTCCCAACGAGCTCCCCGGAGCCGCCCGGGAGGCATCCGGCGCCGAAAAGGGCCCAGAGAGGCCCTCAAGAGGTCCCAAGAGGCCCCAAGGAGGGCTCCAAGATGTCCCCAAGAGGCGTCCCGAGAGGCTTACGGGGACATGCGCAAGCCTCGGAAGCATGTCGGGGCGGAAATGCGTTAACGCAAAAAATCGCACATATTCTCTGACTGTTGCAATGATGTTGGCCCTCCGAGGGGTTCCCTGGATATCTTTGAGGACTCGTGGAGGCCTCTTGGATAATCTTCGGTGCTCTTAGGGGCCTCGAGAGCTCATTTGAACAAAAGGGAATTCCCTCAAATCCATTCTCTTTCAAGTTCGCCCATCCCCCTCCGTTCCCTCCTGTCCCAAGTTTCGGCGTGCCCCAAAGTGCGTTCCCGTTTCCCCCATCCCTCGCTGTCCGCTCTCTTTGTTCTCTCTCTCTTGCTCTAGGTCTTCCCCCGTCCCCGGTCCACATTCGGAGGGCACCAACTATACACCAACACCGATACTGGCCCAGGATCACCCTGGGCCCAGGATCGGTGTATATGCCTTCTTGCGCAAGGCAGGAGGGCGTATACACCGATCCTGGGCCCAGGGTGATCCTGGGCCAGGATCGGTGTTGGTGTATAGTTGGTGCCTTCCTACACATCTTTCTCCCTCCTTCCCCCCTCCATCCTCCCCGTTGTGTTGTTTTTCCCTCCCTCCTCCTCGTCTCTCCTGTGCCCCTGCCTCTCTCCGCCTTCCTCCCCTCCCTCATCCCCTCTCTTCTTCACGCCTTCCTCCCTCCGCCGCCCGCACCCAGCATCCTGCCCCTCTGAGTGGCAGGAGTCAGGAGGGGAAAAAACACAGACACAATTAATCGTCGATTCCCAGAAAATATTGGAAAATATGGAAAGTGGGGGGGAAGACAAAAACCCAGAAAATATCGGAAAATATGGGTAATATTTTTATTTGTGTGTATTTATTTGTGTGTCCTGGGGCCCCTTCAAGGAGGGCCAGCTGGAGAACATGGAAATCCCTCAAAACCCTGTTCGAGGCCGACTCCATTCGACATTCGAGGCCAGACGCCACGGGCCCCGGGGGAGGCCCCCGAGGCGCGCCCAAGAAGCCCCCAAGGGTCGAAGAGGAAAGCACGCCATAAAACAGAACATTTCGGCGCTCCGCGGGCGTTTTCCTTGGATCCGCGCCGGGGCTCCCTGGCGGCGCCTCTGGCGCCGCCCCTGGCGTGCTCCGCCTGGCGCGCTCCGCGCGCCAGGGAGGGGGGCCCAGCGCAGATCCAAGAAATCCGCGTGGAGCGCCAAAAGTGTATGTTTATGCTGTGTTTGTTTTCTTTTCCTAAATCTAGACCACGATGAGACCCTCACCAGAATCCTCAGAGACCCCCCCCCCACACCGAAACCTCCAAGAGCCCTCCAAGAACGCTCCCCCCAAAGGCATTCAAAGAGACTGCTTGCCCCTTCTCCTAAATAGACCACAGTGAGACCCTCACCAGAAGCCTCAGAGACACCCCCCCACACCGAAACCTCCAAGAGCCCTCCCAGAACGCTCCCCCCCAAAGGCATTCAAAGAGGCTGCTTGTTCCTTCTTTTGAATAGACCACAATGAGACCCTCACCAGAAGCCTCAGAGACCCCCCCCACACACACAGAAACCTCCAAGAGCCCTCCAAGAACGCTCCCCCCAAAGGCATTCAGAGAGACTGCTTGCCCCTTCTCCTAAATAGACCACCATGAGACCCTCACTAGAAGCCTTAGATACCCCCCACACACACAGACAGAAACCTCCAAGAGCCCTCCAAGCACGCTCCCCCCAAAGGCATTCCAAGAGGCTGCTCCCCCCCGGGCCGATCGGAGCTCTCGGGCGTCCCCCCACCGTGGGCTGCCCCTGGGGTCCTCCACGCGGCTGCCCTGCGCGCCCTCCCTGGAGCCGTCCGGAGCGCGCTCCGGGAAACAGCTTAAGGGGGGAAGCGCCCTGCGCGCATGCCTTTAAGTCGGGCTTGTCCCTCTACAGGAGGAATATTCAAGAATAGGCCAAACATAGTATGGGAACTCTTATTTTACTATGTTTTTTTTTCCATCTTGGAGCATTTGTGGGGTATGTTTTATTTATCGTTTAAAATCCCCCTGTAGGGGGACACGCCCGACTTAAGCATGCCTATGGCGCGAAGTCGTGCTGGACGTCGCCTGCGTTAGGAGAGTGAGCCGCGCCATCCGTCCGGTGCCGCATGTCGTGCAACATCTCGTCGCTGCCCATCAAGGCACGGTGCGACCAGAGGGATCCCCAAGGCCGCGCCCGATGCCGCTTCGATTGACCTCGGCAGCCCTTAGATGCTTTGAGTTGCCCCATGGCATTGGCCCCCAGGGTTTCCAAGGGACCTCGCAAAAACCTCCGAGATAGAACGAGGGGTCCCCCAGACGCCTAGAAGATTTCCAAGACCGCGGGAGACGGTCCATAGGCCACCAGCCCCCCTCAGCCTCTCAAAGGTTACCTTCGGGCAGCTGCTGGGTGTATTTGCTCATGACAGCAGGATCTCTTAGGGCTTGCTTGCTTAACGACTCCGGACACGTCCGTCAGGGGCTACGCTCCCAGATGGTTATCTTTGCGTGATGGTGCGCATTATCATCCAGTCTGGTAACCTCTTTTTGTTTGCGCTAGAGCCTAAGCGACCGCTAAGCGCGCGTACTCCTCACGGGCTTCGCCACCTGCCGCCGGCCCCCTCTTGTATCTGAATGGGTTCTATCAGAAACGCGTCAGTGCGTGTCTGCGCTGCCTTGGCGCATCTAGGAACATCATGCGGGGGCGGATAGGAATCATCAGCGCATCTGAGACGGTGACGTTATCCTAGTGGCTTTCGGCTTATCCCGCTACCGAGCCTGGGTTGTGGGTCTGAGGTCTCTTGTAAATGTGTTGGGGTGTCCTGGGGAGTCTCTCGGGCGCTTCTTGGGGGTTTGTTGAGGCCTCGTGGGGTATCGTTTGGGCCTCTTGGAGGCCTCTTGGGCGCGTCTTGGGTGCCTCTTGAGGCCTCTTTGGGCCTCTTGGGGCCTCCTGGCGGCCTCTAGAGGCCGCCTGGGGGTTCACCGGGGCACAGATATAGAATGGTCGGTTCTTGGTGCCCTGCTTGGGCCCCTCTTGGGGCCGTCCTGGGGCACTCTTGTGCCGCCTTGAGCGCTTCTTGGGCCATCTTGGAGCCCTCTTTGGCCGTCTGAGGGCTCTCTTGAACGCGTCTTGGGCTGTCTTGGGCGGTCTGGGGAGCTTGTTCGGCCGTCTTGGCGTGTCAACATTGCCGATAACGCGAGAAGGCCGAAATCCTCCAACAACCGTTGTGAAATCTACCATTTTGACCTTTTGGGGCTCTCTCGGGCAGCCTCATGGAGCTCTCTTGTGACCTCTCGGGCCGTCTTGGAACCATATTCGGGCGCCTTGGAGTACTCTTGGCCTCGGCAGAGAACATATGTCGTACTTTTCAAAGTTTGTAGTTTTCGGGGACATGAGCATTGCGTACTTTACGTGGGTGTGTTCCCTCGGGGACGCAAGCATTGCGTAATTTGCAAGGGTTTACGGCCTCGGGAACGCGAGCATTGCGTTCTTGACAAAGGATTGTGGCCTCGGGGGCGCGACGATCATGTATTTCCACGTGTCCTATGACCCCCCGGGATTTCACGCGATCCGATGGTGGTAATTTGCCGGGTTGGGGGTGCTTACCCTCGCGCGGATTTTAACAATTTGGACACCCGGAATGGGTACCGAAAGAATGGGTACAATGCCCAACAACACATGTTGTCCCAAACCAACAGCGGCCGCTGTTGGGCAGGCGGCCTTCTGTCTCAAGTGGACACAGGCCGCGGCGGCGCGGACAGCGAGTCCTGTCCAAAATGAACAGGAACTGCTGTTGGGCATGGTACCCATTCTTTCCGTACCCATTTCGGGCGTCCAGAAACAAGTTACAGTAGGAAACAGAAAGCAGAATTGTAACATTGGATGCTTGAAACTACAATTGGCGCAGGGAGCAGCAACCTAATACTACAGCCTGGTGGCGATGTACGTATACTTTTATACATATATAGAGGTGCACACATGTATTTGTGTACGTATGTATGGATGTATGTATGCCTGTATGTATGTATGCATGCATGCATGCATGCATGCATGCATGTATGCATGTATGTATGTATGTATGTATGTATGTCGGTAGGTATGTATGTATGTATATTGATGTGTGTATGTATACAGGCATATTCACACAATTATATATATATATATATTGGAATATGTATGTACGTAGGTACGTACGTCCGTACGTCCGTACGTATGTATGTATGTATGTATGTATGTATGTATGTATGTATGTCGGTAGGTAGGTAGGTAGGTAGGTAGGTCGATAGGTGGGTGGGTGGGTAGGTAGGTAGGCAGGTGTGTATGTATGAAAGAGACGTTCTGTGGTCGCTTGGAGGGAGAGGGGGGTTGGAACGGGACCCCCCGCCCCCCCCCCGGATGGAGAGGGGGAGGGGTTCGATTTCCCCCCCTTCCTCCCGTGACGGGGGAGGGCTCGAACCCAACCCCCCCCCCTCCCTGGCGTGGCGCCGGCTCTTTGGTAGTGGTGTGGTGGTGGTTTGTGGTGGTGATGGTGGTGGGTTGTGGTGGTGGTGGTGGTGGTCTGTGGAGGTTGTGCTGGTGGTGGTGGTGGTGGCGGTGGTGGTGGTGGTGATGTGGTGGTTTGTGGTGTGGTGGTGGGTTTTGCTGCTGGTGTTGGTGGCGGTTGTGGCGGAGATGGGGGCGGTGTGGTAGATTGTGGTGGTGGTGGTAGTGGTGGTGGGTTTTGGTGGTGGTGGTGATGGTGAGTTGTGGTGGTGGTGGTGGTGGCTGTGACGGTGGTGGTGGTGGTGGTGGTTGTGTGGTGAGTTGGTGGTGGTGGTGCTGGGTTGAGGCGGTGGTAGTGGTGGTGGTGGTGGTAGTGGTGGTAATCGTCGCTGCGTCCCCGCCGTCGCCGGCGCCAGCGCCGGCGCTGCTGGCCGCCTGGCCGCCGCCAGCGCCAGCGCCGGTGCCAGCGCCGGCGGCGCCAGGGGGGGGGCGGGGGGGGTTGAACCCCCCCCCTCCCCCCTTGGGCTGCCTCTGGTCATCGTCGCTGCGTCCCCGCCGTCGGCGCTGCTGGCGGCCGCCAGCGCTGGCGCCGGCGCCGAGGGTGGGGGAGGGTTTGGGGGGGGAGGGGAGTCCCCCTGGTTTTGATCGAAGGCGCCGATTGTTGGGGGGGGGCCACTTCCTGGTTCGAAACGCGCCGCCGAATGTTCCCAAGGCAAGCGCCCGTAAAATGCGCTCTCTCGTTTGAATGTATGATGTATGCATGCATGCATGCATGTACGTGTGTATGTATGTATGCATGCATGCATGCATGCATGCATGTATGTATGCATGTATGTATGTATGTATGTACGTACGTATGTATGTACGTGTGTGTAGGTGTGACTTGTTAGACCTGGATGTATGTATGTTTGTATGCACGGTTGTGATCTGCTTGCTTGGATGCATGCATGTATAGTTGTGTACGCATGTATGCATGCATGATGGATGTATGTGTGTATGCATTACGTCTGCATCTACGTATGTATGTAGTTATGCATGTACGAAGGTACAGTTGCCCGTATGTGCGTATGCACGTATGTCCGTGTGTACGCATGTACGTATGTGCGTATGCGCGTATGTACTTACGGATGCCGGATGCAGGTAAATCGGTAGGTAGGTAAGTAGGTAGGTAGGTAGGTCGGCAGGTTTGTGTATGCATCTATATGTATATCTATATGTATATGTATATATATATACATATATATGTATATATATGTATCTATAGAGAGAGAGAGAGAGAGAGAAAACAAAAAAAAGAGAGAGAGAGAGAGAGAGAGAGCGAGAGATTATGACCGTCGCTGTTTTAATGCAGGGTCCCGAGTGGGCTCTCTCTCGGGGTCTCTGGAGGCCGTTTTCGAGCCATTTTGTGGGCCTCCTCGGTTGCCGTGGGCCGTCTTGGTCCTTCAGGGCAATCTTGGGGGCCTCTAGTGGCTGTTCTGGGGCGGTCCGGGGGTCCAGTTGGGCTGTCTTGGGGTTCTCTTGGGCCGCATGGAGCCCCTCCGGGGGTCCTCTCGGGGCGTCTTAGGGCCATCTTGGGCCTCTCTTGGGCCGTCCGTAGCTCGTCTTGGGGCCCTGTTGGGCCATCTTGGAGTGATCTCGGGGGCCTCTACGGCCGCCCTGGGCCCTTTGGCAACCAAGAAGCGCCGAAACCGACAGGAAGCTCTAAATTTGTGCCTTCGGGGCCTTTTGGGAGTCGTCTTCTGGCCCCTTTGGGCCAGCCAGGGGGCGCGTTGGGCCGGTGCCCACCTTGGGCCATCTTGGGCCCCTCGTGACCGTCTGGGGGCGCCTGTCGGGCCCTCGCTGGTCGCTCGTCGGGGCGCGGGGGGCGCTCAACGTGGCCGTCTGGGGGCCTCCTTGGTCGTTCTGGGGCCGTCTCGGGGCCATCGGGGGCCGTCTTGGGCCCTCCTGGGACGCTCCGGACTCAGGCTCCCCGACCGCACCCGGGGTTGCAGAAGGCCAGATTTCTGTGTATAGAGGCACTGTCTGTGTCAGTAGATACGCGTAGCTTACATCCGCGTGGCCCCTCAGGGCGAAGCCGGGGGCGGGCGAGTGGCAGTGCCAGCGGTGCACGCTGGTGAACGCGCGAGGCTCCTCCGAGTGCCTGGCGTGCGGCGCCGCTTCGGGCGCAGCAGTGCAGCGACCGCCGCGCCCCCAGCGCCAGGGGGGACAGCTAGGCCTGCCGCGAGACTGTCAGGGGGAGGGAGGGGACTCCTCCTCCTCCTCCTCCTCTTCCTCCTTCTCCTCCTCGTCCTCCTCGTCCTCCTCACTCCTCCTCCTCCTCCTCCTCCTCCTCCTCCTCCTCCTCCTCCTCCTCCTCGTCGGGGGTGGGGACGGGGGCGGGGACGAGCGATGGGGGATCGAAGGGGGACACGGGAGCATGGCCCCGCAGCTCCGCCCGACGGCCAAGCAGGGCGCGGAGATTCTTCCGCCGAGGGCGCAGAGGTAGTGGAGCTTCGCGGTAGAAGTGCAGCATGGAGATGAGGAGCGGGGCGCAGGACCTACGATGCTTGCCTGAGGTCGGGCATGTCCCCCTTCAGGCGGATTTTTGGACGAAAAAATAGGATAGTCAAACAATAATCCCGAATTGTTAAAAATAATCAAATACTCGTCCCCAGACAATTGTTTTACTATTTTTTGATATTCCTCATGTAGAGGGGCAGGCCCGAATTAATCCTTGCCCCCAGCCCCCTGGTGCACCCAGCACCCGGCACCACCAGGCAGACTTACCTAGCCGCAGCCGCCGCCGCCGCCAGGCCCACCCGATCAGCTGGCCGTCGCTCTCCACGAAATGAGTAGAGCACATCTTGGGGTGCTTGCCCGCCTGCAGCTTCTTGAGCCGCGAGCGCAGGCTCGAGAGGACGTGCGCTCGCCTCAGCCATCGGTCGTACAGTCAACGCGCATAGTGAGGACAAACGAATTTTTCAAGGGTACCCTGGGGTCCTTGCCTGCCTCAGCCTCTGCGGCCCGTCCCTAGCAATTTTCGCAGGCCAGTTTCTCAGGGCACTCTTGGGGCGGGCACCTCCAAGGGTCTCGCGTCCTTACCACGCGTCCTTATTAAACGTTTTCACTGTAGGCTGCCCGAGGCACGGCGCCTGCAGGGCGCAGGAGGTGCCGGCGCCCGACCAGGCCACGCACCCCTGGCAGTAGACCGTCAGCCCTGCACGCCGAGGCCGATGCTCATTGACCTCTTCCTAGTTGTCGCCCAGGGCCCATCTCGTCACGACGGGCCGCTCGAGGTCGCCAGGGTCCTCGAGGCACGGCGCCGCGTCATGCATGGCGAAGTGGCCGGCCGTCAAGCTGAAGGCCGCCTCCGCGCCCTCGTACTGGATGATCGCCCCCGCCTCAGCTGCGGATGTCTGGGCTCCTTGCAAGCTGATCGCAGGGGCTGCGCCCAGGTGGCCCCCCCAGCTTCGCCGTCGACCTGCAGCAGCGGTGGCAAGCAGCGCGGCCAGAACGCAGCCGCACTGGCTGGTGGCGCACGATCGCCGCGGGCTACCACTGCTGAAACGTAAGGACGCGCTGCATCGCCCAGCCGATGTAGGCCTCCACCTTCTTGTGGTACTCGACGTCCACCTTGTAGAAGTCCTGGTCGAGCTGCGACACGGCGTGCGCCAACGCACCCTGCCTGGCAAACCAGTCCGCCCAATACTACTTGTATGCAGTGCCGAGTGGATCCCGCGCTGCAGGTAATCGCCCAGCTTTCCGTGCGCAGGCACCGACGCGACGCCAGGACGATGCGGCTGCGCGCGAAGCCGTCGATGGTGGCGTGGGCGGCACGGGCGAGGCGCCCCCGCAGCGTGCCTCCGCCTCGAGCGCCAGCGAGGGCGTCGCCACGAAGTCGACTGATTCGCCGAGGAGCCGCACCGCCTGTGGCAGCGCGCGCCCCCGCGACATCTGGACCATCGCCCAGCTGCAGCGGCGCGGCTCGGGGAAGCTGGCGGCGAAGCCAGACCCGGCCGCGAAGACCAGCTTGCCGCGCGGCCTCCTTAGAGCCCCTTCTGCGAGCCGCCCCCGGCACCCCAGTGGCGGACAGTGGGCGCGTGCCTGCACCGCCGCCCGACGCGCCGCGCGTGCAGCACGGCCGAGGAGGCCACGGGGCAGCGGGCCTCCGCCTGATTATGTTGGGCAAGTGGGCAAGCCTGCCAGAGGCGGCGGCTCAGGCTTGGCGCAGACGGCTCATGGGCGCCCGCAACTCCCATACCCAGCAGATCGTGAAACAAGAGAGCCCCTCAACCGGAGCAAGCCGGATGTGCTCGCAAAGCCAAAACTCCTTCGCATTGTCCAGGAGTGTCTTACGATTGCCCTCCGACGCAAGTTCGACGTGAGAAGCTTTAGAACTTGTCTGGGCATTCGCGAGCAGGTCGCGCGTGGCCACGCAGATCGGCTCGTGCTCCGCGGCGCGCTGCGCGGCGAGGTGGGCCGTCGCGCCCGAGGGTCCAGGCCTGGATTCGGCCAGGATCCCCGCCTCGCGTCGCAGCTGGACCAATCGGGCCGGACGACAGGGGGGGATTGGGAAGGGGGGGTGCGAAATTTGCTACATGCAGCTGGTTTCGGCTTCACCGAGGGGCCCATTCCTCGATGCGTAGCCGCCTCCGGCGCCGGAAGGCGCTGGGAAGTTCAGCTCCGTGAGCTGATTCGCAAACCCCCCTTTTGCTATCCCCCCCTCTCGCCCGACCCGAACCAAGGTGGGATCCGCGACGCTTGCCACCCTAGGCTTAAGTCGGGCCTGGACCCTCGACATCTGCAAAAATGATCAAACAACATCGACCGGGGACATTATTCTGTTGTTTCGCACATTTTTTGTGTTTTTGTTTGACTATTCTCAACTTTTCGTTCAAAATCCGCCTGTAGGGGGGCACGCCCGACCTAATCCTGAGCCTGCGCCGTGGGCCGCGCTGGGGAGCAGGACCGTCTTCCTCGCGC
>CAUYUJ010005324.1:422079-481393 GCA_963575745.1 Prorocentrum cordatum
CCCCAACGGGCGGGTCGAGCGGGCGGGTCATTTCATCATCGTACGTGCATGATTCGCTCGGAGGGCGACAGCGCGATTTCCATGTAAATTGTGATGAAGTCAACAGCGAAGGCGTGATTCCTGAGTGTCGATGGCGTCTCAATAACTTCGGAGGACCTCTCATGCGAGAGCACGATTTCTGTATCAGTTTCGAGACACTCCAGCGCGAGATTGCGGTTTGGGATACCTTGCGAGGAAATTTCAGGCGGGAGCTGCTGTAATTCGGAGGCCTGGGGCGCAGTCTGAGGCCCATTACTCCCCCTCGTATAAAACACTGTGCGAGCCCACGGAGGGGCACTTTGTTTGAAAAACACAGACAGGGTGCCCGAGGGGGGGGGTCCGCAATTACTCTTCAGAAGTGGAAGTCAACGCAGCAGACATCCGCACCGCGGAACCCCTCGTCATGCACGCGCCTCTGGAGAGTACGGTGGGGGCCCATGCCAAGAACCACCCTGCTTGCCTCAAGGGTGCCCTGGGTTTCTTGGGTTTCGACCGTTGTGCTGTGGACAGGCGTGGCGCCCCCGCACCAGAAATCCATGGACGTCCTGGGGTCTCAAGGTCGGTGAGCCTCCCGTGGAACGTGTCTTGTGGAGAAGCTCCTATCATATGGACAGTACAATCAAGGAAGAAGGACAAATCACCCGGACCAGATCATCGGCGTTCGCTCAGCGGCCCGGGGCGTTTCCTGAGCAGCCCTGCCCTGTTCGATCCCGTCGTTGGGCGCGGTTGCGAACGCACTTCGCGTGTCGGGGTGGCCATTTTTTGGGGGGGGGATCTCTTGACCTCTATCAACTTCGCTCGGGCCCCCCGCTCTGACGCTCGCCGCCCCCCGCGAGGACCTGCGGGGCCTGCACGCTGCAGAACGGCGCCGCGAGCACCGCCTGCGCCGCGTGCGGCGCCGCGCGGGCGCTGCCCGGCGCGCGGGCGGCGCCGCCGTGGCGGTGGCGGTGCGCCGGCTGGGGGGGCAGAACCAGTAGTAGGTCGGGCCTGTCCCCCTACAGGGGGATTTTCGACGAAAAATCAAAGATACCCCAAAAAATGGTAAAAAGAAACATCAAAAAATAGTCAGGGGATTCTTGTTGTTTGAATGCTTTTTGACATGTTTGGGGTATTGTGGGGGGTATTTTCTACGTTTCGTCGATAACCCCCCTGTAGGGGGACACGCCCGACATAAAACAAGTACAGTGGAGACCTTAGTTCACCGAGCGCGTATATGTATATGTGTATATACATATATATATATATATATATATATATGTATATATGTATATCCCAAATCCTCCACGGTGGATCCAGGCTATTTGCGAGTAGTGACTGTGCGAGTCGTGGAACGTGCTGGCCTATCAGTGGGCCCTGAGAATGGCAGGGCCGTTGTTTCACCGTTTCCGAAAAAGTGTCTCTTGAAAGTGGAAGCGGGCAAAAAAAGCGGCGACCCGTAGCGAAAACAAAAACGGCTCCGGGATTGGAACCGGAGCCAGGAATGTCAACAAAAACGGCGACGGAACCAGTAAAAAGACGGCGTCGGAACTGGCAAGAAGACGGCAAAACGGATTGGTGAAAAACGGCCTTGTCGTTCCCAGGGCCCTTTAAGGCGGAGACCCATGCCAAGAGACACCCTGCTTGCCTTAAGGGTGCCCTGTGTTTCTTGGGTTTCCGTTGTTTTGCTGCGGAGAGCACGATGTTCCACACCGAAAACATCCATGGATTTCCTTTGGTCTCAGGGCCGGGTTTTTTGTGGAAGGTTTCTTGTGGACTGGCCTCCGCTGTATCAATGACACGTCGCTGGGAGGAGCGCAGCAAGCGTTTTGGTTGGAATCTGTGTTTCGACATTTGGGCCGAAGGGTGGGGGAGGGGTGTTTCGGTCTGGGCTTCGGCGGGTGCGTATGCGATCTGCCTCAATTAGCAGGGCTGGACCTAAACGCTGTTCTGCTGGACTTCGGTTGTGTTCTGCTTTTCGTTTTGGGAGGGCGGTACAGGAAAACAGGTCGAGCAAACCGAAAAACAAAAGAAGCCAACACGAAAACCAACGTTTAGGTCCAGTCCTGGTTGCCAAGAGCAGCCTCTCACCACCCACCAAACCACCCCAACCCAACCCGAAGGCCTCGATTTGCCCTCCATTTCCAGTGGGGGGGGATCAGGGAACGTCGGAAAAAAAACACATGGTCCCCGTACCCCCCCCCAACCCGAAATTCGGGTCAAATTCGTGCCTTGGGGTTGGGTTGGGGTGGTCATGTAGGTAGTCAGCCTCCAAGCGCAGCCAAGATCTGGTCTAAATCTATGGGGGGGGAGGGGCGGGGGCCCGCGCAGGGCGGCGTAACAACAGATCTACAGCAGCCGGCGTGCTACTGCCAGGCGAGCGCACACGTGCATCACGGAGGCGGGGATTCGCGGCGGGCCCCGCTTCCCTGGGAAATCGCGGATTTGGGGAGGGCACCGGCCCCGATCTTAGGGAGGGCACCGCCCCCGATCCATGGATTTGGCGACCGCGCGCCAACTCCATGGATCGCTGATCCATGTTTGCGCGCCCCCGACACGGTTGAAGAAACAACCAGGCCTTCGTGGCAGGACTACCGACGGCTGCGGGTCATGGAGGCTCGGTCTCCTTCTCGAGTCGGGGATGGTCTTCGCCGCGAAGTATGCGGGAGCAAAGGTTTTCGGATTCTGAGGTTTGCCGCAGCTTTTGGCCTCACGGTCGGACTTCGGGACCCCGGATAAGGGGAGCCACTTACTCCAGATTTCGTAATAAAGGGAGGGGGGTCTCATTTCGGGGGGGTCTCTTCCAGGCTATCTTGGAGGGCCTGGGGGGTCTGGGGACGATGTTGTGGAGGGTTCTCCCACGGGGGGGGGGTCTGAAATGGCTTGCCTTGGAGGGTCCAGACCCCCTCCCTTTTATTACGAAATCTGGAGTAGTGTTTGGGTCCCGAAGCCAACTAACATAAACCATCATCAAATCACCAAAACCCATTCTGCCGCACGTGGCTGATGTTTTTCTTCGGGTGGCGGCGGTTCCAGGTAGTGGAATGGAGGGGTGGGGCGTCCCCTGGTGCACAGCACCAAACCAGGCCCCCTTCAACCCAGCCCTGCCAACGCCCGACAGGAAGGAAGCGGATCCTTAGGTTTTTCTCGGGGTCCGGATGTGTGTTCGCCGTTTTTTGTTGCCGCGGGACCTTGAGAGAGCGACTCAGGGAGAAGTCACTCGGTCTTGGGGGAAGGCCCCGCCCTGATGTCCAGAACCCATTTCTTGCAGGGCCAGTCTCTCTCGAGCGAATTGTTTCCGGAAGCTCCCATTCCCAGGCAGTGTTCAGAGTGCGCAGGTGGGCCCTGTGGGGCCTGATTTTTTCCACGCCACGTCGCCGATGCATCGGCGATGCATCGGCGACGTCGGCGCGATCCTCCGACCCTAGCTGCTCGGACCCCATCTGGGGAGGTCTCTACTAACTAAGGCTT
Source organism: Prorocentrum cordatum (assembly GCA_963575745.1). NCBI lineage: Eukaryota > Dinophyceae > Prorocentrales > Prorocentraceae > Prorocentrum > Prorocentrum cordatum. The sequence goes on from CAUYUJ010005324.1 coordinate 425,566, forward strand.
CCTCGGCCGTTCGGCGCGATTGAAAGTTCACGACGAGGCGCAAATCTCTTGAAAGCACTCAGGAGCCCCAAAACTCTTAGAATCACACCCACATGGTGGAAAACGTCCCCACAACACCCCGCCGGCACTGACTGGCGACGCCGAGGAAGTTGGGCCAGGGGCCGCTTTCCGCCGCGAGGGTTCTCGTGCCCCAAATGACTCGGAGGTCGATGAAGCCCTCACCCTGTCGATTCACGAGTTGCCCTGTATCTGAACGTTCCCACAACACCCTGCCGGCACTGTTTGACGACGCCGAGGCGGTTAGGCCAGGGGCCGCTTTCCGCCGCGAGGGCCCGCTTCTCGTGCCCCGAAGGGAATCGGAGGTCGATGAATCAAGGGAGGAAAACCCACCCGGACCCGGCAGCTGGCGTTTACTAAACGGCCCTGGGCGTTTGTCGACCAGCCCTGTCCTGTTCGATCCCGTCTATGGGCGCGCTTACTCGACGACATCGCGTGTCGGGGTGGTGATTCGGGGGTTCGATATCTGACCTCTCTGATGAAACCCCCACCCTGCCGATTCGCGAGTTGCCTCTGTGTCTGCTCTCGCGAGAGGGCTTCTGCGGGCCCTGCGCCCGCGCGGGGCTCCGGCCCTGGGGGGGGGTGATTTCGCAGGGAGGCGCTCCGAGGGCAGCGTTGGGGGGCGGAAGGTTCCAGGGGGGACGCCGCCTCCCCAGACAGGATCGCGCCGTCACGTAGATCAGAGCGGGAGTCTTTTAGCGGCCAGGGTTAGGTCGGGCTTGTCCCTCTACAGGAGGAAGATTCAGAAATTGTTAAAATTTGGTCCGGGGAGGTTTTGTTGATCACTTTTGAGGGGGGGGGAACATCGACCTGGACTCGAAGGCTCAGACAGGATCGCGTCGTCACAAAAAGGAGGGCGGGAGGTTTTCGGCTAGTTGTCGGCCGCGGGGCGCCCTCGCCGGGTCTCGGGAGCTTTAAAAATCGACTCAGGACGGAAAACCGGTCCCGGGGAAAGGGTCGGGACTTCCAGGGACGCCATCGTTCTTGAAAAACCCAGAGATCCAACGTATTGAACAAAAATCAAGACGGATGTTTTTTCAAGTTTCGGCCTATATGGGCCCTCGCCGGGCCCTGGGACCGTCAAAAAACGGTTCAGGATGAAGCACCGGTCCTGGGGAATGGGTCGAGACTTCCGGGGACCGCGTATTACAAAAAATACGACATCCGAACTCTGGGAATCAGGACGTCGCATGTTTGGGTCTGCCTCCCATCCCCCCGTGATCGCCGATGCAGGGGCCCGAGGGTCCTACCCCGCCCTGCGGCTTGCGGATTCGCTCTCGGGGGCCCATCGCCGATCTGTCTTCGTCGTGGCCGTGTCCCCGACGCAGCCGATTTGGGCCAGACTTGGCGCTGCATTACCAGCCTGGAGCATATCCCTATCCCTATGCTGGGCATCTCCTCATCACGATGCCGATCTTAGGGATTCCCTTATTTTTTGAGGGCGAATCCCTAAGATTGTCATCGCCTTTTGGCGTGTCAATCTTAGGGATAGGATTAAGTTCGAGGCTGGTAACTGCAGTCGTGGTCACCCCTTCAGGGCCCAGCAGCGCACGCCCAGTCCCTGTCGGGGAGGGGCCCGCGCTGCCTCGTCACCGCTCATCGAGTCAGGCACCGGCGTTGCGGCGCTCGCATGTCGAAAGGCCGCGCGCGTGGCTGGCAGCCTGGAATCCAATGTGGCCACAACGTGCAACATTGCGAAAGATCACGGCCATAACCCCAGACCTATATTCTCATTTTCGAGCCAGATCGACCTGTGATGGTCCGGGGGTGCGGGAGCCGGGCAGAAACGCCAGGCGTGAGTGAATAGCAACGCCCAGATTACAATCGTATGGGTAGGACGGGGGATGCATCCCGAGACATGCGACGTCCCGATTTTTTCAGGGCGGCGTCCCCGGAAGTCCCGACCCTTTCCCCAGGACCGTTTTTTTTTATCCTGAGTCGTTCTTTGAAGCTCCCGAGGCCCGGCGAGGGCCCCCGAAGGCCAAACACTAGCGCAAACCTCCCGTCCTGATTTCTGTTACGACGCGATCATGTCTGGGTCTTCGAGTCCAGCTCGATGTTCCCCCTCCCTGGCCGCCCCCCCCTCCCTGGCGTTGCCCTGACAAGAAGGTGCGCCGCCTGCACCCTGGAGAACGCGCCGGGCAGCCCAGCGTGCGCCGTTTGCGGCGCCAGCGCGGAGTCGGTGGCGGTCAGGATCTCGGGAGGGGGGGGCAACGATAGGGGGGGATAGGCACAGGGTGTGATGTTCCAACCTAGTTTAGCCTCGATCACCAAAAAGAGTTTCGAGCACCAAGAAAGTACTGATCCTTGGGGTTTGTTAGTGTCGGGCTGTGGGAGGCGGCACTGTCTCGACACTGTTTCGACACTTTTCTGGGTGCTCGAATTTTTGTTTCTGGGACGTGACCCGTAAGTACGATAGGAGCAACATTAAAGCATAGGGGGGGGATGCATCGACCCCCAATCGCACATTGATCGCCGATAGGGGGCCCTCAACCCAAACCTGCACAGGAAGGCTCGGATTCACGATCGGGGGCCTGCTCATCGGCGATGCATCGCCGATTCAAGGATATCGGGGGGGGGGGCACGGCCCGATTTCGATTCCTTCGATTCGATTCGATTCGACCTCAAAGGCTTTCAATTCCGACTCGACTCGACTTCTGGGCTCCGATCTTTTGTTGGAGGCCTAATTACTAACCTGCCGATTCCTGCCGATTCGACTTCTCTCCCGACTCGGCTGCCGATTTCCGCCGATCAGACTCATTCGACTATGGGCTCTCCTGGGCTGCCGGCGCGGGTTGGGTGGCAACGCTAGTGGGGCAGTGCGTCACAGCGACGGTTTGCATTCGTGGTCCTCACGCTGGGCGTTCTCGCGCGCCTTCAGGCCTCCAGACGTGCACAGACTGAGCACGCGGTCGGTAAGACTTGTGCATTTGATCACGGTGTGGTTCAGGTGGCTGACGCTTTTCCGCCAACCCCAGAAGCGGTCGCTGTCGGTTTTGGACAACGGCAGGCGTGGGTCATGCAGCAAGTTCTACTTTCGTGCACAAGTTCGGGCATGCGACAGTGTGGTCGGAGGGTGCCAGCGATGGGCCCGCACCGATCCTGGCCAGGCCGATCATGGTCCCATGGTGGCCAGGCTGGAGGCAAGATGTTCTTGTTTGGATTTCCGCCCGTTCATTCCTGTTGTCTTGCCTCGGGATGCGGTCTAGCAGCAGCGCCTCGCCGAAAGCGTTCCAGGTTTGCTCGAGTCGTCCGAACTGCCGCCAGACACCCGAGTTTTGACGCAACGGAAACCCTTCGCGCGGTATCCTGCGGAGGAGGGCCAGTCGAGACAATGGGCGACGCTCTCTTGTGTGAGTCCGTCTTTTTGTTGTACACCTTAGGCGATGCTTAAGAAAACTTAAGTTTTCGTCCAGAGTCTCGATTATTCTTAACGTTTCAATGTAAATCCCAAGATTTTGATAGACGTTCTGGTTTTTTATTCAATTTCTGAGACTATGAATTTCTTAACCCTGTTAGTGCGTGCACGGGAATGATGAGAAAGGTTTTTCGGGTGTCGTGTCCAGGCTTGGCCCCTCGCGTTGCTCATCGCAACCGCTCGGGCTCAAGCGTCAAAGGCACGGGTTCTCGCTCGATGGCCGTCACACCATCCCAGGCAGTACTCTTCACCTGGATTGCCGCGATAGCCCCCTCGCTCTCGGACTGGGTGGCCGGCTTCGCTGCTGGGCGCTCCGCGCTGGCAGCCCCAGGCCGCGCGGCGGCCGTCGGCTGGGGTTCGGAGCCTCCGCTGTGGGACTGCTCCTGCTGGCACCTGCCCGTCGCCAGTGGCGCCCGAGCCGCCGGGCCTGCCCTCGCTGGGTCCCTCAGTGCGGCTCGCGCCCGACTGTGCCGCGGCGATCGAGGTCCTCTGGCCGTGCGTGGGACGCCTCGCGTTCTCGGCCGACCTCGCTCTCGCCGGGCGCCTGGGGTTCGGGGTCCTCGAGGAGCTCTTCGCGCTGTACTTGAGCCGCTGTGCTGCGTGGCCCGACTCGACGCTGCTCCGGGCGATTCGCAGCGGAGCGAGATTGGCAGTCGGGGACGCAGCTGCTCGTGTCGCTCGTCCCTGATCTCGGGTTCAGGCACGAGCGCGTCATCATGCGGGCATGTGACGTTTGTCCCTGGATCGTGTACACGGACGGCGGCGACATGTAGGTGGAGAAAGGAGAAGGACGGGGACAAAGGGTACCCTCTGACGACGGGTCAGTCGTCGAGGTCTCTGCCGTACTACGTGGCGGAGGTTGTGCCGCTCGCAATGTTCCTGACGGACGACGTATTGCACGGGCTGATCGTGGAGGCCCGCATCGAGGTGGCGTCCTTGCAGGAGTCTGAGCCCGATCGCCACACGCCAGCAGGCCCGTCACACTGCCTGTCGGTGGATGGCCGCCAGCGCCCGCCCCGTCGCCGCCGTCCCCAGGGCGAGCAGGTGAGGCTCGCCGGCAAGGAAAGCAACCCACCTGTCGCCGACGCGGGTGCGGGAGCCGCCGAGTCACCTGGCGGCGCCGGGTACGCGGGCGGCAGCATGCTGGCCGCCGACGGCGAGCGTCATCGCTGGCTGGCCAGCAAGCCTGGTCGGATCGGGGAGTTGGGAATCCCTGTGCTGCACGCGTACGTCATGATCGGGCTGGGTGACCGCAGCGTCGCCGACATCGACGGCGAGACAATGCCGATGCGGAGCGCTTCTGGGACCAACGTGGCCGACTACGCGACCATGAAGACCTCGGCCTACGAGGTGGCGGTTCGCTACGTCGGCGGCGCGCCCATCTACTTCGGGCGGCGTGTTGAGATCGCGCCGAGCCGCGCGCCTTCCCACGGCGATGGATCCGAGCCGACCGCCCCTGCAGACGCCGCCGAGCCGAGCGATGTTCGCACTTCGTGGGAGGACACTGACGCCATGAACGACCCGCTCAAGTCATGGCGTAATGATGTCATGGAGAGCTACCCCACTGTGTGGACCGACAGCCCCGTGGAGGCGCGGGTCTGCCCGATGTTTATCCCCAGTCACTCTGATCGGCATGGCGACATCGTCAGGAGGTGCCTTGACCTCTGGTCTCGCTCGAAGATTCTCTGGCCGCACGAGCAGGTCATACACGAGAGCTCCGTCCCCTACGAGGTCATCTACGAGGGGGGCTCCTACGACCAGCTCAACAAGCCGTCGCTGTTCATCTTCGAGTGCATAGCGCGCCGCTTCCAGAGTAGTGTGGACGTGTACTCGGGCGACTCCTCTCGGCCGCAGTGGGCCAGCGCAGGGCTTCACTCCAGCGTGGGTTTTGCGGTGGTCATGGTCGCGCCCGAGCTGGAGCACTACGTGGCCATGACGGCCGTGGACGAGGCCGAGGTCGAGTCCATGCGGGCGCAGGCCCGCATCCTTTTGATCTCTGCCGACGCCGCCGCTGCTGGCGGACCCCCTGCCGCTGGACGCAGTACACCTGTCGCCGCCGTGGCGGGCCAGCCCTCCAAAGGATTGGGCCGTGGAGCCCCGAGGGGAGGCGAAGGCGCCGCTGCCGCGGCGGAGACTCAATGAGTGATGTGACCCTCGGCGGTGGGACTGGCCCAACCCCCGCCGTTCGCCTTCCTGGGCTTGCACGCGGATCCGCGGAGATCTTCCCTTTGCCCGACGACTCCAGCCTCGTCGCGGATTTCTGGATCCACCTTCAGGGGCGTGCCCAGCGCCGGTTCGTGAGGGATTGGCGGGAGTGTGTGCGCTCATTAAATTGGTTGTGGGGTGCTGGTCATCGTGAGGTCGCCCGACGTGCTCGCGGCGACGTCCATCCATGCCGTTTTCAACTTCAACGTGAGGTGCTGGTGCGAGTCGCCCAGGGGGTCCAGACGTATCTGGACCCACCCTCCGACCTTTCTCCGAAGGAGGCCTTTCAGGGGCTACTTCGAGGCCGCGGGGTCTACGCCACCGAGACGGCCTACACTACCCTGGCACCCTACCAACGGGGCGCGGTTTCTCTTCCTTGTGACGTCTCGACGGCCCCGGCCGTGGGAACCTTGGTCACGGGGCGCGCCCTCGAGTATCTGGTAGAGGCAGAGGAGCAGATGATCAGGGCCGATGCTGAGGTCCAGCTTGACCGTGAGACGAATGGCGAAATCAAGATCTACACCGACCCGCTGCTCGCCAATAGTCGCCGCCGGTACTCCACCTTCGTGAAGGATCTGAAGCGGAAAGGCTTGGTGGGCTTCACCCGCGACCCCAAGGAGTTCGTGGGTGTTTTCTTCGTCTGGAAGAAGGAGCGCGCCTCCATGAGGATGGTGCTCGACTGTCGCCGCTCCAATCAACGTTTCGTGACCCCTCCTGGGGTCGAGCTGCTGTCGACCGAAGGGCTTGGTCGGATCGAGTGCGACACGGAGCAGACCGGCACATTGCCCATCTTCCTGGGCAAAGCTGACGCGAAGGATTGCTTCCACCGCATGATGTTCGGCAACCACCTCTCCGAGTACTTCTGCTATCCGGGCGGCATGGCCAAGGAGTTTGGCATCGTCGGGCAGCTGGTGGAGGGGGTGCCTGCTCGCGCTGACGATTACCTCTGGCCATGCGCCCTCGCGTTGCCCATGGGCTGGACGTGGTCGCTCTATTTCGCTCAGGTGGCCAACCTCGGCCTGGTGGAACGGGTCCCCGCGGTGGCGTCGAGTTGCGCGGCCACCGATCGAGGGCCCCCCATCGTGCTGTCTCCGACCTCCTCCTGGCACTACGTATACGTCGACAACGTTGGGCTCATGTCGCTCGATGCCTCCTACGTCAAGGGGGCTCTGGCGGACACCATCGCGGCCTTCGACGCCGCAGGCCTCGTCATGCATGGCATCTCGGTGGACTCCGACACCGCCGAGGCGCTGGGAGTGACGCTCGATGGCCAGAAACACCAGACCCTCGTCAACCACCGGCGCTACTGGAAGGTGAGACTCGGCCTCCGGTGGGCCCTCTCGTTGCGGCGCCTGGCAGGGCAAAAGCTCGAAGTATTGCTTGGCCACTGTACACTCGTTGGTTTGATGTGCCGGGAGACCCTGTCCGTGTGGCACACCGTCTACACCTTCATCCGTGAGCGGTACTGGGCCAAGAGCGACATGTGGGAGTCCGCACGTCAGGAGCTCGAGTGCTTCCTCGGGCTGATGCCGCTCATTCGGTCTGAGTGGGATCGGCCGTGGCTCACGCAAGTACTGTCCGCGGACGCCAGCCCGTACGGCTGGGGGATAGCCAGCTCCGAGTTCGGAGTGTCGATGGTGAAAAAACAGGGCAGGATTCTTGAGCGATCTCGTTTCCGTCGACTCGGAGGGTTGCCGGCTCGGGCCAGTGCCCTCGCCGCCGCGGGGTTCGTCTACTCACCCGCCACCGATCGCTGGCAGGTCGACGATGAGAAAGAGCGTGACCCTTCGGACGTTCGGGAAGCTGGAGCTTGGGAGATGCGTGAGGATTTCCCTGAGATTCCTGGGGCCCTCCTCCACGGGGATCGGTGGCGCTTGATTTTGCATGGTAAGTGGGCCTACTCCGAGGATATCCTGATTCTCGAGGCCCGCGTCCTGGTCAAAGCTGTCGCAAGAGTTTGTAATTGCGTTCCAGGTGGATTCTGCAGAGTATTGTTATTGGGAGATAATATGTCAGTTATATTAGCTTGTGAAAGATTCCAGGCCCGCAGCTTCGGGCTCTTGGTGCAGATCAGACGAATCGCGGCCTACGCTTTGGGCCGAGGGGTTCGATTTGGGTTCAGGTGGCATCCCTCAGAGCTCAACAGTAGAGACGCTGGGTCCCGTATCTACGACCCCAACTACGACTCCACGAAGGATCTCACTCGCCTGGTGGCTGACGGACACGGACCCGGAGACGTCCTGCCTCAGCCTGCGGATCCACCTCGGTCCGTCGACGTGCCGGCTCAAGTTCCCGAATCGCTCGAGAACCCAGATTCTTTTGCCTGCACCGTATTCCACGACTGCCATGATGCGGACCCGCAGCCTGGAGGCGCCGAGCCAAACCATCGCTGGCCAGAGGAGCTGGCTCACGACGGTCGGAGCGCGTCCGATGACGACTTCCTGTCCGCCTTCAGCGACCACGGGGCTAACGACGACGCCTACTTGGCTGCGACCGGAGACACGCTCGATGCTGGATACTGGGAAAATGCCCCCAACCAGAGGGTCCCTGGTGACTCTGGCAGCCAAAAGGCCCGCCTGGGCTACAGCAGCAGTCACGGCCGCTGCCACCGCCGCGGCCGCCGACGTGGACAGCGATGGCACTACTACGGCCGACGAGATGGAGAGGAGTCTCGACGGCAAGACGCCCGCTCTCCTGCTGGTTCGGTGGACCGTCGCGGTGGAGTTCGCGAGGCGGGACGAGCTTGTCATGAATGTCGCCGTGATGAACGGAGTCAGCTGCTACCTCAGGCCAGAGCTCCTCAACCTTACCTCGGCCAACCTGGTGGCCCCGGGATCGCTGGTGTCGCAGTACTGGGGCCTCCTTCTGCATCCTTCAGAGAGGGAAAAGAGGAGCCAAGTCGGCGATGCGGACGATTCGCTGATCATCGTCTCGGCCCACATGCTGCCGTGGGGTCACGTTTGCCTCCAGGCCTTGAAGGACAAGGGCGGCCGGCTGTGGTCCTTCGATTGTTTCACCTTCTGGGCGAAGTTGAAGACTGTCGCCAAGATGTTGGGCTTGTTGCACCTTGTACCGTGCCTGATGAGACATTCGTGGACGTGGATAGATCGCCTCAAGCCAGATCGCAGCCAGGAGGGGAGTCAGAGGCTCGGAAGGTTGAAGCGCTGGAAGAGTCTCACACGCTACAAGAGCGCCCGCCTCGGAAGCTTCTGGAACGAGCTCGCTGCCGAGATGCCAGCACACGTGTTTTTGTGCAAGGACCAGTTCGTCGAGTTCCTCTGGTCGCCCAAGCTTGCTCCAAGGCCACCGCCCGTCCGCGGCTAGTTAAGGACGGCACCTACATGGCCGACCTGTTCTCTGGCTCAGGCAAAGTTGCCCGAGCGGTCACTCGGCTGGGGTTCTCAGCTAAGGCCTGGGACATCATCCACGGGCCCAACCATGACCTCACAGACCCAGCGGTGCTCCGCCTACTGTTTTCGGACATCCGTGACGGCAAGATCTTCGCCGCCATGATCGCTCTCCCCTGCACCTCGCTGACCATCGCTCGAGACAGGACTTTTCAGATACGCTCACGCACTCAACCATGGGGGACTGACCTGACTGATGCCACAGATCGGGACCGAGCCTCACTCGAGACTGGTAACAAGATAATTCGGGCCGTGATTCGCATTCTCAGACACCTCAATCGCCACAAAATTCCGTGGATACTTGAAAATCCGTCTACTTCCCGCCTGTGGTTCATCCCAGAGATATTGTCTGTGTGCAGCCGGGCGCATGCTGAATGGCGACTTACAGATTTCTGCCAGTGGGGTACGCCGTGGCGAAAGAGGACATGGCTAGTTTGTGGCAATATGTATCCTGAGGACAGTTGCTCACTGGACAGAGTGTGCACTGGAAAAGCAGGTAGGTGCTCTCGCACTTTCCGCCGTCACATCGAGCTGAGTGGCCGCAATGATCAGAATGTTTTGTGGACCTCAATTGCTCAGCCCTACCCCTCTCGCCTTGCCACTGCTCTGGCTAAATCTCTTGCCGCTAAGAAGCGCGCTTCCTGCTCGTGCAACTCGGGCGGCCCCGCTCGTACCAAGGCCCAATGAGGCTCGTGCCTTGTTTGTTTTCGTTTTTCCCCTCCTCTCTTCCCCTCCTTCGCCCCCGTGAACCCTTTTCTATTCGGGATGTTTGGAATGCCTTGGACGTGTGATTCTAACAATCTCACGTCATCCCAGCTGTGTGTTATAACCCTGTCAGATAGTAGCAGACGTTCTCCGCTGGAAAAATACGGTCTCATTAATGATTTCTTAAGCATTTCGCATGGTGTAGGCATCTGGGAGGCGTCTCGCTGCCACCGTTGGACTCGTGTCGAAGAGTGGGCCATATTGGCACTGGTGAGGGGGCTCACTCGGGGCCGTCCGGGGAGCCGTTGTCTCAACTGGCCCTCCTCCGAACCATAGTCAAAGCAGGAAAAAACGTCCAACACCCTCCTCCTCCTCCTCCTCCCCTCCTCTCCTCTCCCTCCTCCCTCCTCCTCCCTCCTCCTCCTCCTCCTCCTCCTCCTCCTCCCTCCTCTCCTCTCCCTCCTCCCTCCTCCCTCCTCTCCTCCTCCTCCTCCTCCTCCTCCTCCTCCTCCTCCTCCTCCTCCTCCTCCTCCTCCTCCTCCTCCTCCTCCTCCTCCTCTGGGTCCAAGACCTCGCTAATCAACGTTTACTCAACGGCCCTGGGCGTTTGCTAAACGGTCCTGCCTTGTTCGATTTCTCCCGTGGGTGTACTTACTGATCGTCTTCGCTCGCCTGGGTGCTTCTTATGGGGATGGATGTTCTGCCCTCCGCATGTGCCCAAGGACTGGTGCATGGTGGGTTCATGTTGTGCCGGCCCACAATATATTTGTCCGCCAACTATGTTTGAACAAGAAGTATAGAAATCTCCGTAGATCTGAGGAGCATCATTTTTCGTTGACTCGACCGAACAATCACTTCAGGGGTACATCAATTCTGTAGTCGATGCCCTACTCGAAGGGTGGAGCGCCGCGGCTGGGCTGGAATGATAGCCGATATAGCGAAGGCTTAGCGTTACCTCTGGGAGCCGCGTTCGTTCAAGGCCAGCACGAGCCGCGCGGCGTCTGCGAAAGCAACGCCCGGGTCGCCCCGGCACGAGCCCACTATAAACGCCTCCCTGGCCAGACCGATCGTGAGCCCAGGAGGGCGTACGCATGGATCAGAGGAGGAAAATGTACCCCTACCGGGAGGGTTCGGGCAAAGAGGAAGATGAACAGGTACGCCCGTCTTCGCCTTGTTGGGCCTCCTGGGAGGCCCTCGTCACCACCGCTGGATTCCCCTAGGTATTCTGGCCAGAACGCATCCCAGGAGAGGTCTGGGGGGCAGCGGCATCGGTACCCATTGGTTCCCCCGGATAACTGGGAGGGCATCGAGGCCTGCAGAAGAGGGACCCTTGTTTCTTTGGGCCACCCATAGCCCTCACCCATCATTCTTCCGGACATTCCGCCCCAACCTTCCGCCCTTTTTTGTTCGATCTGACCCATGTTGGTGTCTCTGATTTGCTCGAGGCTTCCCCAGGGGTGGGGTCGTTTCCGCAGCTCAGCCCCACAGAGGTCTGGACCCCTTCCCGGGAGCAGCGGTACCGGTACCCTGTGTTTTTTCCCCAGAGCCCAGGCCCAGGGCCGAGGGCCGAGGCAGGGCACAGGGCCGAGGGCCGAGGGCACACGCGTCTCTCCCGGGCCCAGGGCCGAGGCAGGGCCCCGATCGAGGCAGGGGCACGGATCGAGGCAGCCTTGAAGCGGTGCTCTGTCGTTTAGGCGGCCAGGAGGGGGGTGACGACTTGGGGGGGGGTGGATCTCGTGGCCTGGGCCATGAGGTTTCCCCAGATTCGGTTGCCAGCCGAGGCGGCGGCCGCAGCGGGGGCGCTGCGCAGGCAGTGGGCCGCGCCATTGCAGTTGCGAGGCGTGCCCCCAGCAATCTGGCAGCCTGCAAGGCCACCCGCGACGCGCGCCCGCGCGCTCGGAGCGCGAAAAAAAAAAAAACGTTTTGCGCTCAGGCGTTGCTGGCATCTTCTTCAAAATGGCACATAGTGCCAGCGAGTTTCGGCTACGGCCTTTGTGAGCCATGGTCCCGTCCCCCGCGGGGAATGGGTGTGGCAAAGGTGGCAAGGGCAAGCTCAGCGTCAAGGGCGGCAAGGGACCGCCAGGCGCGTGTGGCTCGCCAATGGAGTTTTGTGGTGCTGACGGTGGTCATGGGCATTCGCGTCCTTGGCATCCCCTCGCCCCAGGACCACAACATACTCAGAAGTGGGCAGTATGGACCTGCTCCTCTTGTGGCTGCAAGAAGAACGACGCGAGGTACAACATCTGCAAGCACTGCGGAGCAAACTGGACTCCCTTTTCGGCGAATGGGGGGTATGCGCAACCCTCAGGTGCTTGGAGGTCGCCGTCGGCAGCCATCTACTCGCCCTTCGCTGCTCCGGGGTTGCCGGCACCTCCTGGCCAGTTCGGCGCGGCTGCTGGGCCAGGACCTGGAGCTGCTCCCCACTATGCGGGTGAGGGCGCTGGCGGGCTGTCGAGGGAGGAGCATGAGCAGCTCGCGGTGTTGCTCGGCAAGAAGGGTGACTTGGCTGGCGCGGCTCGCCACAAGGCGTTGGCAGCTCCTCCACCGCCGACCAAGGAACCGACCTTGCAGCACCAAGTCAGCATGGCACACTCCAAGATGCGCAGTGTGCAGAAGGGGCTTCAGGGTGCTGTCTCTCGGTACGAAGAATGGAGTGCTCAGATGGTTCAGCAGAAAGCGGTTGTGTCACAGCTGGCGATGGAGGCCGAGGAGTGTGAGAGGGCCCATGCCAACCTTGTGGTTCAGCTGCACCAGTCCACGTGCAAGGGTGGGGCGGATGCGGAGCCTGCGCTGCGATGCACTCTCGGCTCCATCCTCGACGGGTATTTCACGAAGCAGCTCTCGATTGATCCCTCCGAGATCTTCGGCTCCACCGACGAGTACGAGATGTCGGCTGAGGACCAAGAGCAGCTGGACCGTCGTGCGAAGGAGCTCAAGGACGGCATCCAAGCTCTTGCTCAAAGTTTGTTTGCGTCAGCCGTTGAGACGGCCCATCGTGTGCGAGAAGAGCACAAGAAGCACGTGGAGAGGCTGGCCAAGAAGCGGAAGGTGGTGGTCTCCCCTGGTCCCGAGGGTCAGGCCGAGGCTGTCGGAGGAGTTTGTGAGGGTGGGCCAGCGGGCGGCTGCAGTGCGGCAGCGGCAGCTCCCAGGGCGGCGCCCACTTCACCTCCTGCGGCTTCTGTGGCGTCTCGAGGCGACGAGAACGAGGCTGCCGCTGCTGATGACGTTCGCCGACGAGCAGCCCTCATCATTTCTGAACAAGCAGCTCCCCCTGCTTCGGCTGCCAGTGCCTGAGCAGGGGGGAGAACTCACGCAGATCATCGATGACGAGGACGCGTACTTGACGCAGGCCGTCGTGTTCGGGGAGGTCAGGCAGGCGAGCTGCGTATCAGTGAGGCCTGGCCTTGACTTCGCTCAGCTCTTTTTGCACGGGCCTGTCACATCTTTTTGCGGGACCTCGTACAGTGTGTGCGAGGTCCCTGGGGACATCGCATCTCGTCAGGGGGTTTTAAATTTTTGTGACTCCGATGTCGCACTCGGTGGGCTCTCGGGTGCTCAGCAGTGCAAGGCCGCTCAGCAAGAGGGTGAGCGGCCTGCGGGAGAGGACGTTGGGAGCTGCGGGAAGCAGAGGGGTAGTCGGCCCTCTCGCTGGCACCCCCCTCATCGTGCTTTTCCCTTGTTTTTTTTCCTGAGCGGCAAGGCCACGTTCAGAGCTGTTTGGAAGCACACGCTCTGGAAAGCCAAGCGCATTATCAGAGCTGGCAGAGGAGGTCTCGAGCAAGTCGCGCCGAGTTCCCCGTTCGTGCCGGCCATGCTTCGAGGGTTTGCCAAGGCGTGTGATTTTTACCCTATTTCAACGGGTCTCGGTCCCGACTGTCCTGTTGAATTCATTCGTGGCCCCAAGGATCCGCTGGTTTGTAGCATCGCTCTGGAGGACCCCGAAGGCCCAGTCCAGCTCTCTCAGGACCAGCTTGACTCGCTTGAGTTGTGTGTGCAGACTATCAACTGCAACACTTGGTCCACGGTGAAATTGCTCGCCACGACTAAGGCGCACGCGGTGCTCGGGCAGGAGCATCGCCTGAAGAGAGGGGGGGAGATCGACCAAGCGTCAAGCTGGCGTTGCAGGAGTGGTTGGAAATGTACGTTCTCTCCTGCTCTGGACACTCAGGCTGGCTCCACCTCTGCGGGGGTCTGCGTGTTAGTGCGTGACTTTCTTGGGCTCCATCTCCCTCGTGGAGGGGAGGAGATTAGTCCTGGCAGGGTGATCGCCTGCGAAGTTCACCTTCCTAGAGGCTTGCATTTCCTTGCGTGTTCGGTGCATCTGTATCACACTGAGCAGCTTAGTGAACGTAATGTGGACATCCTCGCTGCCACTGGGGAGCGGCTTTCGACCTCGGGGCTGCCTTTCTGCATTGGGGGGGATTTCAACATGCCTCCCAAGGTTCTCAGCGAGACGAGATTTATCGAGAGGTTGGTTGGCATTCCTGTGGTTCCTCCTGGTCCCACCCACATTGGAGAAGGTGATCCTGAGACCTTTGATTTTTTCGTGTTATCGGGAGGTCTCGGGAAGACCATCAAAGACTGCCAAACTCGCCTCGACGCTACGCTGAGTCCTCATCGGCCCGTGCAGGTCCTCTTGCATCCTCAGCCCACGCGTCTCAAGGGTCTTGGTTTCCGCAAGCCCCCTCCTTTACCCCCTACGGCGGTGGTCGGGCCCAGACCCCTGCCTCCGTCCTGGGACAAGGTGCGTGCGTTGACTAACCAGGCTTTGCATTGTGTTGCGCAGAAGGACGCGGAAGGCGCTGTTGCTTTGCTCTCTCCTTGTTATGTTGCATGGGCGAACGTTGCGGAGAGAGAGTTGCTCCCTGTCTTAGGCGCCGACATCCCTGTCCTTGGTTCGAGGTCCAAAGGCCCGCAGTTGTACTGGAAGAACCTCATCAGCAGGGACCTCCTGGTCCGTGATCCCCATCGCCAAGCTGCGCGGTGGCTCAGCGTCCAGACTAGAGCGTTCATTTCTCTTTGGAACTCGCACCAAGGTGACAAGGGGCAGGCGTGCAAGATTCTTGCTGTACTACGCGCACCACCTGCCACGGTGCAGGTGGGGGACCAGCATCGGTCTCTTTTTTTTCTGAGGTTGCCTTGGCCGCGTCGTGCTCTGAAGGTATCCTTGCTGCTTTGGGGGCATCCTTGAGCTCGAGGATTGACGAGGCCCTGGCGGAGGCCAAGAGCGCCGCCGACAAAGAGTCTCGAGCGAGCTGGCAGGCTTGGATCCGAGAGGGCCTTGACACTGGAGCGAGGAAGGTCCACTGGGCCATTCGGGATCCCTCCCCCTGGAAGCCGTCGACGACCCTCTCGTCGGAAGGATCCCTGGTTTCTGATCCGTTATCGCCCTTTTGTGCTGAAGGTGCGAAGTTCTCGGCCTTTTGGGGATCTGGAGCTGGATCGATTCGTGGCAGGCCAGAGCTGGTCGACCCCCTTCCTCGCCTCAGCGCTGACGTTATTCGGGGTGTCTCTCGGAAATACAGGAAAGACACGGCGGTCTCTTTTGATGGGTTCAGTTGCAGGCACTTTCAGTTTCTGTGTGACGACGCTCTCGAATGTCTGGCCGCCCTTTTTGAAGTCATGGAGTGTGTCGGCCAGCTTCCTGAGCAGATTTCGGCGGTGCTGCTTGCGCTGCTCCCCTAGCCCAAGGGTGGCTACAGGCCGATTGGGGTGTTCTGTTCCTTGTGCAGGGTCTGGGTTCGGTGTCGTCGACCTCATGCCCTGGCCTGGGAACAGCGACACCCCCGTCGGTACTGGGCCGCTGGAGAGCACAGGGGAGCTGCGGATGTGGTGTGGCGTCAATCGGCTAGGGCTGAGAGCTGCACTGCGAGCAAAGAATGTTATTGTTCGGTCTTCTATGATATGCTCAAGTGCTATGAGACTATCGATTTGAGAGTGTTGGGGGCCAAGTGTATGAAACACCAGTTTCCGCTTGCCATCGCGCGAGTGTGCATCTTCGCGTTTCGCACTGGTCGTTTTCTTTCGTTAGGTGGGCTGCTCAATGGTCCCTACCGCGTGGAGTTCGGGGCGGTGGCGGGGTGCAGCTTCGCCACCACCTTCATTCGTGTGTTTGGCATGGACGCCTTCGACTCGATTCCCGTCTCGCCTTCGTCGGAGCTCGACATTTACATCGACGACAGTGGGGTCTCGGCCTATGGGTCTAAGTCGTCGGTTGTCCGCAGCATCGTTAGGGCTTCTTCTGCGCTTCATGATGCTATCACTCGTATGCGTGGCTGCAGTCTTGCTCTTGATAAGGTGTGCACGGTCGCTTCTGATGTGGAGGTGGGAACGGCTGCGTCTCAACGTCTCGGGTCCCTGGGGGGCCGCGTGGTTGAGTCGACTCCTAATTTGGGGATCGATTTCTCCGCGGGCAAGTTTATTCGTGGCAAGCAGGGACGAGGGGGCAAAATCAAGGCGCGCGTGGCCGCGATGCTGAGGAACTCTAAGAGACTCAAAAAGCTCTCGGGCACCCTTGGCAGGAAGAGTCTCAAAATCTTCGCCACTGGTCCCTTAGCTTCTGGCGCGTACGTGTGTGAAGTTGTGGGGATCAGCGGCAACGATCTTTTATGCGTGCGGAGGGCTGCTTTCTCTCAAGTGAGGCCTTTCGCATCTGGTCGCAGCCTCGCGGCCTGCTGCATCCTGGCCTCCGACCCCACCTGGAGAGCGGCGACGGCGCCCATTTTGAGATGGGGTAAGGAGGTGTGGTTGTCGCAGACCAATCTTTTCCCAGGGGCGCTCTCGCTGCGGGAGCTCCGCGAGGCGTGGGCGACTGTTTGGGCCAGGCCGAAGGTCACGTGAGGCACTGTGGCTGGCCCTCTCAGTGCCATGCGCTTGACGTTGCTCAGGCTGGGTTGGCACATGACGAACGCGATGACCATCATAGATGACAAGGGTAGACCCATAGAGTTAGGTGTTACTTCCCCTGCTTTGTTGGCCATCCACTGCCGCGAGGCCCTGCTCCGTTCCCTGGAGAGAGATCTTGGGGAGAAATGGGCGGATGGGGGTCGCCTCTGTCTTGGCGCCCCCAGGGCCGCCCTTGCGTCGGGCAAATTTTCTGCTAGAGACAAAGGCCTAATCAGAGCTCTCGCGTGCAATGCGATCTGGACCCCTGATCGTGCGATACGGTGCGGATATGAGATCAGTGAGTGGTGTGTTTTTTGTGGGGAACGTGACAGCCTCCACCACAGACTGCGAATCTGTCCTCACTGTGCGGATGTGCGAGCTGAGGTAGCAGACGCCGATGTCATCGCCTCAGCTTTGAACACTGTGGCTGCGGACTACTCGGACAACTTATTCTGTCACGCGGCTTTCGCCCACCCCGCCGGTGTCCTCCCGAGGCCCTGTGCTGAAGGCCAGGTTCAGCTCAAGTGGTTTAGGGGCATGCTGGACGGGCCTGAGGGGTCTGAGGAGGCTCGTGAGGGAGCTATCTGGGGCCACTTATTATTGGACGGTTCGTGTCACAGGCACGTCATTAGAGAGCTCACTAGGGCGTCTTGGGCGATCACTGTGCAAGACAGTGCTGGTGAGTTGCTCGGTGCTGTGAGTGGTCCTGTGTGGGATCGTTACCCGCAGACCCCACAAGCGGGCGAGTGGCTCGCCCGAGGGATGGCAGGCACGCTCGTAAGACATGAGTCCACAGTGTACCGTGACTGCCTCAACGTTGTCAAGTTGTCGAATCTCCCGCTCCAGGCCAGGCGTTCTGGTAAGCATGTGTACAGCGGGATCCTTCTTGAGGCGAATGCTCGGGAGGGTCGTCTCATAGGAGAAATCATCAAAGTTGAGGCCCATAAGGACCTGGACGAGGCTGGTCTTTGTCCCCAGGAATCCTTTCGGCGTAGGTGTAATAATGACGCTGACGCTGCCGCAAAGCACGCTCTGTCTTTTCATCCTGTCGACACTGACCTCGTGGTGAGTGTTGAATGGCAGATCAAAGTTGCCAAAACGGTCTGCAAACTGGCTGCCCGCGCGCTGCTTGAGTGGCCCCGTTTGGACCTCTCGGGAGCCCCAAAGAGGGATTTGAGCGTGAGCAAGGCCCCGTTTTTGGCTGTTGTTAAGCCTCACGATTGGGCCGTCTGGTCTGGGATCTGGCGGTGTAGAGTCTGTTTGCTAGGATGTAGAGGTGCGGTCCCCGCGGGGAGCGAATGTCCTGGCGCGAGCAAGCTCGATGAAGGCGTGCTTGTGTCCTATGGTCACCGCGTCCTGGCGCTGCCCTGCTCAGACGGATCACACCTGTTCATTTGCGTGCGTTGTAAGTTGTACAGCACAGGTGGTAGAGTAATGGGCCTTGGCAAATTTTGCCCAGGCAAAGCTTCACGTGGCGGAAGTTATGCCTGGAAAGCGTCGTGCGCTAAGGGTCGTCACCCCAACAGGCTCAGAAGTGCTATTGTTGTCGACGCGCACGCTGTGGTCGGTCTTTTTGGTTCGGACTTGCCTCCCAGTCTCGGCGCGGCGGCGGAGGGGGAGTTGACTCCCCAGTCTTCAGTCCGAGCCGAGGCAGTGCAGGCACGCTTCAGAGGTCCCCCACTGGGCGAGTCGAGTGGTTGTGATGCCTCGGTCGAGGCGCCTTTGCAGTCTGCTCAGACGAAGCCCGTGAGGTTCGAGCTCGAAGCCGAGGCAGAGGCCGCGGCATTTCTGTTCGGATCTCCTGCAGGCCCCACTCTGCCACCCCGAGTCGAGTCGTCGATCAGGTCGTCGTCGTCGTCGTCGGGAGCGGTGGCGGATGGTGGGAAGGCGCCCTCGTTTCGGCCCCCCCTGGACCCTCCCGAACGGGACTCTGAGGTCCAGGGTCCAGCGCAGATGCTCGGGTCTCTGAGGCTTGCCCACCCGAGGGTTTCACGTGCAGGGGTTGCCCTGCCTGCAGTTGCCGCTGTCCCCTGTCGACAGGAGGAAGGGCAACTCGCTTCGCGGTCGGAGGTCCTTGACAGTGACTCCTCCGACTGAGGGCCAGGGCCTTTGGGCGCTGGTCCTCGTCGAGCTCGGCTCGACCATTCAGTCGTCTTGGTTTTCAAGGCGAGCCTGCACTGTGCCCTGCCCGCAGTGCTTGTAGAGCGAGGCAGTGTGGCGTTGAGGCCAAAAAAAAAGGTTTCCCCGGATTTCATGGCGCCTCTTCTTATGTCCTCACGTCCCCAGCCCCCCCCCCCTGGGCCGCGCACATGCCGCCGGTCATGATTTGCACCCCCCCCCTCTTGGACGCCCCTCTCTTGGCCGCCCCCGATTGTCGTTATGCGGCTTCGATGCGCGTTTTGTCGTTTCTCGTCGGTATCGTTTAGCCGACCCCCATCCCCATCCTCATCCCCCTCGAGACCCCCACCAAATTACCCCCCACCCAGTTTGGGATACACCCGTCGAGAACCGAAGGGAACGGCCCACATCCCCATCTAGGGGGGTAAATCGGCCAGTGGGGCCCAGGCCACGCCGCATGGGATGGGGGTCGGATAAACGATGCTCATCTCGATTGGAGACGAAACGAACGAGAACGAGCAACACTACTTTGGCCGAAAAGGGAACAACGGCATAAACACAACCTTCTGGCGCTCCGCGCGGCTTTCTTGGATCCGCGCTGGGCCCCCCGCGACGGCGCCTCTGGCGCCGCCCCTGGCGCGCTCCGCGCGCCGGGGCTTGCGCGGATCCAAGAACATCCGCCTGGAGCGCCAAAAGCTTATGTCAACTGCGTTTCTCTTCATTCTGCCTGCGGCAGAGGCTGATTCAGGAAGGCAAAAGACACACAGACACAATTGATCGTCGACTCCCAGGAAAAGAGTGGAAACTATGGGAAGTGGTGGGGAAGACAGAAACCCAGAAAATAGGGGGAAATATGGGCAATCCTTTTATTTGTGTGTATTTATTGGGTGTCCCAGGGCCCCTTCACTGACGGCAGACACAACGCGGGGAAGCGAACACAGCACGGCGTTTCTCTTCATTCTGCCTGCGGCAGAGGCTGATTCAGGAAGGCAAAAGACACACAGACACAATTGATCGTCGACTCCCAGGAAAAGAGTGGAAACTATGGGAAGTGGTGGGGAAGACAGAAACCCAGAAAATAGGGGGAAATATGGGCAATCCTTTTATTTGTGTGTATTTATTGGGTGTCCCAGGGCCCCTTCACTGACGGCAGACACAACGCGGGGAAGCGAACACAGCACGAGGACGAGAAGCACTGCTTTGGCCGAGCCCTGGCGCACGTCGGCCGACGCCTCTCCCAGGATAGAGGGCGCTGGCGCCGAGGGCGGCGCGGCCAGCAGGGGCTGCGGCGTGAGCTGAGCCAGCCTCCTCCTCCTCAATCCTCCTCCTCCTCCTCAATCTCCTCCTCCTCCTTATCCTCCTCCTCCTCCTCCTCCTCAATCCTCCTCCTCCTCAATCCTCCTCCTCCTCCTCAATCCTCCTCCTCCTCCTCCCTCCTCCTCCTCCCTCCTCCCTCTCCTCCTCCCCCTCTGTCGCTGCCCCCCCCCCTCCAGCCCTACTTCTCTCCCTATGCTCAAGTCGGGCCTGTCCCTCCCCAGGAGGAACATTCGAGACAATCGTCAGCAAATGCTCTGGGGGCGATCTCTGGAGCAGTTTGGGGGGTACCGTTCGAGTACTGACGGGGGGCAGCTTTGACCTCCCGTCCAACACCCGCCTGTGGGGGGGGGGGGGGACACGCCCGACCTGGCCCCGTGCCTCTCCTCCTCCCTCTCGCGGACGCAGGGCGGCGCCTCCCACGGCCGAGCCGAGGTCATCAGGCCGAGGTCGCGTCGGGGAGGCTGCCCCGGCGTCCTCCGTGCCTGCTGCGTGCTCTCCGGGCATCTCTGGGGGGAGGGCGGGCCTGTCCCTCTACAGGGGGATTCTGGACGAGAAAATAAACAACAGATCGGACAAATCTTCACAAGATGGCTCACAAGAGTCAAAAAACAGCCCCCTGACTGTTTTGCTACTATTCTTGAATATACCCCCTGTAGAGGGACAGGCCCGACTTCATTCTTGGGGGAGGGTGCCCTCGATTCCCTCTGCGCAGTCTGGCCGGCGCAGGGCCTCGTGTTCCTGGAGGGTGCTCTTCTGCCCCATGATGGGCCTGTTTTCCACCACCACAAGTTGGAGGGGGGAAGGAGGTGGAGGACGAGGAGGAAGAAAACGAAGAGGAGGAGGAGGACCCCCTCCCCTCCTACTTCTGGTGGCGGTGGTGGAAGACAAGCCCACCATCCTAGGCCCGACCGTATCACAATCGGATTGAAGAGTTGCGCGAATTTCGGGGATCCGCGCTGGGCCTTCGCGGCGGCGCTGGCGCGCGCTCCGCGCGGCAGGGAGGGGCTGTCGGCGCAGATCCAGGACATCCGCTCGGAGAGCCGAACGTTTACGATCCTGCCTGTTTTCTTCATCGAGCACGCCGAACAATTCGCATCGCAGTAGCCCAGGTTGCTCGACGCGCGAGCGGACCGCCTTTGCCGCGCCGCGACGCACAGAAAATAGTTTTTTGTTCTCATCGGAGAAATGGGTATCAGTGGCACGCATATCGTCTTTGAGACTGTGCGTGTTGCTCCTTCGCCTGTCGTTCCCAAGGCCTGTTGAACGAGTGCCCCTGATAATTACAGGGTGAGGATAACGAAGTTCGGTTATTTGATCGCTTCGCTCATTCCGCCGGCCCTGGAGCCCTCTTTAGGGCCTCTTGGGGGCCTCTTGGGGGCCTCTTGGGAGTCTCTTGGGGCTCCTTGGCGGCGTCTTGGGGGCCCCCAGGGCCTCTTGGGGGGCTTTTGGGGGCCTCTTGGGGCGGGAGGGGGGGAGTCGATTGCAGCTTCCCCCTCGGAGGCCACGATCCTTGTGAGAGCTGTCGAAGAATGGCCCTCCCCTGGAGTGCTCTGGTGGCTTCTCCCGGGACCTTGTCGGGATACTTTTCGTCCGGGGGCCCCCAGGGGCCGCTCCGCGCGCGCGAACTAGAAATATTGTTAACCAGTTGCCGGACATCTTAGCACGCTTCTGGACCGTTTGGGCCGGCGAATTTGGGGTGATGATGAACGCCTTCCGAGAGGGTGCAGCATAAAGGAGTAGGGGAGGAGTGAACGGAGTCTTTCGGAGTGTACGGATGTGCGTAGTGTCCTATGGTATAACGATGCCGTGCTCATTCTTGAGAGAAAAAGTCAGCGCAAATGAAAGGGGTGGGTGGGAGGGCAGGATGTCAGATATGGCGCGAGCGCACCTAGCTTGTCCCTCCACAACTACTCAGTATGAATACTACTCTCCCTCTTTCCCTGATGACGGCCTGGGAGTGTCCGACCCCCCCCCGCGTACTTTTTTTACACAGGTTTCCCCCCAGTAGGGTTTTCGCCTGCATTTGTTTTCAAAATGCTGCTCTCGCTGAGGCGCCGGCCTCATTTTCGGGCACCGCTCGTTCCGAATCGTGCTCCCGCTGCAGCGCTGGCCTCATTTCCGTGCTTCCGCTCGTTCCGAATCGTGCTCCCGCTGCAGCGTTGGTCTTATTTCCGCGCTTCCGCTCGTTTCGACTCGTGCTCCCGCTGCAGCGCTGGCGTCATTTCCCGTGCCATGCCACGGCATGCAATGCAATGCTAGGTTGATACTACGCTTTGCGGTGCTCTTCTACGCCATGCCACGCCGTGCTCTGCAATGCATCGCGTACCCTTTCGGGATCATTGCCCTGCTCGACATCCGACTGTGCGAGTAGAGTAGAGAGGGGATCTGCGCCATGGTAAGGGATGGGAGGGAGGGGCAGGATGTCAGATATGACGCGAGCGCACCTAGCTTGCCTCTCTTCCCTCCCCCTCTTCCCCATTACCTCCCGCCTTTCCGTCCCCTCCCCCTCCCCCTCTCAACTCCCCCTCCCCACTATCCCCCCTCCTCGTGAGCGCGCGCTGACCGCCCAGCGGCCGCTCACAACCACCGCTTGTCTCCAACTCTTTCCTCCAACCCTCCAACTCTTTCCTCCAACCCCGCCCCCCTGGCCGGCGGCGGGCAGAGACGAGCTGGCCGCGCCTCCAACAACAAGTTGCACTCGGAGGCTGGGGTGCCGCCACCGGAGGGGCAACAAAAGTTCGGGCCTCTGCCCTGGGGCGTCTTCGTCGCCGAGGTCTTCCTGGCGTGGCGGAATCGACCCGCCGCGAGGGAAGCCTCGGCATCCTCGCGTCGTGAAAGACACGACGGAGCAGTTTGTTTGGCTCTTGGTGTCCCGTCCCGGGCCTCGGGACCGTCAGCAAAACGACTCAGTGTGAGAAGCGGGTCCCCGGGGCAGGGGTCCAGACCTTGGGGACCCTCGTCTGAGCAAGATCGCGACATCCGACGCCTTGGAAGGGGTCTTGAGGGGAGGGGATCCTACGTGGTTTCGCCGGTCTCGGGCCCCCGGGATCCTGTCCCCGGGCCACCGTAAGGCACAACATTTTACCAGCCTGGAACATATCCCTATCCCTATGCTGGGCACCCCACCACGATGCCGATCTTAGGGATTCCTTCATTTTTTGAGGGCGAATCCCTAAGATTGTCATCGCCTTTTGGCGTGTCAATCTTAAGGATAGGGATACGTTCGGGGCTGGTAAACATTCGGAATGAGGAGCCGGTCCCAGGGGAAAGCCCTGGGGTTTTGTTGCTCCCGTCGTACTCGAGGACCACGTCCCAGAAATAGCTTCGAGCACCCGGGAAAGTATCGAAATGGTGTCGAACGAGCATCGCCTCCCAGGGCCCGACACGTGGACGCCCTCCAGGTTCGGTGCCCTCTTGGCGCTCGAGGTTGTTCCTGGTCATTCGGGCCAAAGTAGGTTGGAACATCACAGCCTTAAGTCGGGCCTGTCCCTCTACAGGAGGAATGTTCAACCATAGTAAAAAAGAGTAGTCAGCCCTAAACCCTAAACCCTAAACCCTAAACCCTAAACCCTAAACCCTAATTTTTCGACTATTTGGGGGTACTCCTTGAGTTTTTCCCAACCATCCTGTGGTGTTGGGTCCTCGTTTTGAAGAGACAGCGCCCCGCGTCCCACCTCCTCTCCTCCTCTCTCCTCTCCTCTGCCGTCCGCATGCGTCCCGCACACCCATTTCGGCACACCCCTCACACGTTTCGTGGCCCCACAGGGAGCTCCACCGAAGGCCCCAGTGCTGCCGTCCGCATGCGTCCCGCACACCCATTTCGGCACACCCCTCACACGTTTCGTGGCCCCATAGGGAGCTCCACCGAAGGCCCCATGGCTGCCGTCCGCATGCGTCCCGCACACCCATTTCGGCACACCCCTCACACGTTTCGTGGCCCCACAGGGAGCTCCACCGAAGGCCCCAGTGCTGCCGTCCGCATGCGTCCCGCACACCCATTTCGGCACACCCCTCACACGTTTCGTGGCCCCATAGGGAGCTCCACCGAAGGCCCCATGGCTGCCGTCCGCATGCGTCCCGCACACCCATTTCGGCACACCCCTCACACGTTTCGTGGCCCCACAGGGAGCTCCACCGAAGGCCCCAGTGCTGCCGTCCGCATGCGTCCCGCACACCCATTTCGGCACACCCCTCACACGTTTCGTGGCCCCATAGGGAGCTCCACCGAAGGCCCCATGGCTGCCGTCCGCATGCGTCCCGCACACCCATTTCGGCACACCCCTCACACGTTTCGTGGCCCCACAGGGAGCTCCACCGAAGGCCCCAGTGCTGCCGTCCGCATGCGTCCCGCACACCCATTTCGGCACACCCCTCACACGTTTCGTGGCCCCATAGGGAGCTCCACCGAAGGCCCCATGGCTGCCGTCCGCATGCGTCCCGCACACCCATTTCGGCACACCCCTCACACGTTTCGTGGCCCCACAGGGAGCTCCACCGAAGGCCCCAGTGCTGCCGTCCGCATGCGTCCCGCACACCAGGTGTGTGGCGTGCCGACATGGGCGTCGCGGCGCGCGGGCGCTGCCGTCGGGGTTCCCAGGGAAGCCCCCTGCAGAGGCGACGCTCAGAGTCACGAGTACCGAGAGTCACGCAGACCCAAACTGTTCACAGTCGTATACATACATTTACACTGGGCGTATCCATGCACGCATTCATGCGAATAGAATCAATCGCGCGCAGATTCATTCATAATCAGACTCGCTCGCGATCCGACTCGCACGCGCTCAAGCTTTCATATTCGGACCTATCGTCTTCGTTCGTGTTGTGTACACTGCCACGCATTTCGGCACACCCCTCATACGGCTCGTGGCCCCATAGGGAGCGCCACCGAAGAAGATATTCACAATTGCGGTACTCTCAACTGCATATGGTTGGGTCCTTCGCCAGGCTAATTAAAATCCGCCCGCCCTGATCGTAGCCCTGGGGCCCAGGCACCGTTTCCGTCTGGGCCCAGTGCCTCCCTCTCTCTCGTGGCAGCCGTCGCCGTCGTCGTGGGCGGGGGCGCCACGAGGCCCCGACCTTCGAAGGTCGGGTGCGGCCAAGAGGGGCGTGGTGACCAGGGGGTGGTGATGACCCCTCCTCCCCCTCCTCCTCCTCCTCCTCCTCCTCCTCGAAGAAGAAGAAGAAACGCAAGCATGGATTTAATCGGGGGCGGCAAAGGGGGGTGGTGACCAGGGGGGGTTGGTTGGATCTCACGGCGCGGGCCATGGTATATTTCCTCCGATTTCACGGCGCCTCCTCTCATTTCAATGCGTCCCTGGGCCTGGGCCCCGGGGGCCGCGCACGTGCCGCAGGCCATGATCTGCGCCTCCCCCTCTTGGACGCCCCCCTCATTGGCTGCCCCCGAGAAGGGTATGAGCGATTCAGTCCCGTCGTCGTTGCTCCTGGCTTTCGGCTTCTGTCCACACGCAGAGGGGTGTAAGGGGGAGGGGGGGAGGACTTTTTAGGAGCATCCCTGCTTCGTAGGAGGCGGGGGCCTCATCTGTAGATGTAGGGCCGGCGCCTTTCTAAGAAGCGACCTCCTTCTAAGAAGCCTTCCCCCTTTCACCCTGCCCCGTTGTGCGCGCCGCCAACTCTCGGCGGGGGCCTCCGAAGGGGTCTGGGCTATGGTACCCGCGGTCTCGAGCCATCGCATTGTCGGAGGTATGGGCAACAATGGCGGAATAACGTTCGGGGTGGAGCAGGAAGAGTGGGTGGGGGGAGGAGGCAGGTTAGGCGAGAGGGGCAGGAAGAGGGCAGAGGCGTTCGTTGAAAAGGGGTAGGAGATACAGGAGAGGTTTGCGGACAGGGATGGAAGCATTTGCAGATGCAGAAGTAGTTGCGCTTGCAGCCATCGAAGACCTTACGGGAAGAAGAGAGTGAGTGGACCACATTGAACTATGATGTAGGCCCACAAACGTAGCCTTCATCCAGAGGATGAAGGCGCTCAAGAGGATTGAGCTGCATGATCTTCAAGTCCATCTCGCAGTATGCCCTCATCATCGTAGCACGTGCTTGGAGGGTGGGGGCCTGAGCAAGAACAATCCATTCACTCTTGGCCGTGATTTTGGGAACACTCGTCCAGGAGAGGGCTTCGAGAGCGAACTGGCTGGAGATGGTGCGTCGCTCGCTTGAGTAGAAAGGGCATTCAGCCCACAAGTGTCTGAAATAGGGCCAGAGGTGTCCGCAGTGGGGACACGGGCGGCCTGTATGCCTTCTCATCTCAGACGACACTGGTCCTGAGAGAAAACCCCCCAGCCGTACTCTGCCGCCCTCGGACAAGGCTGATCTCCACTATGAGAATTTCTTGCCCGACATCACTTCAACATCCACCTCCTCGATGGACTCGGAGTCGTGCCTGGTGCGTGTCACCGCCTGGAGACACCGTATTCTTGCAATCAGCCTGGGAGCGTGATCAAATCTGTTGGCGTATCTCTCGTCCTGGGCAGAACGAGTCCAAAACCGAAAGGCCCCCGCAGGGCACAAGGATTGTACAGCTCGCAACACTCGGTGATCGTCGGTAGGTGGGATCTCCAGCAGACAGCCACGAGCCTCCGAGAACGGGATGAACTTGACGCCCAGCTCGACAGCATGTCTTTGCAGAGAGAAGTCCAGGAACTCACTCCACGTCAACTTGGGGCCCGTGATGCTGACGAAGGCCTGGACGGCCGCTCCCAGCACTGGGTGCAGCTGTATACGTTGACACCACCATCGTCCATGGCACCACCACTTTGTCTTCGTGCGCACGGCAGCCTTGTGCAGAAGGCGTGCGATTGTGCTTGGTCTAGGGGCGACAATCGGCGTCGCCCATAGCCAGAGAGGTCGTACGTATGAGATCGCCAGCCTCTCTCGCACCAGAGAAGAGCCAGGTATAGATCCCAAAGTACTAATAGCAGCAAACACTTTGTCCCAACCCCTCCTGGGGCCAATAGGATACTCCACAGCAGTAGGTCGGCGCGTCACCCCAAGATGTTCCACCAGAGGTACAGGATCATCAGCAGCGTACCAGAGTTGTCGTTTCTTCGCGTTCTCTTTGAAACCAATGGCCTGGTCGAAGTTGGATGTGACCACGAGGTCATCGTTCACGAGGTCAGCCGAAGCATTCGTGATCGAGCGGTCGCCCATGTAGGCGATGCCGTTGACAGGTTGCCATGGGGCGAGCACCGCACACAGCGCGGCAGGTGCGAGAGCATCTCCCTGAGGGAGGCCTCGCGTAGGCCACACCGTATCAACCAGCTGGCCATCCACGCTTAGGTGACGAGGGCCTTGCC
The DNA here is from genome assembly GCA_963575745.1 of Prorocentrum cordatum. NCBI lineage: Eukaryota > Dinophyceae > Prorocentrales > Prorocentraceae > Prorocentrum > Prorocentrum cordatum. The sequence continues at coordinate 452,985 of CAUYUJ010005324.1, forward strand.
ATGCCGCACGGGCAGTGAAGGCCACTGCCAGGGGAACTTTGCAATGCTGAAGGTGAGCTTCTTCCGCTATCTGATGGCCGACATGATCAAATGCACGAGATCGGTCCAGCTCTGCTCCAGCTTCAGCATCGGTGGCATCAGCGAGCCACTTCGCGATAGCATGCGGGGTGGAGACCCCCTTCTTGCAGGCCCATTGGTTGCCCGCGGGACCTGGGGAACACTTGGATACGGCGGCCAACCGGCATCTCATGATAAGTGAGCATACAGAGATAGGGCGTAGATCCATTTCTCGTTTGGGAATGCTTGCAACGCTCCACGCGAATACCTTCGCCAGGAAACGGCTCGGAAGATGGCCTTGCTGCGCAACGCATATGCGGGAGGTCTCCACCCACAGGTCATACACCTCGGTGATGATGTCTGGGTAGAGGCGCATCAGCATCTTGTTCTCCACCGCTGACCAACCGCCCACGCCTGGGGCCCCTTTCGCGCGATCCAGCACGTACAGAAAATCCTCAAGATTTGGTGGCCGGTCTTCAGGGCATTCTGAAGTAGGGACACCACACTGCCAGCATACCTCTTCCAAGCCTCAAGTCGAGCTCGGTGTTGATCTGGCGTATCTTGCGGACCCCACTGCTGCGTCCAGTCCTCGCGCATCTCGTCATCTGAGAAAGGCGCGAATGGAGTGCCCCCCCCCCCCCCGAAGAAGAGGCGTGGTGAGCTGGTACAGGTCCTGGGACCATGTCGCGAAACGTTTCTTCCAAGCAATACTTTTCTGTGTGGCGATCTCGCGGTGCTCCGCCACCGTAGCAGTAGAGATGCGTTCGAGGGCGTCAACATAATTGGGTAGTCCATTGGGCATGGTTCCACGGATACCGTCAAGCGTCGCAGGAGCGAAGTCCGCCACGTGGCGGCCGTTGAGAACTTCCGAGGCGCCAGGGACAGCTGCAACATGACAGTGCAACCGTCGTTGTAATCGGAGGAGGCGGCGCACGGCAATATTCTGACCTCCTTGGGCACTGCCAGTACCCACGTCGCGGCATGAGGGCTCAGATCCTTTGGGCCGCTCTGGTTGGCGGTCGAGGCCTACGAAACCCTGCTCGACCCCCAGTTGGAGCGCCGCCTCCGCCCGTGCACGCCAGAGAGTCCAGCGATCCTGGCATGTGCCCCCCTGTGGCGACGTTGGGCCAGGTAGCCCTGGTGGCGCGCCTGGACTTTGCGATCTAGCGCCAGGCGTGGCGACGCCACCTGGCAGCCGCAATGGCACGCCAGGATGTTGCGAACTGACGCCAGTGAGGAGGGGCCACTCGAGAGCCCAGCACCTGCTGCAAATGGTCGCGCTCTTCGTCCGTGGGGGCCTTGACCATGTCGTATTTGCCAGTATGCCGTAGTCGTCGACGTTGTCGTTGGTGCACTGGTATTTGCACTTCGTACTCCACCAGACCGTGGTGCGGTACTCCAGGGAGAAGTTGCATATGTCGGGTGACTGATGTCGAAATCTCAGGGCAGAAGTGCCTTGCGCGTGTAGGTGATGTCACCTGGGAGGCAGTTGGGACATGCTGAGCAGCGAGCCGGACACCAGGTCCCAGCATTTGAGAGTTGGCAGGCCTCCAGTTGAGATCGCCACACAACAAACAGATATAGGGTGTCCGCCGATGCCGAGGCCTTGAATGCAGTGAAACAGCGAGGCCATCCACGCAACGACGCAACATCATACACCTGGGGAGCGTAGACGGAGAGACAACTGGCCTGTGCTGCACGTGTGCCCACGAGCCTGCGGCCCAGAGTGGGGCCCCGCACGGTTTGCTGTGCGCCCAAGGTGCGAGCGCCGCAAAACCGAGCAGCACCGCCGGCCTGCGCAGCACCTCGAGCACCCTTCGGCGGCGGGGGTTGCGAGCGCGCCACGGCCCAGCGCCAGCGCGGCGGTCGGCGCTGGGTGCCCAGCGCGGTCGTCCAGTAGCCAATCGCGTCTCCGGCAGCGCGATGAGACCGATGCCATCATCATCATCATCATCATCATCATCATCATCATCATCATCATCATCATCATCATCATCATCATAATCACATCTGTACAGAACTCCCAATCGGCGAGCGTTGATAAGTGACGTAACATTGAGCGAGAGGGCTTTCATGGTGTTGGCTATCTTCTGCGGGGGCCTGGGCTCATCCGCGTCGCCAGGCTCATCTCCGCCTCCTCATAATGCGTCCCGCGTGCCAGAAGATAGTCAAGACAGTGATCCCGCCGACCCCGATGATGAGGCCGCTGCTGCAGGGCGCTTCAGAGCCTTGGCAACACGCCTAGCTCCTGGAGGTTGAAGAATACGTTGGGGGTGCGCTTCTCGCCGAGCTTTGTTGAGTCACTCCGTCCATTCGTCATACTTGGCCTTGGTAATGGGGTAGGTCTGGCGTTTCTTCCTCCCGGCCTGCTGCGCGCGCTTCCTGGCCCCAGTGTACTTGGCCTTCGCGATGGGACAAGTTTTAATTGTGTCCTTTCCCAAAGCTTGGCCCCTTTCTGAGACCTTGCTCTGCGCGAGAGTACATCTTGCTTAGCGTACCACTTCTTCTGGATGATGTTGAATTTGGCCCCCCTGCATGCAAAAGCCTCTTCACCGCCGTAGAGGAACTCCACCACATCTTTGGAGGGACAAGTGGTGGTTCGTGCGCGACATGCTGTGTCCCTGGCCCGAGGTAAGACTTTCCTGCCACCCCACTCGGAACAGGTATAGAACGTCGAGTATTGCTTGCCCTCGGACGATGTGGTGGCGCTGTCCAGGGTGAGAGCAAACTGAATCACGGTACTGCTCAGGAAGATTAGCATACAATTCTTGATAGTTTTGTCATGCAGCATGTCGTATTGCCAAGTTCTTCGCCGTCATCGTTGTGGCGCGGGTGTTCTCTGCAATCGTTTCGCGTGACGTCTGTGGTCGTGATTCCCCGACGCATTCTCTCCAGTGGACTGCAGTTTGTTGCCTTCTTTCGCAAGCACTGTTGAAACCGTTCGCCATAGGAAGCCAACCACACTTTGGGCAGCGTAGATGAGCAGCTTTGGTGCAATCCACACGGGGGTAGATCGTTAGGAGCGTCGATGAGCTCCCCGAACATACTTTGAACTTCAGAAGGTGCAGAGGGAGCGCTGGCCTTCGACTTTGACATGGCACGAGAAGATGTGGCTCCCAACATGGACTTGGCTCTCCTGAGATCCGACGGTGGAACCGAGGAGGCCGAGGGCGCTCCGAGCAGGCTTATCGCGTGCTCCAGGGAGGGGCCGAGGGCAGCAGGCGTCGCTGACGATGACGATGCCGTAGACTTGCCTCCGCTCACGAAGGGGTCAGGGTAGGGGGGGGCTCCTTCTCGCCACATCGCCTCAACCTCGGATGATAATGTTTTTTTTTTCCACATGAGAGCGTAGATCTTGCCTTTGGGCGACGGCCAGATGGCCTTCTGATGCCGAACAGGGGACGTGCATGGAGTCTATCTGCCCGTCGTGTCCGCGATATTGGTGCACCTCCAGATGCAGATGTCGACATCCATGAAGGTCGCCAGCGCGCGTGCACACATCGTATCTGCCATCGTGCCCTGCTGCCCAACACGTTCAATGTCCTTCTGGGTGGCGCCGTATTTCTGCTTTGACTTTCCCAGCTGTGCAGCAACAGCCAGACGCGCACATCTACCCACTACGCCACCGGGTTGAAGTGCCTCTTTCGTCAACTTCTCGGGGTTGGCCTTCAGCTCATTGCAGGCCACACCAGCACTAAGGAAGAACCAGTCACCTGCTCCGCCTAGGTCCGTCTGCTCGAAGTAGGCGAGCCATGGAGGCGAGGTAGCCCCCCTTGGCCGTGGTGGGTGGGGGTTCCCCTCCTGTGGGAGTTGGCCGTTGAGCATCCTTCTGGCTGGCCTCGGGGTCCTCGCCAGAGCCAGCCGCTGGGGCCGCAGGAGTCGGCGGTACGTTGTCCTGCTCGTCGTCGTCGTCGTCGCCAGGTACATACTTGGGCACTGCTGTGTCTCATGCACTGGCTGCTTTGGGCGTGGGCTTCCTGTTCGTCGCTGAGGTTCGCTGCGTTGGAGCCTTAGCGATGGGGGCACTAATCCCGCTAAAGAATGAATAAACACGACCTGAGCGGCGCCAAGATCAGCCCTGAAGAACCAGGGCCTCCGACCCGTTCGCACAATGGACCCGATATTCGCAAACCCTCTCTGCCAAGCCCACGTCGACAGATCATCTGGACCAAGCCATTCTGGAAGGGCGCGCTGCACTGCCCATCTCTGCAGAAGGTCACTCGCGACATGCGTCTTGCTGAGCACGCCGAGGGGGGGCATTGTCAGAGGGGCGGTACAAGATCCTTCCCCCTGTCGGACAGGGGGCCGCCACCCTATCCCAGTACGCAAGGTGCGTCTCGTCCTTCCTGATGGTGAACCAGCTCGGCATGAGAGTGGACCGCTGATGGTTGAGGACGATGCCCTTGGGCAGGTCGAACTCTAGGAACGTCGGGGTCATGCTCTCTTGAATGGTAAGAAGCATCGCTATTTCACTTGCATAATTGATGGCGGCCTTGGTCCTCGCGATCCCTTTTGTGAGCTCCGCATTGAAGAGCAAGGTGGGGGGCGGGGGAGGCAGGGCGCTGGACCGCGCGGCCGAACAGGTCATCTGAGCAGCAGTTCTTCACGCACGTGAGCCTGGGCATCTGTGTGACACTTGACGGCGGCTTGTATTCAGCATCATCTTTGACCCCCCCCCCAGGGAGTCCAGCAGGCTTGGGCGCTTCTCCGCCCACATGCAACACTTGCGCCAATTGGGGTCCGTTGCCTGCATCTGTGGCCGTCATCACCGCCTGCGCGGCCGCACCCTCGATCGTAGAAGAAATATCGAACGTGATGAAAGTCGCAACAGTCCCACAACTTGCTGCGAGCCACTGTCTAGCTGGGGCATACTCGGCAACCGTCGTGGACGTGGTCACTGGCGCCGTGGTTTATGCCTTGTCGGACAAGGACGCCGCTGCCCACAGTGGCGGCACTCCCCAGTCCGACTCGAGGAGCTTGACAGTCTTCTTGGTAGCCTTGGTCGGCGTCGTCGGTTGTGCAGCATCGCCAAGGAGGGCCCGCAGTTGGGCCTCCACCTGAGCAGCCGTAGGTCCGAGTCGATCTCGGCGCACCTTCTTGACCAGACGGCGTACCTTCTTCAAAATGGTCGGCTCCTTGTCCTGGTTGCCCTTGCGGGCCTTCACCCTGGGCGGCTGAGCCGCTGGGTTTCCCCAGTTTGGTGGTCGACCGGGCATATGTGAAGCCCCGAACAGTTGTTGAACCACCTTAGCTAGTTGTGAGACTTGCTCTGCCAGCCCAGCCTGCTGTCCCCGTGCACGCTGCGCCCGCAGACCACCTTTGCCAGGAGAGCCGCCACCGATGAGTGGGTCGTCGTCCTGCCTGGTAGCGAATTGCTCCATCTTTGCAGCCCATTGCGGCTGCATCTCCTGGAGGTCCGTGTCCGAGAAGACGACGAGTTCGCTGGGACTGATCTGGATCCCCGCCTCGACGGCGGCTCGTGAGGTATACTCTGCCTTGGTACGGGGTACCATCCCGTCCTCGCCACGACGGAGGCGTACACCAAAGAGGACCGAAGACCTTACGGCGAATCACCGCCGCCCCGTGCCTTTGGATACGCCTATGTGGCCAAACGTTTGGGTAAAGTTTGGCCATGCAATTGGACCATGCGTTCCCCCAGCCTTTGTGGAAGCCCTTCAGGGAAGGGAACACGTGTGAAGGTACAGGAGGAAGAGGAGAGGGAACAAAAGGGAGGATGAGGAGAATGATGAGGAGACCCCTTGGGAGTTCCTTGGGCCATTCTTGGGACCTCCTCGGAGGTTCCTGGGATCCTCTTGTAGACCTCTCGGGGGCCTCCTTGGGCATCATGGGGGCCCAATGGGGGCCCAATGGGGGCCACTTTGGCAGTCTTATGGTATTCCTGTGCCCGTCTGACGCCGTAGGAAGCCATCTTGGGAGCCTCGCTGGGCTTTCTTGGGGCCCTCTTGGCGCTTCAGGGTCGTCTTCAAGGCCATCTTGGGCGTCTTGGAGGCCTCTTGGGCGATATTGAAGCAATCTTGGGGCCTCTTGGGCCGTCTTGGACAGTCGGAAGGCTAATCTGAAGCAAATGTCGCAATCCGTCAAAAACCTCAGATAACAATCAATGAGTTTGGCCTCTTGGGATCTTCCTGGAGGACCTCTTGGAGACCTCTTGGGCGCTTTGGGGCCGTCTTGGGCTCTCTTGGAGCCATCCTGGGCTTTCGTGGCGGCTTCTTGGGCGAACTTGGAGGCATATTCGACCCTCTTGTTTGGTCTTGGAGGCCATATTGGACGAACATGGAGGCCATCTTGGGCCATCTTGGCCACCTTCGCCGTCCTTTCGCGGATGCCCCCCGCGCGGATCGTATCTGTGCGACCGTGCATCCGTGGGGTTGCGCCCCGGTAATCCGGACCGCGAGGGCGCCGATGTGGATGCGCCCGCCGCTCGTGCTTTTGCCTCGTACTCGAGACTCCGTGCCGGCGCGGCCCGATGCGATGCACGTACCGATCCGATCCGATGTTCCCCGAGTCGCTGCCGGCCGTACAGGTCCGACCTTGGATCAAGCAGTGGCGAAGCGTTCTGGCTCTCGCCTACGGCCTTACCGAACAATGTTCTAACAACCTTTCGTTGTGGTTTCCACGAGATGTTCTTGGAACGTTTCTGGCGGGGGTCTGTCTTGTTTTATCACATCGGGATTATGGTCTAAGCACCTTGTTTTTGTTCTTAGAACATTTTTGGGTTCTACGATAATTTCGTGGTAGGGCTATCGAAATGCCGGGACGGTCGGTCCCTGCTTAATCGCGACCCCGTCGTCCAGGTCCAGGGGAAACAGCCGGACCGAGGTACAAGATCGAAGTCCGTTCGGGGAGGGCACCTTCATGTTCTTCGTGTTCGTTTGGTGTTCTTGCGTGCCCTGGGGAGGGTACCCCTGGACGTTCAGTGTGCTTTGGCCGGCTCTTCTGTATTAGGCTCGACTGCAAGCCTTCCCCGAGGCGGACGGAGGCTGGAAGAGGAAACGCGCTCAGCCGCTCATTCGGTGGCAAATCATGGGAGCCTGGTATACACTCATTCCGTTTTTCGCGTCGATTAGCGGTTGGGAGTCGATGAGACAGCGTCGGTGTAGCGTCGGCCAGCGTCGGTTGGCGTCGATTCAGCGTCGATTCAGTGTGCATTTTGAGCGTCGACTCAGCGTCGATTCCTAAGAGCGTCGACTGCCACCGAACACTCATCGCCCCACAGGGCGTGGTGGGCTTCCGAGCTTCAGTATTGGGTAACCGACCCCAATCCCCATTCCTGTCCCCATGCATCGCTCGGACGTGTGCATTTTTTTTCTCGGCGAGAACCATCGAGGACCATCCTGGACCATCAAGCAACAAGAAATACGCACGAAACCAAACAATGCACGGGAAATGGACGCCCGAGCGATGGCGAGGTCCTCGTCCCGATCCCCACCATCCCACCACCACAGTTGGGGATCATGCCCCTCGAAGCCTGGAGGGAGCCGCCCAGCTCCCCATCTCGGGGGTACATCGGCCAGTGGGGCCCAGGCAACGCCGCTGGGGTTGGGGGTTGGATAAACGATGCCCATGTCGATTGCAGGCGAAGCGAGGGAAGACGAACACAGCACGAGAACGAGCAACACTGTTGTGGCCGAAGAGGAAACAGCGGCATGAACACGCAACCTTTTGGGGGCGCTCCGCGCGGACTTCTCGGATCCGCGCTTGGCCCCCCGCGACGGCGCCTCCGGCGCTGCCCCTGGCGCGCTCCACGCGCTGGGGAGGGGTGTCCAGCGCGGATCCAAGACAATCCGCGTGGAGCGCCAGCAAAGTTATGTTAATGGCGCTGTTTTCTCATTCGAATTGCGGCAGAGGCTGGTGGGAGACAAACGAGGGAAAGCGAACACAGAACTAGAATGAGAAGCATTGTTTTGGTCGAGCCATGGTGCATGTTGGCCGACGCCTCTCCCAGGATAGAGGGCGATAGGGGGAGAGATCGGTGAAAAGATGCTCAGAGCCGCCGCCGACCTCTTGGTATCGTTCGGACGTGTGCACTTTTTTGGGGCGGGGATTATGGGAGGAGCCTCCGGGAGCATCCTGCGACAAGAGCCACGCACGAAACCGAGCAAAAAGCGCAGGGAATGGCCGTCCGAGCGATGGCCCCCTAGACCTCCTCCTCCTCCTCCTCCTCCTCCTCCTCCTCCTCCTCCTCCTCCTCCTCCTCCCCCTCCTCCTCCTCCTCCTCCTCCTCCAGCCGCGGCTCTGGCACGAAGAGAGCGAGGGGCGGCCCGCGCGCGGCAGGTGAGTTGACTTGCCCTGGCGCCAAGCGGGCATCGCGATGGCGCGGTCTGTGGGCCAGTGGATATTGAGGGCGCTCGGGTACAACCCGATGTTCGCCTCGGGCATGAGGTTGCAAGAGATTGCCAGCAGCTGTGGTAACATGGATGTGGTGATGCTGGCGGGGACACAGGCGTCACATAGACGAGTGGATGAAGTACAGTATCGGAAGATTGGTAATAGAGTGGTTCTAGAGGCTGAGGCAGGGATAGGAGAATACACCAACAAGTCCACGGGCTGCGCGATCATATTAGGGCACAAGTTCAAGGAACAGAACGTCTGCCAGACGTGGGCGAGCCCCACAGGGGCAGCGGGCAGGGCCTTGGCGGCAAGGGTACGCGGGGCCCCCCATAGACATGGCGATCTTTGTCATGGACTTCCCGCCCCAGCCTCGGCATGCTCGAACGGTACGTCATTATAGGGAGACGGTGCACCTTTTTTTGACACAGTGGTATGCGCGCATTTTGCAGCAGTTACCGTGCAGGTGCATACCACTGGTCTACACGGATCTGAATGATGGAATGGGAATCAGCAGAACTTCAGGTCGATGGCAGCAGGTGGGGTCTACGTCGTTGGGACCAGGACGGGCACGAGAACAACGACGAGGGGGGGCTGGCGAAACGATTTGGCAGGCGAACGAGCGCCAGCACATGTTCGTGATGAATTCTCGCAGCATGGCGTTGGAGCGCACGTATTATGGACACAAAGGGCGCAGCAGCTGTATTGATTATCTATGTATGTCTGACGGAATGTTGGGCATGGCGCCGAGATTCTCCTCACTATTCGGACTGGGGGCTGAGTTGCAGGCCTTCAAAGGGGTCACGTCGCAGGGCCATGTGCCGATCTATATGGAGCTGCACGGCATGCAGGCGTTTACGGTTACTGAGCCGCCTTCGTTTGGTAAGATGAAGTGGAACTACTATGACTTGATGAAGTGTTTGGGGACAGGGCATCGCAGAGTCGAGTTTCTGGAGGCGGTGGAAGCTGGTCTATCGAAGGGTGAGGACACATGGAGGGCGCTGCTCAACCACGGGAGGCCAGGCGAAATATTTCTTCATCTTGGTACTACTATGGTCATTGTTGGGCAGCGACTGACTGTTCGGACATGAGATATCAAACGATCATACGCATAGGCAAGAAGCAGCTGAGAGATCAGAACTGTTGAAGGAAAGAGCTCGACTAAGGCGGTCCAGAAGTCACATGCGTGCAGATTCCACGGAGCTGAACGACTGCGGGCAGAAGTTGAAGGACCTGAGCCAACGGCTACGACGGCAGCGACAAACATATGATCGGGAAAGGAAAGAAGCCCTACTGGATGAGATAGATGAGGCGTGGCAAGCCAGGAGAATGGCGGACGCAATGCGCCTGTCCAGACAGGCGGCGAAGTGCCGCTTTGGCCCCGAGAGACGTGACGGGCGACTTCTGCGAGGCGGCTATTTCACGGAGAAAGAGTTGACGGACTATTGGGGCTTGAAGGGCTGCGAGGGGGGGCATGTCGGCGCGCAAGCTAGATCTCGACGAATGGCTGGCATCGTCGCCCCCAGGGGCCAACGTATGTGTTTCAGAGGAAGACTGCGCGCTGGCCCAGAAAGATCAGTGGAGAATTACGAAGTACTTTTGTTCTTATAGCAAACGAAAAGTGGCACCATCAGGAACTCCACCGGCGGAAGTTTGGCTGATGTGTCTCGACCCCTCGGCGAATGTCGACAATCAGGAGGGAAAAAAACACACAGACACAATTAATCCTCGATTCCCGGGAAAATATGGGAAAATATGGGGATTGGGGGGGAAGACAAAAACCCAGAAAATATGGGGAAATATGGGGATAATTTTTATTTGTGTGCATTTATTTGTGTGTCCTAATTTCCCTTTAGACAACGAGGGCATGGGCGTAGGCTACCGCGAGGAGGTTCCAGACATGAAGGTGTTAGGGAAGATACTTGAGGGGTGTCTAAGGCTTATTCGGGCCACTAATCGCACCCCGTTACGGTGGCATATCAGCTCTGGGGCTCAGCTTCGACAAAAAATGCGAAACCAGGCCCTATGGGCCGAAGGGCGGCCCACGTGCTCCCGACGATCGGAAAAGCGTTCTATTCAGGCCTCCTCCGAGTACCTCCCACGACTATGGAACGCGGATTTTGCGTAGGTAGACGTCGGGAAGGTGCGATTTTAGCGGCGCAGCTCTAGGGGTGGCGCCTGGAAAGGGCAGGATACTCTTTCGCGTTCACGTGCAAGGATATGTCGAACGCCTTCGCTAGTGGTGCGCGGGGGGGAGCTCGCGCAAACAGTGGAGCTCCATGCGGAGCCTCAGGATGTTGATTTGTGTGTTCAACGTTCTCGATGTAGTGTTATCTGGTTGGAATATTTGGAAGGAGGGCTGTGCACCAAGACGGGGGAGGGCGGGGCGATGGGGGGCCCTTTCGCCGTGGAGCTGTTCAGAGGAACCTTCTCCAGACCGGTTTTGCAGCGGCTTCACCGCTTGCGGGAGTTTGACACGTCCTCAATGGGCATGCTGGCCAACTGGCGAGACCTCAGTGCGAACGTAGGGGGGGGGGGGGGGGGGGGGGGGGGGCTCTATGCCGACGACACGTTTCGAGCTCATGTGGCCGCCCCACTCAGTGCAGTGGGGCAATTTTTTCTGGTCATAAAGCATGCGGATGAGATTTCATCGGAAGAACTGCAGGATATTGGTTTTCACCAAACACGTCCAAGCAGGAGATCCAGCTTTGGTTTCAGGGGCCAGGGGCGATGCAGCGCAGGCAGTGGGCTAGGGGCAGGGGTCGTAAACAAAAAAACTTGCAGGGCAGCTTCAGGAAGACGTTCGATACGTCGGGCCAAAAAATAATATGCGACTCTCTGCGACGGTGGAGGTCCGCAGGCGAGTTCAGGCCACGGCAGATGCGTACTATGCATTGGGACAGGTGTGGCCCCTTGCACTGCCGTTCCGCTGGAAGCGGACTTTGATTCTCAGTTTTGTTCAGGGCCTGTAGCCAATGTTGTTGACGCCCCGACATATTCGTGAGTTCGATTCGCTTCTAGCCAGGTACGGGAGGGGGGCTCTCCAGGGCAAGGCGGTTACGAAGGTGGGAGGGCGAATTCGCTCGTGGTCAAACAAAAGGGTGATGCAGCATTGGCGGCTAGCGAGTTGTGGGGCGGAGCTGCTCGTGCGACGCCTTGGATGGCATCGGAGATGGGCGATCGCCCCAACGCACCACGCTCAGGAGCTCTGCTTACTGTTTGGAGCGGTCAGGATCGACACGGGTGGAGCTCCGATGTCAGGCGATGTGGTTCACCCCGCAATAGCATCGCCGTGGCTTAAGCAGTTGCAAGCTGACTGTCAACGAGCGCCGGAGCTACTGGACGAAGGTGAGGTTTGCTCGCGCTTCGCACGCTGCCCTGGCGATATTGTGAACACAGAGTTTCGGGAGTTCTGGATGGGAGTAGACTTCTCGGAGATCCGTGCAAGGGAGCTCTCGGCGGTTATTTCCCCCTTCAGACTATCTCCAGGAGGGCCTGGAGGACACCCATGAGGGGCCCCCGGAGTACCCGTGGAAGTGTGACTGGACGGTGGAGGAGGGAGAGGCGCGCGGAAGGAAGTTTCAAACCGAACGAGGCCTTATGAATCATATGCGTCGTATCCATAAAGTACACAACCTATGCTCGATGGTGACCCCTACGAACACGTGCATTGCATGTGGGAGGGTCTTTGATATCCAGTCCAACGCCTACAAGCGTCTCCAGAGGGCCCTCTTGAGTGGGAAATGCCCGACTCGTGGTTCTTCAACGTTCCTGGAATTGATCCCACCAATTACCTTGGAATGTGGGGTTTGCGGTTACTGTGCAAGTGATGTTCTGATCGATGTAGCCATCTGGGTTCTAACCACCTGCCGATTGAGGTGGATCCATCTCCGAGTTCATAGTTACGTGAATCTGACTCCCGAGCTGCAGATTCACATGGGGTCGCAGGCAGAGGGGTCGCTTCCGAAGCCGAGGTGGATGGCGGACCAGTCATCGGCCCCCGCGGACAAGAAAGGGCCCACCGTGCGCGACGAGGTCAAGGCAGCAACAAAAGGAGGAAATGCCCTTCACAACCTGGTGGTGGTGATTGTCGCCCAGTTCGTCATGGCCGACAGCCGCGCGATGGCGGGATTGAGCAGCACGGTCTACAGCAGGTGCGACGCCATCAGCGCAGACAGCGACGGCGCGGCGATGAACGAGATGGCAGGGCAGGACTACAACGAGTGCGCGCAGGAGCCAAAGAAGAGGCAAAACGATGGAAACAAGGTGGACTTCAAGCCGCGCGGGCCACAGTTCGTGACAGTGTTCATGACAGTGATGCATTGGGGGGACACGCAGCACGGCAAGGAGGGAGTGCAGCAAAAAAAGTGGATGCAGCCGCTGACGGAGAAGTGGGCGACGATGACAGTACGGAAGATGGGAGAATTAGTGCTTCACGCGAAGTGGAAGAAGAACAAAGTCAAGGCGGACGAGAACTCCTGGGACATGCTGATCTACGCGGTCGAACACCCCCACACCCTGGGCCCCACCATCACCACGATCATCGAGTGCACCATGCCCACCACGGGAGCCGAGCGGAAGATCGGCCACGTGAAGAAGGGGCCTCTCGAGAGGGACGCACCTCGCTACCGTGCGGAGTCGGGCAGGAAGCAGTGAGCAGAGTGAGAAGCTTAGGAGGACAGAGTAGTAGCAGTAGCAGTCATCTTTTACAGTCTTTTGCCCCGCCTCCAGGCCTGGACCCACGTGGTGTCATTAACCTGGGCCTGATGCGGGGCAGCGCAAGGTTGGCGGAATTAGTTTGGAGGGGCGCGGTATCTTCGGAAGTTTTGAGCCCTCGGCCCCAGCCCATACCCACTGCCTACGGCTCAGGAGTGTCCAGTACCCCGACCATCCTGAGAGAGGAGAGGCCTTCTAGGGCGAAAGGCTCGGGAAAGTGCAGGAAGGGCAAGGGTCGTCGGTAGTAAATAATATCACTGGTCCCCACCAGCGGGCCCCCTGTAGGCTGCGCGCCGTCCTGGGGGTGCCTGTGGGGGCGGTGCGGCGTCCGTCGTGAGCCACGGGCCGCATCAGATGGTTAGGCGAGCTTTCGTTTCGCCCCCCAGAGTTCCCCCTGTTGTCGCATAGGTAGGCGGTTGCCTGCAGGTGCCTCGAGGTAGCAGACGAACCCCCACGGGCCCGATCCCAATCCCGATCCTCCTCCTCTCCTCCTCCTCCTCCTCCTCCTCCTCCTCCTCCTCCCCCTCCTCCTCCTCCTCCTCCCCTCCTCCCCTCCTCCTCCTCCTCCCCTCTCCCCCTCGTCCTCCCCCCCTCCTCCTCGTCCTCCTCCTCGTCCTCCTCCTCCTCCTCCCCCTTCTCCTCCTCCTCCTCCTCTCCCCCTCCTCCTCCTCCTCCTCCTCCTCCACGAAACCGAAACGCGCCGCGCCGCAGCGCGCGCGCGTGCCACGCCGCGCGGGGCGGCGCCGCTCCGCGCCCGCAGGGCGGCCGCCTCGGCGCCGCCCGGAGCGCACCCGCCGCCGGCGCCCTCGCCGAGCGCGCAGGGGGCGGGGCAGCAGGCCGCGCACCGCCCGCGCGGAGGAGGAGGCGAAGGTTTCCCATGCCTCAGACATCCAACGTGTTGGAATGGAAAAAATCAAGGCGGCGGTTTTTATCAAGTTTCGGCCTGTATAGGGGCCCTCGGGACCGTCAGGAAATGACGAAGGATGCAAAGCCGGTCCCAGGGAATGGGTCGAGATTTCGGGGGACCGCGTGGAGGAGGAGAAGGTTTCCCATGCCTCAGACATCCAACGTATTAGAACAAACAAGAAGGCGGTTTTCTCCAGTCTCGGCCTCTATAGGGGCCCTCGCGGGGCCCCCGGGACCCTCAGGAAACGACGCAGGATGCAAAGCCGGTCCCAGGGAATGGGTCGAGGCTTCGGGGGACCCCTTCATTGAAAAAATCACGACGTCGGATCTCTGGGGTTTATACCCTCCCATCGTTTTTCCCCTTTTTGGGGCCTCCTGGGCCTCCGTCGTCGCCACCGCTGGATACGCCTCGAGCTCCTGGTCAGAGCGCACCCCGGGAGAGGTCCGGGGAGCAGCGGTATGGGTACCGTTTGGCTTCCCCAGCCCTTGTCTCAAGCAGGGGCGAAGCGCTCCGACGAGACCCCAAGGAAACTCCCTGAGCACTGACCTGCGTCAGCACTGTCGTCGTCACGCATACATTTATTCATAAATTAGCCATGCATTAAGCATCCCATGTTTTTCAACAAAAAAAGGCCCATGTATTAAAACCTGCCCTGTATCCGTAAGGGCTTCGCCCCCTGCCGCCGGCCCCCTCTCTCGGAGAATGGGCCATGGAAGAGCTAAGTCATGAGGCCTTGGCGCTGTCGTGAAGCAGTATCGAAACTTCATGCGAAGCCGATTCGCAATCAGCAAAACCAACTGATCACAAGAGGGGTTACCACACCTGGCGATTGGTAAGACGTGTATGGTTTACGGGCTTGGTTGCCACACCTTGCGATTAAAGGGCCGAGGGAGTTCTCGCAGTTTGGGTTACCACGCCTTGCGATGGATGTGCGTGAAGGGTGGCACCGAATTTCAGAAATGTGCAAATCCCCTGTGTTTTTGGACCCTGACCCCGCGGATCTGCGTAAGGGGTGGCACCGAATTTCAGAAATGTGGCAAATCCCCTGTGTTTTTGGACCCTGACCCCGCGGATCTGCGTGAGGGGTGGCACCGAATTTCAGAAATGTGGCAAATCCCATGTGTTTTTGGACCCTGACCCCGCGGATCTGCGTGAGGGGTGGCACCGAATTTCAGAAATGTGGCAAATCCCTGTGTTTTTGGACCCTGACCCCGCGGATCTGCGTGAGGGGTGGCACCGAATTTCAGAAATGTGGCAAATCCTTTGTGTTTTTGGACCCTGACCCCGCGGATCTGCGTGAGGGGTGGCACCGAATTTCAAAAATGTGGCAAATCCCTTGTGTTTTTGGACCCTGACCCCGCGGATCTGCGTGAGGGGTGGCACCGAATTTCAGAAATGTGGCAAATCCCCTGTGTTTTTGGACCCTGACCCCGCGGATCTGCGTGAGGGGTGGCACCGAATTTCAGAAATGTGGCAAATCCCATGTGTTTTTGGACCCTGACCCCGCGGATCTGCGTGAGGGGTGACACCGAATTTCAGAAATGTGGCAAATCCTTTGTGTTTTTGGACCCTGACCCCGCGGATCTGCGTGAGGGGTGTCGATTTCGAGCCCCCCCAGCAATTCAGACAACGCGCCCAGGAGACGCTAAAAATCCCGTTTGGGCCTCCTCCCCCCCCTCGCGCGGTCAATCAATTAGTTGCAGTAACCAGCAAGAAGCAGAACTCTAACACTGGAAACTACAAGCTACAACTGGTACAGGAAACTGCGAACCCGCGCCTACATCCTGGTGGCCCCACAAGGGGGCCGGCGGATATAGGACGCCCCCCTCTTGGCCGCCCCCGACACTACCGAGACATCCTGTCCATGCAGGGTGGCCCCCCCCCCGGCCACCGGGCCTCCTGGGGCCGGCGGCTCCTCGCCCGGCTTCAGCACGGGTGCAGGCCCACCAAGGAATGTTCTGCAAGAACCTGTTGTGGTCCGCGCGGGATGTTCTCAGAACGTTTCTGGCCGAGCCTGCCTCGCTTCAGCACATCGGTTCTCTGTTCTGAGGGCACCGTTTTCGTGATTCGAACAGCGCTGCGTTCTAGGAAAAACCTCGTGGTAGGCCTACAGGAATGCCGGGACGGTCGGTCCCTGCTTAACCCTTGACGTCGCTCGAACGTGTGCACTTTTCCTCGGCGAAGGCCTTCGAGGAGCAGATTGCGTCATCTCGCGAGAGCAAGCACGCACGACATCGAAACACGCACGCGTGCACGGGGCATGGACGTCCCAGCGATGGCCAGTCCTGCTGCTCCTCGGGGGCAGCGCCGGGGGGGGGGGGAAGCCTCAGGGGAGACGATGCGCTTGAAGCCAAAAGTTTTCGGACGTGTTCTGACGTTTTGGGAGTTGTGCTGGGGTTCCCGAAGTTTTCGAGGCCTGGGGTGGTCTCCATCAGCTGCGCCTCGTTGAGAGCGTTGCGGGTGTGCGTGAATCGTCCCCGAACATCCACCTACAGGACCAGTAGCATTGCTTCGAGATTCGAAGTGACCTTCCTTCGCCGCCTGCGGGCCATGATGTGCACATCAGCCGAAGAAGGCCGCAAGCGGGTAGGAGGGGAGTAGGGTTGATGGTGATGTCGCCGATCAAAAAGATGTGGTCGATGACGATGTTGATGTGACGACGTCGGTGTCGACGGCGATGATTCGGATGACGATGGTGATGATGTTCATGATGGTTCAATGTGATGATGCTGAGGAGGAGGGGGAGGAGGAGGAATGACGACGACGATGTTGATGTTGGTGATGGTCCTGATGATGGTGTTGATGATGTAGCTGCTGAGTATCAGGACTGTTGGTAGTGGTGGTCATCGTCATGATGATGGTGATGATGCAGAGCGTGTTTGACGATTGTAAGAAATGTCATGATGATGGTGATGATGATGGTGAGGATGTTCGTTCGAATTGTGTGTTGCTGCTGTTGATGGTGATAATGCTGCTGATGATGGTGCTGATCATGAGTATGATGAGTTTGATGCTGATGATAGTGATGCTGATGACGATGATGATAGAGATGAGTGTAAGGATCATAACGCCGATGACTATTATGATACTGATGATGGTGATGATGGTGATGGTGCTGTTGGTGATTCTCGATATGCTGGAGATGGTGATGATGACGACGCTGATCATGATGATCATAATAGAGATGATACTGCTGAAAACGTTGATGGCGATGCTGATGATGCTGATGATTACGATTATGATGATGAAGACGATGATGGTGATGGTGATGGTGATGGTGATGGTGATGATAATAATGATGATGATGACGCTGATGATGATGATGATGATGATGATGATGATGATGATGATGATGGTGATGGTGAATGTGATGGTGATGATGATGCTGCTGCTGCTGCTGCCGATGATGATGATGATGATGATGATGATGATGATGATGATGATGATGATGATGATGATGATGATGATGATGATGATGATGATGATGGCGGCCAATATGATGATACCACTGATGCGGATACTGATGAGCTTACATGTCGTCGTTGCAAACAACATGAGGGAGATGGAGGTCGGCGAATGCTAAAAGACAGCCCCTCGGAGTAGCGACTGGTGTGCCCGCTGCACTCGGTCAAAGTTGTAGGGTTTGGGCTGCCCCGCATGATCAAGAGGAGCCCGAGACGGCTGGAGATACGATGAAGACGGTGCAAGAGCCGCACGGTTGCTTGAGAGGGGCCCAAGAGGGCTCCCGGAGGCCCCCAAGAGAGTCCCAAGAGTGCTGTAAGAGGCTCCCAAGAGGGCCGAAGGCCCTCCCAGAGGGCCTCAAGACGGGCCAAGTCCCCCATGACGGCCCAAGAGGTCCCCAGAGAGTCCCAAGAGAGCCTTCAGACACCCAGCGGAGCCCCCAGAGGACCCCCCCAGACGGCCTAATGACGGACGCACCTCTGACGCCAAGGCTCCCAAGAGCACCAGGTGACCGGAAAGCTTTCTGCACGCGAGTCGGTGGCGTAAACGTCGTTGGTCGCCAAAGGTCCCAAGAGCCAGAAGTGGGCCAGAAACTTCTGCTCGCCCAGGCTCCCAAGAGCGAACGGCGAACGGTGACGTGAACAGCTCGGAACGCCAGGGGTCCCAGCGAGCGATCGGACGTTCTCGTCGATCCTCTGTGGGCCTCCCAGCCTCGTTGTGCTCTCCAGTAGCCGCGTGTCTCGCCGAGGGGTGTCCAGGGGGTGCCCGACACGTCCCGAGCGGACGTTGAAGGCTTGAGTTTTAGTGGAGGCCCATGCCAAGAAACACTGCTTGCTTCCAGGGAACCCTGGGTTCCTTGGGTCTCGGGGGTGTTGCTGTGGGAAGCGTGGCGTCCCCGCACCAGGACTCAGGGGGCGTCCTGGGGTCTCAGGGCTGGGTTCCTTGTCGAAGGTTTCTCGTGGACTGGCCTCCACTGTACAGCCGGAACCCTGAAGAAGGAACCCTTTTCGTTGGGGAGGGGCTCCGCGTTCCTTAAGCGTTTCACAGCTTGCCTCAGGTTGTCCTATGTTCTCGATAGGAAATCGAAGTTGAAACTATGGAAAAAAGGGGCCTCGTTCCTTATTTAATCGCTTCGCTCATGCCGCCGGCCCTGGAGCCCTCTTTAGGGCCTCTTGGGGGCCTCTTGGGGACCTCTTGGGAGTCTCTTGGGGCTCCTTGACGGCGTTTTGGAGGCCCCCAGGGCCTCTTGGGGGGCTCTTGGGGGTAGTCGATTGCGGCTCCCCCCTCGGAGGCCACGATCCTCGTGAGGGGTGTCGAAAAATACCCTCCCCTGGAGTGGTCTGGTGGCTTCTCCCGGGCTTCTCTCGGGACCTTGCCGGGGTACTTTTCGTCCGGGGGCCCCCAGGGGCCGCTCCGCGCGCGCGAACTAGAAATATTGTTAACAAGTTACCGGAGATCTTAGCACGCCTCTGGCCCGTTGGGCCGGCGAATTTAGGGTTCCTTAGGTCAACGCCCCGACTGTATGACCCGGGGACCAAGGGCCAGTGTCAGAGGGGGGATGGGCTCTGGAGGCAACGCATCGACCCCCCATCGCCCAGCCGTCGCCGCTATGTGGCCTGATGGCCCACCCCGCACAGGAGGGGGGGCCTATCGCGGATCTCTCGGCGCCGTGCCGCCGATTTCCAGGTCGATGTTTTCCCCCCTTGTCCTGGCTGGTACGCAGAACGTGTTTCGGGGGGGGGGACCATAGCCACCGAAAACGATCAAATCGGAGAAAAACTGATCAGGCCAGGGGGGTCACTGACAACGGCCAGGGGGGGTCACTGACAACGGCCAGGGGGCCCACTGACAACGGCCAGGGGGCCCACTGACAACGGCCAGGGGGGTCACTGACAACGGCCAGGGGGGGTCACTGACAACGGCCAGGGGGCCCACTGACAACGGCCAGGGGGCCCACTGACAACGACAGGGGGGGTCACTGACAACGGCCAGGGGGGGTCACTGACAACGGCCAGGGGGGTCACTGACAACGGCCAGGGGGGTCCACTGACAACGGCCAGGGGGGGTCACTGACAATGGCCAGGGGGCCCACTGACAACGGCCAGGGGGTGGACTGACAACGCCGTCGGGCGGGCCTAGGGTGGTGGTGGTGAGCAGGAGAAGGCCATGGAGGAGGAGGAGGAGGAGGAGGAGGAGGAGGAGGAGGAAAAGGAGGGGGGACGATGGGGAGTCAGAGGAGGGCCGTTTGAGGAGGCCTCCCAAACGGGGTCCGAGTAGATGGGGTCGGAGGATCGCGCCGTATCACCGATGCATCATCACCGATGCATCACCGATGCATCGGCGATGCGATGCATCGGCGACACATCGGCGATGCATCGGCGCCATCGGCTCGGCGACGTGGGCGTGGACCTGGAAGAACTCGGGCTCCGCATCGAGCCGCATCGCCGATGCATCGGCGATGCGGAGCGAGCCTCCGACCCCATCTACTCGGACCTCGTCTAGGAGTGGCCTTCGGGGGCCCCCCGCTCGCCGCAGCCTTTGGGCTTGCAGGGCGGCGGCGGGGGCTATGGAGGGCGAGGACGTCCTCGACGACCTCTTCGACGAGGATCCCTCCCCCCGCTTCCAAGAGGGATTTAGCAGCCAGGCCCTGGGGCCCCTGGCCCGCGGGCCGGGGGGTCCAGGGGTCTGGCTACTAAATGGGCCTCTTGGGCCTCTTCTCCGAGGACGACGGCGCCGCGCCGCCGCCCGGCGAGGCTGCCGCCCCGGCGCCGGCGCCGGCGCCGGCGCCGGCGGCAGCAGCGCCGGCGGCTGGGTCGCTGGCGAGGCCCGTCCGGCACGCGCTGCGCCGTGCCCGGCGCACCACGGCGCAGCAGGCGGATGCGGCTCGCGGCCTGCGCCGGGAGAATGCGAGGCCACGGGGCCAAACGGAGGATGGCGGTGGGAGGGGGGAGGAGGAGGACGTCGGGTTTCGTGGAGGCGGGGGGGGAAGGGGGAGGGCGAGGGGGAAGGACGGGCGCGCCGAACCTCCCCAGGCTTCGGCGGGCCCTGTCCGACGTCAACACCACGCAGGCAGGCGTCCTGGCACAGGCCGCCAGCTCCATCAACGCCCGCGGGGCACTGCGGGCTGGCGTGGAGGTCGGCCGCCGGAGGAGAAGAGGAGGAGGAAGAGGAGGAGGAGGAGGAGGAGGAGAAGGAGGAGGAGAAGGGAGAGGAAAAAGGAAGAAGGGAAGGAGGAGGAGGAGGAGGAGCAGGAGGAGGAGGGGAGGAGGAGGAGGAGGAGGGGAGGAGGAGGAGGAGGAGGAGGAGGGGGAGGAGGAGCCAAGGTGATGTGTGGTCCTGAGGCCCATCCCCAAGAGCCCCCCAGTCAAAAGAGGGGGAGGAGTTGGAGGAGGATGAGGAAGGGGAGGAAGGGGAGGAGGGGGGAAGGAGGGGAGCCCGAGGTCATCGTTCATCGCCCTGGCAGGGCCAGGGCCAAGGCGGCCAGCGCGCACCGCGCGAAGGCTGGTCAATCTCCCCTCTCCCCCCAAGATCGCGCCAAATCGCCGATGCATAGGCGATGCGACTCGATGCGGGGCCCGAATTTCTCTCCACGCTGACGTCTCCAGCGCGTCCTCGACGTTGTCGCCGATGCGTCGCCGATGTCTCTTCGATGCATCGCCGTTGCGGCGCGATCGTTTGACCCCATCTAGTCGGGCCCCATCGGAGGCCTCCACGCTCCCCCCCCCCCCTTTATTTCCCCGCTCTCCCACCTCGCTCTTCGATATTCGATCCCTCGCCCCCCACCCCCCCTCTCTGCCTTCCCCCCCCTGCGCGGGCGGAGGCGTTCCCCCCCCCTGTGCGGGCGGAGGCGTTTCCGGGGGATTCCTTATCTGATGAGGGCGGCAGGCTTCGATTGGAGTTCCACCGGCCTCCAGACGCTGGCGCCCTTATACATGGAGAGGGCCGAGGGCCCCGAAGGGCCCCGCGACTTTTCGCCAGTCGACTTGTGGGGGTCGGGCCAGATAAATCCAGGTTAGATCCAGGTAAACGGTAAATCGTGGCCCGCCCTTTCGCCCCCCCCCCCCCCCGTCCCGTCGCGCTCGCAGGCTGGCAAGCTATCGCTGCGCCTCGGGGTGCGCAAGGCCAAGGTCAGGGGCAAAGCCAAGTACCAGAGCATCGGGCCCAAGTGCAGGATCCAGGTCGCGTTCGACGAGGACTTTCTCTCCCCCGCCCCTCCCTCCCCCCCTCGCTGCCGCCGTCGGTGATGATGGTGATGATGATGATGACGATGATGATGATGATGATGATGATGATGACGATGACGATGATGATGATGATGGTGATGATGATGATGATGATGATGATGATGATAGAGGAAAGAGAGCTATGCACATACACCCGTTCTGGCCAGGCCCATCCTGAGCCCAGGATCGGCGCATGCGCCCTCGCGGCTTGGCCAGGGAGGCACATGCATCGATTACCTGGCTGGGCCCTAGGATGGGCCTGGCCAGGGATCGGTGCATGTGCATGGGCTGCATAGGTCTGCTCGCCTGAGATGGACGGGCGGGCGCGGCACCGTCCGTAACCAGTTTGGTTCGGTCAGCCCTGGTCCTTCGGCGCTCGCGCCATGCATGCCGCGCCCGCGTCGCCCGCGTCGCTCGCCGACGCCGCCGCGTCGCTCGCCGACGCCGCCCCCTCGCTCCAGCCGCTCGCCGACGCCGCCCCCTCGCTCGCCGACGCCGCCCCCTCGCTCCAGCCGCTCGCCGACGCCGCCCCCTCGCTCGCCGACGCCGCCCCCGGGCCCCTGCACGGCGCCCCGTCGCACGCCGACGCCGCCCCCCTGCAGGGCCATCCTGCCCCAGCCGAGCCCGCTGCGCGGCCCGGGGCGGGTTCGAGGCCAGGAGCGGCCGCAGCCAGGCGCTCGCCGCGACGCGGGCCGC
This sequence comes from Prorocentrum cordatum, assembly GCA_963575745.1. Classification (NCBI taxonomy): domain Eukaryota; class Dinophyceae; order Prorocentrales; family Prorocentraceae; genus Prorocentrum; species Prorocentrum cordatum. The sequence goes on from CAUYUJ010005324.1 coordinate 475,395, forward strand.
AGCGGCGCGGGCGGGGCGGGCGGCGCGGCGCGAGGAGCCGCGGCGCTGCAGCGCGAGCCGCGGCGCGAGGGCGGTGCTCTGGGCCGCCCAAATGGGGTCGGAACACATGGGGTCGGAAGGTCGCGCCGCGTCGTCGATGCTGCATCGGCGATGCGGCTCGATGTGTAGCCCGATTTTCTCCAGGATGGCGTCGCCGATGCATCGCGCCGACGTCGCTGATGCATCGCCGCCGATGCATCGGCGATGCATCGCCCTTATATTGGCGACGCGGCGCGATCCTCCGACCCCATCTCCCATCTCCCATCTAGGAAGCCTCTAGGCGCGGCGCGGGCGGCGAGCCGCGAGGACGGCGCGATGGCGGCGCAGCGCGGAGCCGCGGCGCGGGCGGCGAGCCGCAAGGAGCCGCGGCGCCAGAAGCGGCGGGGCAGGCGGGCGGGTCGCAAGCGCCGCAGACGGGAGCCGCGAGGATCCTCGGCGCGGGCGGCGAGCCGCAAGGAGCCGCGGCGCCAGAAGCGGGGCGGGCGGATGGGCAGCAGCCGCAGCCAGGAGATGCGAGGAGCCGCGGCGCGGGCGGCGAGCCGCGAGGAGCCGCGGCGCGATGAGAGGCGGGGCAGGCGGGTGAGCCGCACCCGCAGCCAGGAGCTGCGAGGAGCCGCGGCGCGGGCGGCGAGCCGCGAGGAGCCGCGGCGCGAGGGGCGGGGCAGGCGGGTGAGCCGCAGCCGCAGCCAGGGGCCGCGAGGAGACGCGGCGCGGGCAGCGAGCCGCGAAGAGCCAGGCGGGCGATCGGGCAGCAGCCAGGAGCCGCGAGGGGCGGCGGCGCAGCCCGAGCCGCTGGTCCTGGCGAAGCGGAGTCCTGGCGAGGACACGGCGCACAGCCGTCTGCACTACGTGGACACGGTGCCTCCTCCTCCCCCTCCTCTTATTCTTCTTCCTCCTCCTCCTCCTCCTCGTCCTCCTCCTCCTCCTCTTCCTCCTCCTCCTCCCCTTCCTCTTCCATTCCATCCCATTCCTCCTCCTCCTCCTCCTCCTCCTCCTCCTCCTCCTCCTCCTCTTCCTCCTCCTCCTCCTCATCCTGCTCCTCCTTCGGCGCGAACGAAATGGGCACGGAAACAAAAGGTATACGGCAATGCCCAACCACAGTTCTTGTTCATTTTGAAAAGGACTCGCTGTCGTTGCCGCCGCGGCCCCTGTCCATTTGAGACAGCGGCTGCTGTTGGTTTGTTGGGGCAACATTTGTCGTTGGGCATTGCGCCCATTCTTTCCGCGCCCATTTCGGGCGTCTAAACTGCTCCCCCCCCCTCCTCCCCCTCCCCCCCTCGAGGGCAGAGACGTCGTCCTCTGCAGCAGACGCACGTCAGGAGGTTTGGTGTGGTACGGCCGAGATCTCCAGGGCCAAATCATGCAGCCCCCAGTCGGATGGCTCGGCGTCGGCGACATCACGCAGGTGACGCCGGGCGAGGACTCGGGGCGACCGACATGGGCACGGAAAGAATGGGTACGAAGACCGACGGCAGTTCTTGTTCATTTTGAACCAGATTCGCTGTCGACGTCGCCGCGGATCGTCTCCATTCGACACAGAAAGCCGCCTGCCAAACAGCGGCCGCTGTAAGTTCGGGACAACATTGGGTATTGTGCCCGTTGTTTCCGCGCCCATCTCGGGCGTCAAAAAGGACGGCGGGCAGGTGGTCATCGTGATTATGCGGTCGTACAGGGCCACCCTCTGGATCAAGCTGAACGCGGGCGCGGACGAGGCCCGCGAGGGGGACTTGATAACGGTCACGTACCACGGGCCAGGCCAATGGAGTGTATGGCACTACCCGCCGCCGGAGCCTGGGGCTGCGTCGACGAACCCCACTGAGTTGCCGTCACCGTCGACTCCGTGGGATTGAAAATAACCACGCCACCATCACCATCACCATCAGAATCACCATCATCATCATCATCATCATAATCATCATCATCATCATCATCATCATCATCACCATCACTGACCATCACCACCACCACCACCACCACCATCATCACCATCATCATCATCATCATCATCATCATCATCATCATCCGTTTTTCCCGGCGGAGCCAGGTGAAATTCAGCGCCCGCCGGCTGATTGATGACTGACTGACTGAACGTCAGGGGACAGCTCGGGAGACACATTTCAAACCGCCCGCGGGGGCGCAACCCGAGCGCGCAACCGCAACCGCAACCGCAACCGCAACCGGGCGACACATTTCAAAGCTCCCGCGGGCGCGCGCAACCGCAACCGGGCGACGCATTTCAAAGCGCCCGCAGGCGCGCAAACGCAACCCAACAACCGCAACCGGGCGACACATTTCAAAGCGCCCGCGGGAGCGCAACCCGAGCGCGCAACCGCAACCGCAACCGCAACCGGGCGACACATTTCAAAGCGCCCGCGGGCGCGCAACCGCAACCCAACTGGGCGACACATTTCAAAGCTCCCGCGGGAGCGCGCAACCGCAACCGCAACCGGGCGACACATTTCAAACCGCAACCGGGCGACACATTTTCCCGCGGAGCGCGCACCGCAACCGCAACCGCAACCGGGCGACACATTTCAAAGCGCCCGCGGGCGCGCAACCGCAACCGCAACCAGGCGACACATTTCAAAGCGCCCGCGGGAGCGCGCAACCGCAACCGCAACCGCAACCGGGCGACACATTTCAAAGCGCCCGCGGGCGCGCAACCGCAACCGCAACCAGGCGACACATTTCAAAGCGCCCGCGGGCGCGCAACCGCAACCGCAACCGGGCGTCACATTGCAAAAAGCCCGCGGGAGCGCGCAACCGCAACCGCAACCGCAACTGGGCGACACATTTCAAAGCGCCCGCGGGAGCGCGCAACCGCAACCCAACCGGGCGACACATTTCAAAGCGCCCGCGTTTCATCATCATCATCATCATCATCATCATCAGCATCAGCATCAGCATCATCATCATCATCATTAGTTGTTCGAGACCTGGGGAGGCCCAAGACGGGCCAGCTGGGCCCCATGGGGCCCTCAAGACGGCCCAAGGAACCCCCGAATCACCGAACGTTCGTTCCAATACGTTCAAGATGGCATGGCCCACCTCCTCTTCCTCTTCCTCCTCCTCCTCCTCCATTTCCCTCCTCCTCCTCCTCCTCCTCCTCCCTCTTCCTCCTCCTCCCTCTCCCTCCCCCTCCTCCTCTCCTCCTCCTCCTCCTCCCCCTCCCTCCTCCTCCTCCTCCTTCCTTCCTCCTCCTCCTCCTCCTCCTCCTCCTCCTCCTCCCTCCTCCTCTTCCTCCTCCTCCTCCTCCGCCTTCTCCCTCCTCTTTCAAACGCTCCTCCCCCTCGGCCCAGGACAATTGCCTTCGGGCGGTTGGCAGGAAATTCGAGCTCGCGCACCAGAGCGTTGCCCGGAACAACATGTTCGTCAGCAGTCGTTTCCTGGCTGCCCAGTCCGCGTGGTTGGACCGGCTCGTCGAAGCCACGGAGCTCGGGCCAGACGAAAGGGGGGGATTGGGAAGGGGGGGGGCACGGAATTTGTTGCACGCAGCTGGTTTCGGCCCCACCGAAAGGACCATTCCTCGATGCATGACTGACCGCCTCTGGCGCCAGGAGGCGCCAGGAAAATCAGCTACGGGAGCTGATGCTGATTCTCACCCCCCCCTTTGCCATCCCCCCCTTTCGCCCGACCCGAGAAGCGCCGCCGGCCGATCGCTATCAGCATCGGCCGCAAGTGGGACGAGACGCGGGAGAAGGTGACCGTCGACGGAGTCATCGAGTCCAAGGACTCGGGTGGGTGGGTGGGTGAAAATAGTGACCCTGGAGGGGCCCTCGAACATATTTTTTCGGGCCCCAAGGGCCCCCGCGGGGCCTTGGGCCTTGACTTGACGAGCCCCTTCCTTCACCCCCGCCCTTTATGGTCGCCCCCCTCACCATCCATCCGATCCCCCCCCTCGCCCGTCTTGCCCCACCCCTCCTCCATGTCCTTTTGGGTTTTTTTTTTCCATACCTAGGCTCTGCCTAGAAGGGTTCTTACTCTCTGGGCAGTGGAAAGCGCCCCGGGCGGTTCCCCCAGCCGCCCCGCGGTTCCCCCAGTGTTGCGCCCCCTTAGCTTAGCGTTGTTTATCTCATCTTAGCTTAGACTATTGCATCTTAGTTTAGCTTAGCTTCATCTGAGCTCAGGTTTACCTTAGCTTAGCTTACCTTCATCTTAGCTTCGCTGAGCTTTAGCATAGCAGAGCACAGCATAGCGTAGCATAGCATAGCGCATCATAGCATTAGCATGGGTGTAATTCCCTACCGACCTAGACTCTGTCTAGAGGGTTAGCTTAGCTTAGCTTAGCATAGCGCAGAGCTGCACTAGCATAGCGTAGCGTAGCATAGCACCAATCATATCATAGCATAGCATAGCATAACATGTCATAGCTTCGCATAGCATCGCATATCATAACGCAGCATATCATACCATACCATAGCATAGCATAGCATAACATAGCAGCGCGCGCCTTAGCATATCATATCATACCATAACATAGCATAGCTTGGCATCACACAGCGCAGCATGACATATCATAGCTTAGCGCAGCAAAGCATAACGCAGCATATCATCGCATATCATATCATAGCGCATCATAGCGTTAACATAGCATAGCATAGCAAATAATGCTGCTTCCCTGGGGGCTCCATCATCTAGGTAGGGTCGCACGCGCTGGGGTAATCTAGGATTCAGCCGACCACTGCGACATCATGGTGAGTTCGGTGCGGGTGGTCGTCGCGTGGCCAGGGCAACCGCTTCTCTGCTTCGACCTCGTGTGCCCGCCTGTCGCGCTGATCGCCAACGGCTTCGAGCACCTCTACGCAGGCCCTTGGCCGCCAGGGAAGGGGGCCAGAAGGAGGCGGGGAGGGGCAAGGAAGGGGGGGGGAGCGGGGAGGGGGGGGGGAAGGCGGAGGAGGGAAGTGGGAAGATAAATAATCGCGCGGAGGGGGAGGCCGGGGAGGTCGGAGGAGGGACAGGGCGGGGGAAGGGCTTTGCCGCCCATCCCCATCGCCCGTCGCCGCGCCTGGAGCGCTGGCGGCGGCGGCGGCACGTGTCGAGGAAAAAGAGAAGGAGGATGAGGAGGATGCGAGGAGGCGGAGGAGGAGGAGGTGGGGGAAGGAGGAGGAGGAGGAGGAAGAGGGGGAGGAGGAGGAGGAGGAGGAGGAGGAGGAGGAGGAGGAGGAGGATAGGCGGACGAGGGGGGGGGAGGAGGGAACCAGGCGGCTGCGCCCATCCGAACACGAAGCCCATCTGGGACGCGCTGATGAAGCTCGTGGACGGCTCGGATCTGGCATCCTTCACCTGGGAGTGTGACGGGGCGTCTGGGAACGACAAGCTGTTCGCGTACATGCAGGGGCGCATGCGCGCCTTGCATCCGGCGCTGCTCATGGAGAAGCATTGGTGCGGTAGCCACGCCCACCATCTCGGGGGGCGTCGACTGACCGCCTGGCCGATCCTGGCCAAGCCCGCCATGGGCCCATGATCGGCGCGCGCACATTCCCCCGGCCTGGCCAGGTGGGCATGGCCGCCGATCCCACAGACCCAGGGTGGGCTCAGCCAGGGTCGGTTCGGCCAGCTGACATCACCCGATCATCTCACGTGCGTTGGCCTGGTGAATTGCCTGAGCAGCAGCCTGGTAAATGACTTGTACGCGTCGTGCAATGTCCTCGGGTCCAGTGGGCACTGGAGCCGGATGCTGAAGTCCATCCATGACGGCTGGCGTGACATGCTGCGCGTCAGTTACAGCCCTCCCCCTGACCCGACCTACAGCCAGGCGTGCTGCAACCTCATCTTGCAGAACGAGGGCCCCATGCAGCCCGTCGACGCCATCATCTGGGCGCGCGGCGCAGGCCAGCCGTCGAAGCAGGGTGAGAAGTTCAGGTCGGACCTCGCCAGATTCCAGCAGTTCTTCAACGGCGACTGGACCCAGGAGCTCGGAGGAGGAGGAGAAGGAGGAGGAGGAGGAAGAGGAAGAGCAG